>CM068874.1:17698935-18096407 GCA_035149815.1 Branchiostoma lanceolatum
ATGTATATGGCCTAACGTTTTTGGTGCTGAACTCCCTGTACTTGTACATGGACATCACGGGACGACCCGCTGCCTTGGTCAAGTACAAGATACAACCGGACGTCAATGCACCTCCTGTAAGTACCACGAAATGATATTGATTTTCTTTTAAAGATAATGATAACAAAATCTCCAGCATGCGTTTCATTTCAATTGTCAACGTTATTATAGCGGTGATGTAAAATACACTTGCCGTAGACAATGTCAAGCTGCGTGTGTTTCGGTGTCTCTCTCTCTCTGTGGGTGCGTGAGCGTGTCTGTGTGCGTGTGTGCCTGTGTCTGTGTGTGCGTTTGTGTGCACTCGAGCATTCGTGTGTTGTTATTAACGGTGGCCAACACTTGATATCTCAGGTTGACCATTCCATCCTGCGCAAGGTCGCGCTTCAACTACCAATCACCTCCCTCGTTACATTTGTCTCCATCTGCCTGGCCTGGCCCATTCTGATGTGGCGGGGGTGTACGTTCGGACGAGAGCTGCCGTCCTTCTGGAGCGTTCTGGTGGACTTCCCAGCGCTGATGTTGGCCGAGGAAGCCGGTTTCTACTTTTCTCACAGGTTCGGCCCATTTCTTGTCATCTCTGTACTATTCTGCTTTCCCTTAAGGCAAATAATTTCTATCAGAATGTCAGAAATTTCCCTATGTACAGCTGATTACATCTATCAGTTTTGGTGTGTTTACTTTCGAGGATATGTATCTGTATTCATTTCTTCATTCATTCATGCATGCATTCATTCATTAATGCATTCACTCATCCGTTCATTCATCCACTCAATCATTCGTCCATTCATTCATTCAGGTTTTTTTTGGATTCGGTAAAATTTTCATTATTTTTCTTCAGGATTCTGCACCACCCTTACTTGTACAAACGTGTCCACAAGAAGCACCATGAGCTGACGGCTCCCTTCAGTATAGCAGCTCCATACGCCTACCCGATAGAAAATGTCTTCTCCGGGGTCCTCCCACCTCTGATTGGACCACTCGTAACTAGTGAGTACCCTCTACCCTTTGCACATACATGTAGTATAACCTACGTCATGAAAATGGCGGCAGCATGCGTCATTAAAATGGCGTCAGCCTACCAGATGTGGTAATATAGGTCCTTAAGCTAGCCTATGAGGTGACAGAGTATCTCAGAGTCATCTGAAGCCATATATCTGATATGTCATAAACTGTGCAAGAAATACGATTGGTTGGGGAAACCCGAAGGGACCGTGTTCTCATTCTGTAATCCATAATATGGTACATGAAGCAGTGGTAAAGTCAATCGGTGCTGTGGATTGTTTCATCAGGTTGGTAAGTCACTGAATAAAGTATTTTTACACAGCCACGTGATTTATTCAACCGACGTTTTTTTTCGGTGACCATCTGTTACCTTCATCAAGGCAATTCTGACTGGTTCACATTGCACTGCACTCACATTGAACCAGTCAGAGTTGCCTGGAAGAAAGTGACAGATGGTCACCGAAACGTCGGTTGAATAGATCTCTTGGTTGTGTAAAAAGAGTCTTTATATTCAGTGTAATTTACGATGTAGTTTGATGTATCAGTTATTTAAAAAAATCACACCAGTTTCAGTGCCTGAACAGTGAGACGCACACGATTTGCATTTCTTCTTACTTGTACTCTGCGCCCCTTTTTCGTGATCCGGAAAAGGACTGTCATTGGAGTTTTTTTAACCCATTTATCCTGTGATTGCATATTTGTTCTGAACACAATAAAGATGATTTCAGATGTTAGACATTATGTGTACGCTATCTTGATATTTTCCAGGCTGTCACGTGAGCACTATCTGGTTGTTCGGCTGCTACGGATTGTACATCACCGTCACGGATCATTCCGGATATGACATACCCTTCAACTTCCGGTCTCCGGAGTTTCACGACTTTCATCACGCGAAGTAAGCGCAAATCTTCATTAACCTTCAGAGAGAAATGTTCTGTTTTGTCCATGTTTCTTAATCTGAACCTAGACAGCAACATACATATGTACCTGCCGTTCAACTAACAAATGTTAACGGTATGTATTTCATAAGAAAAGATAAAACAGACAAAAAGTCCTTGACTTTTTAATTTTAGATATTGAAGTTCTTTAATACACACAACCAAATTACGAATTACCACAATCAGAGCAATAATGACTTAAGCACCTAGGTGTCGTTGATGCACTAGGAATACGATGCCAAGCTAAGAAGAAATAGTCCAGCAGCCATTATTGCCCTAATCAAAAGCAAAGCTAGCAGAAAGACGGTCGAAACGTTGGCTAGTATAGTAAGTACATGTATAGTGTAGTAACGATTTTGTTTGCGTTCAATAGCTATTAACTTTAAATTTTATAAAACCACTAACGAAGACTGAATCTTACTTTTCTGTCTTTCCCAGATTCAATTCTAACTTCGGCGTCTATGGTTGGCTCGATCGCCTGCTGGGGACAGATTCGGCCTACCGACAGAGCAAGGCCGCGGCGCGTCACAGTCTTCAAAATGGTATCACTACGCCTTCAGACGTCATCGGAAAAATGGACAAGAAACGAAATTAACTAATATTATAATAGTCAGTAATAATAAGAAATAGACCCAAGAAAAGAAAATCTATCTCAACCAGATATCAATTTATATAATGAAGCAAAAATATGCATTTCTATATGAAACACATTTCATTTTAGTAATTTAAGCCCTATTTGAATATTATGTAAAGAGTGAAATATTATTAAACAACTTATAAACTGCTATAGGAGAATCCGAAAGTCTACACTGTATTTTATACATAAGATTCTCAATTCGCTTTAGAACGAAACCACGGATGGTGCAACTCCTAAATGTCTGCCTAGACTTTGTATCAGTAAGAAAACTCACATTTTAATTAAAACATTTTATTCAAGTCAAAATCTGTTAATGTTTTAACGGTTTATTACAAAGAAGTCTATTGCCAAGCTGTTTGAGACAATTCATATTGAGTTCGAATTTGCAAGAGTCGCAGGTATAAAAAAAAGATTTTGAATTAAAAGACAATCGCAATGGCATTGTTTGCGCTAAACAATGGTTTGCAATTGATTTCCTGAGGCAAAATTTTAACTTTATGAAATAAAAGTAGAACAAAAAGCCCAAACAGTGTTATTTAACTGTAGATTGAATATATTCAGATGGCTGACATCATTGCAAGTAAAGTTGTTGTTAATGAAACAAAAAATGACAATATTATGGAAAAAATTATTAACTGGAATTTCCTTTTTGCTACTTGACGAAGAATCGGATATTCTTGAAAGGACTATTCTGAAATGTCTCACTTGCTCTTTTTGGAGCGGGCATCGCCATTTTTAACGTTAATGGTGTGGCCATTGGTCTGCTCTTGATTCTTAGTGTCATTAAAATTCCAATCGATTGGATTAAAGAGTTGGGCCGTCTTTTTGTAACACCAATATGGCGTCATCACAACGGAAAACAAGAACAGACCCCCTAAGAACACAGCTAGCAGGGGGAAAGGCGTTTCATTCATCTTGCTCCAGTATTTGTACGTCTGAACCCACAGAAAACACTCCACAACAGAACGGAGATGGAAGGTGTGAACGAGAACCACCTGGTTTACCTTCCAAAGCAAAGAATCCGCCGACCCGCATTTTAGTAACATCCAACAGAGGGCTGAAAAGGGCGTACTCATTTCGAGAAGCAAACCACTTACACCGAAATAGTGGAAACACCCGTAGTAGGCTACAAGGCTATGACCTAGCAGAGAGACAAAATGGTGGGCATTGAGCAGAGGGTTGAACTTTCCGAACACGAGGTCAGAGGTCGTGGAGGCGATGGTCTCGAAGAGGAAGAAGCCGACTGTGACGTAGATGGTGACGAAACCAGTCGGCGTGGTGGCATGGGCGACATCTTGGATAGCAACCTAACGGAAAGAAATGCAATCACAATCTATATGTATTTATTAATAATGCATGCTAGCCATGCATCTGGAATCAGAAACATTTTTACACGTATGATATGGACTTTTCATATTTCATTTGTCAACATAAGTTCTATTTGATTTCAATGTTCTGTAATCTTTGGTTGATATTGATTTTGTTATATTTATTTGCCAATGATACTGTTATCAGGACTTTTATGGATAGTACTTATAGCTTATTTTTGTTCAACCTTTACAACCTTTTGAATCTGTGGCTTATGTTATATTCCTGTACTTTGTTTTTCTCTTGTTTTCTATTATGTGTTGTTCATTTTGTAAAATGCAATAAAAAAATAATAGAAAAAAATTTACACGAGAGACGTGTTTGAGATCATGTGAATTTGAAAGTTGCAAGGTAAATTCAAAAGTTGTTCTGTAATTACATATAAAAAATCAATACACATGCAACCTTATAGGAATAATGAACATAGCGGCTGTTAAAAGATGTCATAAAAACTTTCTCACCTCGTCCCACCAGATGGCCCAGCTCCCCATCACCGTACAGAAGACTCCGTACAGAGCACGGACAACTGCCAGATTCCAGAAAATCTGGAACAGAATTAAGGCAATAATGATTTTTCTCAATCAGGATACCTTAAGTTTATAGATGATTGAAAACGTAATTGATAATTTACTTTTCAGCAAGAAATGTGACCTTAGCTACAAATTTTCTATGCAACAACTCTTTCTTGACAGAAAATCAAGATGTTGAGTTCACCATATGTCTTTAATTTCAGTTTATCAGTCATGGAAGTAAGTCAAATAGATAACATCACATTGATCACTTTCTGTTACCCTACGGTTAACTTGACAGCCTGTAGCATATTGAAATTGATTTTTTCTAAAGTGTAAAAACAGCGCGACAACAGTTCCACCTTTTTAAAAATCTCCTTGATGTTTTGTTACAATATGTATTAAACACAAAATAATTACTTCCTGTCTGCCGCAGGGAAACCATTTTGACCTCGAAGTAGACTTTCACATTCTGTCAGTGTGATCGCTTATACAATCTTTCCTCCTATTCGTAACTTAACTGAATTCAAATAACTACGGACACACAAGAACACAGACATCCAGGCACACAAGAAAATAAAACCTCCGTCACGGAGATAACAAACCTTTTCCCGTGATCGTAAGTTCCGGTAGGTTTTTATCACGTAGCTGGCGAGGGCGCAGACCATAAACACGGCCGCGAAGAACAGCAAAGAACCGCCGATGAAGACCAGCTTGACTCTCGGTTGTTTGTATTCTATGGTCCCAAGGCTTGGGTGGATGGCTTCGACTAGTCCCATGCTGAAACTAAAGAAATTGCACACATGTAAGTATACACTGGAAATGTTTGTCAAACAGCAGTTTTTTTTTTATCTACGAATTTTGAATTGACATGCAAATATAGTAAGGACAATTGTAGAGAGTGAAATAGGGAAAATAAACAAAGTCAATACAAGGTTAATGCGTATGAGTTAACTAGCTCCTGTTGCTTGAATGCTGGCGCTAATGTGGGCGCTGGAGCGGTAGGTTTCAATTAGTTATTTGTTAGGTAATTCCAGGTTGTCTTAAACGTGATGTGGCAAAATTCTTGATTATGACTTCAAAACCATTTTTCAAGAACACTAATGACGCATGGCGACGACCTAATTTCCAGTGGAAGGATGTTTAAATTTAATTCAAATATTAGGTCAGTAGCCGACCTTTGAACGGACAAGATTGGATGTAGAGTAGTACGTCCACTGTTTACTGTGCTACAACCGTTCCTCGGTAGAACCTTCTCCACCCAACGGGAAAATAGCATGTCCGACGAAACTGTGAGCTTTGAAAATACGTTTTCGACTGCAATACCGTGTCATCTCAATGCGCGACTTTGATGCATCGGCCAATGTTAGCAGTTCACTGAGCCCCGCCCAATATATCAGGCTAATGCTCGATTTCCATGCAAAAAACATGCCAACACACGGAGATATTCGAAATACAGCGACCTTCATGCAACTTACAAATTGGACAAAAGGTCGTTGAAAGTATGTCAACACGTGCACCAACCATGTGGGTCAGCAGGTATATGTCCGATAAGTGTTCAAGGCCATAATGCAATTGTTGGTCAAGATCTCACAAGATGACTTTCAGATACTTTACTGAACGATTTTGACTTGATAGCAGCAAAAACGAATGTTTGAATATTTTAAATTCAAAAGACCCGCTAAGGTTAAGATATCTGAATTAATGAATTCTTAAAGTAACTTCGTCGACTCTAACTATGAGTTTTATTTGTAAGTTCTTACCCGAGGGCTAATTGCAATATGAACAATGTTTTAAAAAAAAAAGAATACAGAAAGTGCAAGTTGGCGACATAATCATTTGGGAGAAAGCACACTGCTCCTTGAATTAAACATAGAATAGACGCTGTGCCAAATGATGCAAACGTCATGCCATGATGATTAATTTTTTACGTGCCGAGAGTGCAAGGTGTAAACCTAAGTCTGCAGCTGCCCTTCTGACCAGTTGAGATGTCCTGTATATGTGACACTAACCTTTGACCTGCTTTCGCCCGATGACCTTTGGCCTGCTGATATCGCACGATATTTGCGTGGAGTTTGGCGTCATTTATTGCTGTTATTACTGCTAATTTAAAACTCTTCCCGATTCTTAAGCAAAGTAAACGGTTCTTAAACATTAAGGCAACTATTTCTGCAGTATGGAAATTTGGTACAATATCAGATTATTGCGAAATTGAAACGTTTTGTTTTCTATAGATTTTGCTACATAGAGTACACATCTCTGTACGTTTCAGAAAAATCATAGCATCTTTTAGATGCAACTTACGTACAGAAAGTCAACAGCTAAACGAACCAACTGTATTTTTTAATCAATATTTAACGCGAAGATAGTTATTTGCTGTATAGAATAATTCTAGGCCACGAAACACCAAACCGAATAAGACTGCATGGCGACGCTTTCTTGATATGTTGCATTGTCTACGGTGCACTAACTTTCATCGTAGACCGTCGTATGATTTTCAGGAAGGCTGTGCCATAATCCAACCACCGTGTTTCCGTGACAAGACATCTGAATTATGTACCTCACACGCACGACTATCCAAAAAACACCTCCGGTTTATCATCGTAAGACGTCACCAATCATTTACAAGGTCTTATTATTCTTCAAGTCCAATCGGTTGTCTTAAGTTGTAGATACCAAAGGCTTGAGAATAGTACTTCATCATAACATGGCTATAAATCTTCTTAAAGCCTTACCTGTTATAGATGTC
Organism: Branchiostoma lanceolatum; assembly: GCA_035149815.1. Taxonomy (NCBI): domain Eukaryota; kingdom Metazoa; phylum Chordata; class Leptocardii; order Amphioxiformes; family Branchiostomatidae; genus Branchiostoma; species Branchiostoma lanceolatum. Next base: position 17,706,178 of record CM068874.1, read on the forward strand.
GCTTGTATGATGTAACACGCCGACACCTGGACGCAATCTTATTGTCAACTTTCTTCAACAGACTCCAAAGGTCACCTTTCCTGTTGAAGGAAAAACTAGTCGTATGTAGCAAAAATCAAACACAGTCGGATATTGCTGTCAATGCCACGAAATATGTTTGAGCTAGAGATCTTCACAAACCGTGACTGGTTCTTTGGCTCAGTTAAGTCGATGAATGTAAGTATTCTTCTTGCGTCGTCTTTAATTGTTCACCCGTGACAGGCACGTGGTTTTGTTATCTGGGTGTCCTAGTTTTCGGTAAGTGTACATAACGGTTCAGCTCAAATTGAAGCGTGCGATCATTGGTCAAGCCTGCGTCATTCAGCAGGAAAATAGCATGTCCGATCTAGCCATGAGTTCCTAAGTAAGAGACACTCGGTAGCTATACGGTCGTTGTTCTCTTGATCACTGCGTATTTGTTTAAGAGTTCACAAGTAACTCATCCGCATTCACTTTACAAGGTTGAATTTCAGCTGGTAAGTATAAGTTTGGCTGCCATCTGGTGATCAACAAATTAGGACAGAGGCAGTGTGACTCTAGCTTTGAGACAGGGCCTCCGGTTGAACCTGTTAACGCCAGATCTAAATGTCTTCAACAACCCCAACCAGAAGTGTAGGTTCAACTAAGACTGTGTCACTCATAATATGGATTACTACCATTCGGACCAACGCAAACAATTGCAAGTGATCTATCTAGATAAGAAAATAAATACGTCACACATTTAAGAAGATTGTTTACAAAATTCAATGAAGAAAACACCAATTGTCCCACCCAACACTTGGTATAATGGCGACAACTAATGTTGATTAAAATTTGTGGCATCAATTGTTAACACTAAATAAAGTATTTGGAAGGTGCGTTAGTTCAGCCCCTATACACAGCTGATGGCTCAAACAGGACAAATAATTTATCCTTCCAGTCTAAAACGACGAGGTGAAAGGTTCAGGTAGTCCTATAGCCTTTTTGAGGCCGTATGGGCTGCTGGTTGTTATCCACTTATCAACTTCTTGAGCTGTACTGTCCACCTACCTACATACATACAAACATACATACAAACATACATACGTACATACGTACATACGTACATACGTACATACGTACATACGTACATACGTACGTACGTACATACGTACATACGTACATACGTACATACGTACATAAAACGCCATGGTGGTCTCCCGAACTTCCCCGAAGCCGGTGATTTTACGGACATTCCCGAAGTCTGTCCCCTTCCGAACTTCCCCGAAGCCAGTTTAACTGTCTTCCGGACTTTCCCGAAACAGGTATCTAGACCGAACGCCCCCAAAAGATATTGATGCCATTCATCTAGATCCGTAGGTTAAACATTTCATTCAGTATAGAATTTATTCAAAATGGTTATGATTGAGCGGACTCTTCACTTCTGTTATGAAAAAAAAAAATGGCCTTGAACTTCTTACGACCTGATGATGATGCGTTGCGTTAAGAATATGGTATTTTGTGCAGTTCCCGTTTGGTGTCAACATGTGATTCTCGTGATAGAATCTTCATCCTAAGTTCAGGGTCAAGGGGAAGTATTGATCCTGTGTCACGCCAAATAATTGCCACCTACCAAATAACTAGCCGATTCCGATTTTCCACGCTATTAGACATGTGCTTGGAGATCATGCGAGTTGACGTAAAAAAATTATCTACAACAATAAGTGAACAGTTATAAGCAGTTATAAGCAGTTTGTATCCAAGTAAGGTTGAATTATCTTTACGACCCACTTTGCAGGACGACTCGATAAGACTGTCTACTCAAGGCGGAGTCACATTTGCCGAACGGGGCGAATGGTTTTTGGCGAGGCTATCACAAAAAAAGGCCGCCGACAAAAGACATAAAAGACTGCTCATCAGTTATTTGAACCGTCACACAACAGCTGAATTTTTCCCGATCCATCTAAGACTCTCCTAAATATTGTATTGACTCACTGACGTAAAACTAATTGTATGGCGTATTTGACAGGGCCTTCTTTTGTTTGTTTGTACATGTTTGTATTATACAATTAACAGGGGCCTCTGGCGCTATATCCCATCCGAGGGGAGGTTCCCAGGCCGACCTTGTTATCTTGCACGTGTCGAGTAGGTGTAGAACGAGCTCGAGGGCACAGCATCGGGGACTGCTAGCAATAGGGATTTGGAAACGAGAACCTGTGAGTCTTTATTGTAGCCATTTTTTAAATTCCTAAGCCGATGGTGGGAAGCAAGATATTAGAGATTCCTAGCTTCACGCCAGTGTTATAAATCGCCTCCCTTTTAAAAGTTAACGGACTGTTAGGAAAACATAACCTTTCTTGCGTAGGGGGCGTGTACTGGTACCTGTCATACGTACCCTGTGATTGTGTAATTACATAACCTCAAGCAAGTAATTACCATTTGAAAATGATTAACCATATGTACATAAGACTCACATTTTAAAGTTTGTCGTCCGATGCCTTATGCTAACATCGTCACGAAATCTTTTGGTCTCCTGGCTCGACGCAAAAACTCGACCTCTTTTAAAGACAGTCACAGTTTGGATTTACCTGAGAGATCCACCAGGCGAAGACGGCGCGCGATTTTCTGCCGACGCTTTAGGTGAGAAATACTGGTGAAATTGACAGCATTTTATTTTCCATTCTTCCAATTTGTACGTATTAAAAACAACTGACGTTTTTCATGAATAAGCTTCTTATTGCACATAAGATAAGAATTTTTCCTGGGAAGTTTCAGCTATATATGCGTGTATCTCTCAAGTTTTGCTTGTTTACCCAACGATACATAGGCACTAGGGGTATCAGGGTCTCAACATGTGGTGTGCTTAAGTACAAAATAAATAGGCAGTGATTGCTTAGGGCAAAGATCGGGTGTGTGCTTGTGTTTTACGTGCAGAGAAACGTGAGTTATATTTTGTTGTTGTTTGCCGACAATCTTAAATATTCGTGTCAAAATGCTGAAATAGTTATAATCTTAGCTAGACTTGGCATGGAAGGAAATATGAAACTTGCAAGCCACAATTCAAATGTTTGTGTCCAGTCACATTAGTCGTACGATCGCAAACTGAGAACATTTTGGGGAGAGTCGTTTATGTGTCGAACAAACCTCAACCAACAACATGCCTGACGTTACGCTGCCTCACATACTTTCGGCTGCTGATATTGTCACAACCTCAATTGTGAACGACGCCCCATGACGAATGTAACCAACCGATATGTAAATTCGTTGAAATGCCACTCCCTCTTACCGGGTCTATTTACTACCACAGAAAATTAACGTTTTGCCGAGTCATATCAGGGTCTAGATTCCATACTATTTTGTATTTTGTTCAGCCATTCGAGGCATCTATCATCTGAATGCATATGGATGTTATAAGAAAGTTACGTTTGAAAAGAAAAAAAAACTGTAATTCAAAGCTCCTGATATCATTTGTTTGTTTGTTTGTTTGTCTAAAGTCTGTTAGCCCCCCTACCCAATATGTCAGAAGACATTATAGTATGCTGTGATTTATGCAAAATACCCCATATCTCTGCTAAATTATAATATCTATATAAAATCATCCCTACACCATAAGCTTTGAGAATGACTTATTGTATGAAGATCTTTTGTTGCTTGAAATGTTCCGACAGTACTGGGTTACCATGGCGACCGAGGTGCGATACTTCGGTGTCTGGGACTACGTGGTGTTTGCCGTCATGCTTTGCGTCTCGGCAGGAATAGGACTCTACTACGCATGCACGGGCGGTAAGCAACGCACACAGAAGGAGTTCCTCATGGCAGACAAGGTCAGTGAACTCTATCTTTTAGAACTAGTCTGTTCCTAGTGGAAAATGTATCATGAAATATAATTCATGCAAATGAGGTACTTGTTTGCATGATACATGTGATAAAGCTTTGATATGTCACTACAAATGGTTAACATCATGTGGGGTCGTGGAACTATAACTCGTTAATTTGTTTTATAACATATTTGGATGACGGCAATTGTGCAGTAGGATATCTGTAGCAATGGTTAATCTGATCCTAGATAAAACATGAGCCACAGTGTCAACTATATATTCATTTGGAGGATTGGCTGGTTTGTCTCTACTCCAATGTTGTATACATGCAAAAGGTATTAACTTAAGGCTACACCAACAGATGTCGTGGCGTTAGGATACCCATAAGGAGCTTGTTTTATCTTAAGACGAAAAAAAGTAACAAAAAAGCAGTTACTCAAGCAACTGGATATAATTTTGAAACGGTCAGACATTTCAGGTAGTATACACTACGTCGCATACCTTTCGTCATTTTTTTTGCGCATCTTACTAAGGTACTAAAAAAAGATGTCTAAACTTCAATGATGTACCTTTTTTTCTTTTCCTTCCAGTCCATGTCCATAGTGCCTGTCACCATGTCCCTACTAGCCTCGTTCATATCCGCAATCACGGTGCTGGGTACTCCGGCGGAGGTGTACAATAACGGCACCATGTTCTGGAACTTCGCGGTGGCAGACGCCTTAGCCATGGTGGTGGTAGCGAGGCTATTCGTGCCGACTTTTTACAATCTCGGACTGACAAGCACCTATGAGGTTTAGTCATTTTCATCATTTTTTTTTTGTAGCAGTTGCGAAGCACCTATTTGTGGAAACACCCAGTACCCCACATTTTTAAACAATGGAATGATCAAATGTATCTTCAAAACGTCCCTAAAGTGTTATTGTATATCAATTAAAATACAAATGTAAATTCACTATAGCCCGTACGAAGTCGTAGCTACACTGCCGTGAAATCAACGATTTTAACATTGAATAGAATTATACTATATCATTTCAATTTCACAATGCAAATAACAAACATGGATCTTCCTTTTCTTCCTGTCTAGTATTTAGAAATACGCTTCTCCAAGCCTGTCCGGTTACTTACTACAATAGTCTTCATGGTGAACATGGTGAGTTGACAGATAAGCTATAACAAAATACTTTCATATAATTTCAAACAGAACAAAATATTGGAAACCTTTGAGAGGTGCATATTATATTTGTAAATATCTTAACGAGTGCTGTCACATTAGGAAATATACCGAAACTAATTATCAAACCAACTCGATCATAACTGTTACACTATATCAAAATGTATTCTAGCCCTTATTATATTTTATTAGTGATTGGGATGCTATATCAAAATGTATGCTAGCCCTTATTGTATTGTATTATTAATTAGGATGTTAAGTTTTATTCTATACTTCTACTTTGTGTTGTGTTTACGAATTCTTGCCATACTTTGTACCATGTACAATTGTCGTGCAATAAAGTTCTTCTTCTATAATCGATAATTGATTCTGATTAGAAACTGTGTGATTATGCACTGCATAATCACATAATTTCGAATCAGAATCAATGATCGATAAAATTTGAAAGACAATTTTGCAAACAACCAGTCAGTTTCTTCGTTATTATCGTTGTCTACACCTTATAATTTTCAATATCTTATTTTGGGAAAATAACGTATTCGTCGGAAATTTTCTTTTCTTTAATTCTGCTTTCATGCTATAGCTGGTGTACATGGGACTTGTTCTGTACACGCCCTCATTGGCTCTCAACGCGGGTGAGTATAAAACTACGAACAGACAAATACACACACATAACCATAACTTGTAACAAAGGAATCAGAGCTAAATCAAAGTCGGATAGAATTGCCTTGAAAGCAAAGGAAATTTAGGTGGAATATTTTGTTAATGTGACTAGACAACATGCATTTCACAAAGGTATTCAAAAACAGTGTTTTGTGATAGAAATTGGTCGAAGTCATTGTAACATGATAAATTAAAATTTATCTTACATCCTTCCTGCTTAAACATACAACATATCGGACAATGCTATTTACTTCTTCCAGTGACCGGCCTTACACTCTGGGGAGCCGTTGCCGCAGTTGGTGTCGTGTGCACGTTTTACACCACTTTGGTGAGTTAAATATACAGAATGGGGTATTTCTTTTCAACAAGAGTATTCAGTTTGTTCGTTCACGCAACCCGTTTCTTCACATGACCAGTTGTTATCACAAACCTCCCTATTCACGGTTAAATGAAGACCTTTATTATACACATATACTCATTGGTTGAGTACAGGTCACAACAGAAAATTTCACAGTTTACAAACACATATATTATATATGATAGGCTAGCACTAGTCTAATAGTTGCATGGAATTCTTATTGATGGTGTAGATATAGGTATGCATGTGCTTTATAATCAAGGATTTGTCTAAAGCCTTTTGGAACTTCATTGTGTTGCTAAGGTGTATGAAATGGGGAAACATATTATGCATACTAACCTCTGACTTCAACCAATCCCTTTCTTCAATTCTACCTGCTTTTACCTGTATGTAAATATGTAATTATGTGTGTACGTATGTATGTATTTTGTGATGTACATGTAGTGTTTATGAGCCCTGCAAGATTAGCCCCCTAGAGGGGCTAAAGGGTATCTCAATAAACTCAATAAGCTCACTCATTAGTTTGTAAATCGCCTCTCTCTGTTCCCCCCTCCCAGGGCGGCATGAAGGCTGTGATGTGGACGGACACGTTCCAGGTGGTTGTGATGGTGGCGGGGTTTCTGGCCGTCATCATCCAGGGAACTATCGAGGTCGGAGGACCAGCTCGCGTCTGGGAGATCAACGGACAGGGAGAGAGGCTGGAGTTCTTTAAGTAAGAGGGGGCGTTCTTATTCCCGTTAATGGCCCTGCCACACTTGCGCGTATATACAAGCCCGCATGAGTTGGATATTAACGTGTTTTCGGTTTAGGTTAAATTTGCAGCCGGGTTATTTCGTTGGTTTGATAACTAGACTGTTCAAGCAGGCTCGTTCAACGGTGGGTCAAAGTAGAAAACAACTTCCTCCCCGCAAAATTTACTTAAACCAAAAAAAATGTTACTGCTGAACTCATGCGTACTTGAATATACGCACAATTGTGATAGGGCCCCAAGCAAGAAGGGACGTTCTTATTCCCGCGTAGTAAGAAGGGACGTTCTTATTCCCGTTAAATAAGAAGGGACGTTCTTATTCCCGCTAAATAAGAAGGGACGTTCTTATTCCCGCTAAGTAAGAAGGGACGTTCTTATTCCCGCTAAATAAGAAGGGACGTTCTTATTCCCGCTAAATAAGAAGGGACGTTCTTATTCCCGCTAAATAAGAAGGGACGTTCTTATTCCCGTTAAATAAGAAGGGACGTTCTTATTCCCGCTAAATAAGAAGGGACGTTCTTATTCCCGCTCGAGCTTGACTTAATTTTAGCGCTGTGGTTTCAGACATCAATCATTTCTATTCCTGTATGTTTTTTAACCCTCTAGTTTGTATGATTCTGTGTGTGTGTGTGTGTGTGTTAATGGGCAGTAAGAAAGCTATCATTTGATCAGTAAGATATTTTGTATGTGTGTCTACTAGAATTCAATGCTGTTTAATTGACGCTGCCACTCCTTGTCGCATGGTGGCGTTGCAGCAAGGATGATGCAGTTTCAAACCTGACTGTGTCGATATGATATATCGCCCTCCTGATCTCTAATCAGTTTGTATTGTTTTGACTTTTTTTGTCGCTTATCTACGTTTATTAATTCGGTCAACACAGCTTTAATCCAGACCCAAGGATCCGACACTCCTCTTGGGGCATCTATATAGGAGGGATCTTCATTTGGGCGTCTGTGTATGGGGTTAACCAGGCACAGGTACAGCGGTATCTCAGCTGTCCCTCTCTCAAACAGGCACAGAAGTGAGTATACAGCCTCCTTTTTAATGCTTTAATGTTCGGACAGTTAACAATTTTTTTGCACTTTCTGTTCCTAGTGTGAATTTGTTTTTGCGGGACTTAATTTCAGGGAGTTTCACGATGTAACCATGATGTTTTTTCTTGATAGCACAGTCAGCTTCATAATGTGATTACAAAACTAACTCGACCCGCGGCACGCTGGCGGCGTCGCTGCGTCCTAAACTGGATTTGTGATACCCTTAACTTTACAATGGGAATAGCATTCAAAACGTACAAGTATGACCAAAAAGACAACAAAACACAAAAACTTTAAAAAGATTCGTTCATCCTGTCGATGAAATTCGATTGCAGCGTGCCGCGGGTCCAGTGAGAGGGTCTTAAATAGGAAAATACTCAGTGTTATCACACCGGCTTGTGGTAGAAGTTAGGAAAAAAATTTACTAGGAGCACTCTTGAATTAATGACTATGATCAAAGGAAAAAAGGTACTGACAAAAGAACATTACATTTATGAAATATCTGTTGACGTCACTGCTACTGTGCTAGTTAGTTGAAGTTACCTGAAAGAGTTAACCTCTACAACAACAACGTTTATTCACATTCAAATTGAGTTCTCAACTGCTGGTACCTTAAGCGTCCAGAATAGCGGATGCCTTAGTCACGTGGATACAAACACGTCAGAGTCAGAATCAGAGAGCACGTCGGTAGAACGTAATGCGTGTACGGTAATTAGCGCGTATAGCCTGCTATCTAAACCTAATGATATAGTAATAACTGCCGAATCTCTTTTGTTCTCTTTGGTCAACGTTGCATCGGAGCAACACACGTTGTATAAGAAATGTCTTTGGACACCTCTAAATGAACCTATACACGAGATATTACCCTAAAATATGTGAACACGACCTTAAACGCTTACATTTTGCCGACGAGTCAGAGACGCTAACATGCGTTCTTGTGCTGCAGCGCCCTCTACTGGAACATCCTGGGACTGGTTGTACTCATCTCTTTTGCAGTCGTGAGTGGGATGGTGATGTACGCGCGGTACTTCATGTGTGATCCGAAGACGATTGGAGCTATTGAAAACTCAGACCAGGTAGCATAGTGTCTCTTTTTACATTTTAATGGTTTAACATTTCGAGCTCATGGCGTTTATGTGGTTACAAAGAGACCAGATTAGAAACTGGTCCCGCATATTCCGAAACAAAATAACGTTGCAGGAAGCAACCTGTATAATCACCGTGACTACATTGACTTTCAGCGTATCAAAACCTTTTCCACATTGCTTTTCTCGAGCTTCTGTGCTATGCTATATCTAAAACTGGTCGTTACTTCATAAATTGGTTTACTTTGAGACAATTGTTTTTTTTCAATTGAGCATGCAATAACTAATAACAGAAGATGGGTGGAAACGCGTACGTGTATGTAAGTTGAAGAAAAGTGAAGATTGAGCATTGTCCCTGCCACAGATGATGCCGTACTTTGTGATGGACATCCTCAGTAAGTTCCCGGGCATGCCTGGTCTCTTTACGGCCTGTGTGTTCAGCGGGGCCCTCAGCACCATGTCTTCGGGACTTAACGCGCTGGCCGCCGTAGCGCTAGAGGACTTCGTCAAGCCTTGCTTCCCGAACTTCAGCGACGAGAAATATACATGGATATCGAAGGGTCTAGGTGCGTGCTACTAATGTTAAACGCATGCACCGTACATAATCCAGCTGTCTTGTCACGGAAACAGCTATCTAGTTTTCGTGTTTAGTTGTGTCATTGCGTAGAGTAGATATTTTTACTTTCATAGAATTGTTGTAAACTAGCAGTAGTAATGTACCCAGCAGTTTGGACATTTGGTACCAAGTAAAATAAAATAAAAAATGCGACGCACACTCTATCTCGTAGAAAAAAAGATAAATATGTCATAATTATCCTTATAGAACTTTCATTGTTGAGCCTTCGCCTATTAGCTAAAATCATTTTAAGGTGTAGAATAGCTATGTTGATTATGCTCAACCTAGCGGTTGTGATATATCATACGAGTCTTAAATATCTCCCTGCCTTTCGCAGTTATGCTTCTATACATTACAAGTGAACCGCGAAAAATGTTTCCCCTCCAGCGATGTTTTTCGGCGGTTTGATGATCGTGATGGCGTATGTCGCTTCGTTCCTGGGCTCGGTGGTTCAAGCAGCGCTGAGTCTGTTCGGCATGGTGGGGGGCCCGATGCTCGGGATATTTGTGCTCGGCCTGATGTTCCCGTGTGCCAACAAATGGGTAAATTCCACTATACCGCATTTTTGTGTGAATGATTTCAGTTTACCGCTAGGTGACGCTCTTGCGAGATTAATGCGGTCCCAAACGTAACTGAGTGTTGAGTTTGTTTGCAAACAGATTGCCCTGTCTGCGAATGGAGATATTTTTCTGTGAAGTACATGTCGTAAGCTACAGACATATGGCCAAAATGTATCACAGATGCGTGCGTTATGCCACGGTATTGTTGTTACAAGCTTACTGAGGATGTACTCCAGTGCAATTTGTCGGGTAGACGTCACAGGCGTTACACTCTTAATCATAATGCAGTATTAGTACACAGCTTGACTTTTGTTCTAACCCTAAAACGTCGCTATATATTTTAACTACAAACAATGATGAACAATTATGTTAAGATGTACCCTAAGTATAACGCTCTGTATGGAGACCATTGCGTTATTTTCTACTTTAAAACTAGTTGATGATATACACGTTTTCTACAGGGTGGGCTGGCCGGCCTTTTGAGCAGCCTCTTCCTCACTCTTTGGGTCGGGATGGGAGGTATCGTTTGGCCGCGGGCTCGGTGGATGCCGCCGGTCTCGATCGAAGGATGTCCCGCAGACCTTCCCGGAAACATCACCGCAAATTTCACCACGAGCCCCACCATGCCTACCAGCATGGCACAGCACAGTTTCACCACCATAGCCGCGGACAACGGATAGTAAGTGATTTGAAAGAACTTCAGAGTGGCCTGCTGTGTGTGTGTGGGGGGGGGGGGTGTATGTGCTAGCTCGTATGGGTTTGTATTTGTATGTATGTGTATTTGTATGTGCGTGCGGTTGTGCACGTGTGTTTAACGTATTTGGGTTGTGTGTGCGTTTCTGTGTGTGCACATCTGCGTCAATGTATTCATGTATGTATTAATGGATTAGTTTTTAACGGTGATATGTAAATCAACTACATGCATGCATAAGCATAAGTTATTTACCTTTAACTGCATAAGATAACATATGCATACGCTACTATCATTGCCTAGTTATTTCATTTCCTCTTGCTTGTATTGCAAAAATTTGCATCCTAGTAATCACATTGCCATGGATATGATTTGACAGTTTTGTTTCATATCTTGATTGATATTCTGTATCTATCCAGTCCCCCTGAAGCAGCGTTGTACGAGCTGTCCTACGTCTGGTTCGGCGCCCTGGCCACGATGACTTGTGTCGTCGTGGGACTTATAGTGAGCTTTGCAACAGGTATGCATGCAGTACATCCGCCAAGTGGCACTTGTGTCTGGAAAGCCAGATCATACAGTGTACAGAAACAATCACATTCTATCGGGGATAATGCAGTTTGCAAGTTCTCAGCGTTATAAGTTTGGTGACGACAAAAGTTCTAAAGTACATAATGGGATGTACATGTAATGGTGTAAATGGATGAAATGAGCTTGGACTTGCTTAGAGACATGAGGCTTTATAAAGGCCGTGAATTAAACTAATCCTTATTTTATCCAAGAAAATAATTTTAAGAAAATTCCAGTTTTTTCCTAATCTTGACAATGCCTCTTTCGGATTTTTAGGGCGACAGGATCCGAAGGACATGGACCCGAAGTTGTTCATACCGTTTTACGACCGATTCTTCTGCTGCCTGCCCAACAATTGGCTGAAGTGGCTGCGCTGTGGAGTGCCACCCGGAGAGGAGGTAAGCCATAAACTGTCCTGAAAGCAAGCACAAACGGTAACCGAACTAGAAAAAAAAAACTTTCATTGCAGTAAATCCAATCTTTATTGAATCAAAAGACTCATTATGCCATAATTTCTCGGTATGTGTTTAAAGTATTGTGAACTGTCATGTTGTACAAGTTGGTCAGGAGTCAAAGCGAGATAATGCTGCGGTCGTCACACTGCCAGCGCAGCTGGGCATTCCACTTCGCGTGGCCCCGTGTATGAATAGAACGCTCCTGAGTCGACTCCAGCTAGCTGCGAAATACGCGTATGTACATGTAGACCCAGACAAAGCCTTCTGTGTCTTCATGTGCACTGAGTCTATGTCTTCTCTCTTTAGGACATTGAAGCGATAGAAGTCAAGATGTCCAACGCTGCCAGCAATCCGACATTCATACCAGATGACGAAGAGCCCGAGAAAAATGGAGTTGAAAATGTTACCAGTTTGTAAGAGATTGCTGATGATAACCGCTAGACTGTATATGCAAATGATACCTAATAGAGTTAGGGGCAGTCAATAAGATCCATCTGTTTGTATTTCCTTCTACAGATTGTTTTCATAATTTACTGTCTAACTGTATGTAATGATTGTTATGGACCGATGTTGAGGTCATTGGACACAGATACAGGGAGCCAAGACAGAGATTGTGGAGCTACATTCAATCTGGATCTCTTCGTTAGCCAGGGGTTGCTGTCTGAAGTAACTCAAATCGCTACACAATAGTTTTTGCCATGTCTTATTTTACAACATATTCTGAACAAAGGTACATACACTGTCTTGTTTACTGCAGTTTGATATAATTTGTATGTAACGATATACTTGATATGTAGATTGTAACTAGTTAACTTAGTGGCTTCATTTGCTTATCATTCTTCGAATTGACCTTGTCAATCCTATTGTGGAAGGGGAGGCATGTTATGAACCCACTAAGACACATGTAAGACCATTATTTAGTAATTGTAACCCCCCCCTTCATGAAAGTGGAATAGTCCAAGAGAGCCTCATTTTGAGAAAGACCCATGCTGTCATTCTATGTGTTGGAATCCCGGGGGTCAGGAATAAACCATGATGTAGCTCCACAATCTCTGTCTTGGCTCCCTGTATCTGTGTCCAATGACCTCAACATCGGTCCATAACAATGATACATGGTTGTTGCACTTGCCTCACCTTGAAAAGAGGTCACGTTGTTCCTGGCCCGATCTACACACAAGTAAAAGCATATTGGAAATTTCAAACTATAATCCAACACAAAGAAGTTGAACTAACCATAAATTTTCGGCTGGTAACTCCAACCTTCGTCAGATGTTCGAATCACTGCGTTGAACGCCGGGAAGTCGGAGACGTGATGACGTCAGCAGTGAATCGAAAGCAGCGGGCAGACGGAATCTTCCACCGTCGCGGTTCAGGGAGGGGTGATGAGCCCTGATGTAAATCGCCTCCTTCGCGCCCCTCACAAACCCCTTCGATTCACTGCTGACGTCATACAACGTCACTGTCTGAAACCTGGGACTGGAAAAGGACAGCGAATAAGGTTAACCCCCTGTCCCGGGTGCACTTTGAATGGCGACATAGCTAGAATGCCTGATCCTGGAGTTATGGTGCGGACAGAGTGTGCGCGGACACATAAAAGAAATAGCTATAGACTTTCTGGTATTCCTGGCAATTGTACGTATACTACACTATTAGACAAGCTTTAGGAATATAATTGTGATTTTTTAAATCAACTAATTTTACATGATAAAATATAGGTTATGAATTATGAAATATAAATACTTCTGTGTCGTTTCCTTAAACTAAACTTCGCATTTCCATATCCCCTATGACGTGCCGCTAGCTCCTCGAATTATGATATGCACAGAGTGTGTGGAATTTATGACAATCGGGCATATGTTACACTATTTTGCTTGCCCCTGAACTTGGTTTAAATTACTGAAACGAAAAAGAAAAAAAAATTGGAAAAGGAAAAAAAGGAAGCAAAAGGATGACATTGGTTAGGTCTTAGTGACCCACGGCCGCCATGACCTCAGGCTGGAAGCTAAATTGAACGAATATCGGACATTTGACGCTAAAACTGAGATAAGCCTACCGGTGTACGATCCCAACAAAATGGGATCGTCATATGCCCCCTCGTAGACGTCTAACCAGTCGTAGTTTTCCTCCAAAGCAATCGATACTGGTGCCATCTTCACCCCTCCCCCCGTGTTGACTTCTATGGTCCATGTACAGTACTCGTCGTTGCCGTACTGTCCATGGTAGTTGGGAGAGTATACAAGGCCAGAAGATTGCCCGGTAATATAAGCACCGCGGTTACCTAAATATTATGGTAAGATGTTGTTTATTTAAGGTTATGTCCCCGAACAGACCTGGTTAAAACATGTTGTGTATGACAGACAGTTAAGTGAACGCCATAAAGAACAAGCACTTTACTCACACAAGCAAAACACAAGTCGGTTGTAATTGTAGTTTACCATGCTCTTGAGCGTGGCCTGTCAGGTGATGTATTGTTTGTTGTTTTTTATTGGTCAGAAATTACCCGCAATGGCAGCCTTTCAAGCGCTGAATTGATGCAGGGTGTTACAGCTTTCACACAATACACAACATATACAATATCTTATCTACACTTGCAACTATCGCAAGGGTCTGGGCGGCTGCCATTCGGCGCCACCAGGTGACCTCAATACCACCTTCCCCAACCGAAGTCAGGTACCCATTTACACCTGGGTGGAGTGAGGAAAGTCGTGTTAAGTGCCTTTCCAAAGGACACAAGGTCGGTGACATGACAGGATTCGAACTCGGGACCTCTTGGTTCTGAGTCGAACGCTCTGCAGTTGCGCCACACGACACCCATGCTGTCTAAAAATGATACAGATTTAACATATCAAAGTAAGATCAATGTTGTTACGAGAAGTCTTCCCAAACACGAGGCCTGGTTTGATAAGATGCTTTCGTCTCCGTGTAACACCCTGATATAGATGTACAAGTGTCCGCCCACAAATCAGAGGTAAAACTGCTCTGTTCTAAGCGACATAAGACTGAATAATTAGTGTTCGTGCCACATTTCAATCAGTATACCAGCTCGAGATTGCTCGAATACCGAGTCACTGTCTCTTCTTTCTACTGATTAATTCTGTGCTTTTTTTGCAGCTAAGAATGTTACATGTTCCACCTATCAAAGTACTACATTTTAGATGGAAAAATAATTTTAGCTCGTGAAAATATAGCTGGCAGGTGATGTATAAAGATCCATGTTGTTACGAGAAGTCTTCCCAAACACCAGACCATGGCCGGATAAGATTTCAGAGATGTGTTTTTTTTGTCTCCCTGTAACGTCCTGATGTAGATATACAAGGGTCTGTACACAAAAAATCACACACCCCTTTCAATGTACTCTCCAAGCAGAGGTTGCTGGGGATGATTGTGACAGTTTTATCATATGTCCCGTTTTTTTTGTCCGGTGCCGGTGGGGAGAGCAGACAAAAACGGGGCATATGATAAAATTGTCACAATCTTCCCCACCAACCTCTGCTTGGAGAGTAGTAGCTGAAAATTCACACGCAAAAAAAACAAACTCGTTTTAAGCAGACGGAGGGTTTCAGTGCGTTGCAGTCTGTTCCTGGCGGTGACATGGAGAATCAGCCATCGCCTCCAGCACAGTTGATCAAAAGAGGTGAGAACTTCAGTTTACACATCATATGTCGCTTTACTTAATTGATCCTCCTTGCAAGCTTGACAATAGTCCCTTGTAAACAGTCCATTCGCACGTTCTTTAGTTATGCTGCTTTTAAGCGTCCGGTGACATAGACATACACACAGGATAACACTTATACAAACGCCATGCAAAACGATATCCCCATGAAAAAGTCTTTTTTCATGGAGATAATAAGAATAAGTTTATTGCAAATTCTTGCCCGAAGGCTAAATGCAAATAACGTTCATAAAAGAACAGTGTACAAAATAGGTATAAAAGCTGCTTATCTAAATTATACAAACGTAATTGTCTATAACTAGTGAAGGGCATACGAACAGTATTTGTATGACTGTGGTTGTGTGCAAATGTGTATCTGTTCACCCCCAGCATAGATTGAACCACCACATAAAAATAAACATACGCAAATACTTTCTTAATTACATCTATAGAAATTTAAAGTTACCTCCTACTTCTTGCTGTCCAACAATTAGATCGTCCTAATTTTGAAATCAAATTCCCCTGTCTGTGATCGTGAAGTCAACAAAAAACTTTTTTCCCACGCCGCGCTTCAGTTTGTTAGTTTGGAATCTTGCATATATGCGGGCCCTATATTGTGTTGTCAACAAATGGACGAGTTGGCTTTTGTGAAACACACCCAGATATTATTTTAAAAATATTACAAACGTCTAAAACATTTCAGTGCACTTTTTAGTGAAAAAATTCAGACGTTGAAATAAAGGACTTCCTAAATATTTGGACTAGATCCACACTAGTAACAATTCTAACCACCAATTAGAATTTAAAAAAAAACATTACAAAAAAACATGAAAATATCGTGTTGTTCAAAATTAAGAAAAATATAGCATTGCTTTCTTCTCCAGGTGTCCATGCATAACCTGCAGGAAAGGCGGCGAAGCTTCGTGAAAATGGGGACTCTACCGTTCCTTATTCTTCTTACTGCGGTCCACGTAGGAGGTGTGTTTTATTTGTTATTGTACTTTTGGTGTAAAAGGTTTTCATAATTCCATTTTTTCAATCTACACTGTGGTAAAGTTGGGGTGTACTTTGCAATTTGATTTTAATCTAATTGACTTCTGTAAGTATATATCAACACGTTGAAAAAGGAAAGGAAGGCTACTAAATAGTTTCATTTTGTATCCAGATTTTTTTGTCAATAAAGATTGTTCACTAGTGTTCTATTCTGTTTTGGTAGTTTAGACTGTAGTATAACGAAATTGATGTAAAGAAAAACTCTGAACAAATATTGCCACATTGTTATACAGAGAATTTCGACCTGCCTTTTTTTTACAAGTCTTCTAGTACCTTAAAGTTAAATGACTATTTGATTATTCTCTACATGACACTTCTAAAGTGTGACGTAAGACCTGGCTCATAAAAGATTGGTAGAAGTCTGTTTGAAATCCTGTCTTTGGCCAAAGAAGACAAAATGAGTCAACTGGTGTCATTTGCAGTTGTCTGTCGGGAGTATAACTGTACCTACACCCTTTGCGTCAATGTTCTAAGACGACACAAAGCATGAAACATGTACTTTGTTTTTAGTGGCAGAGTATCGAGTGGTTTGTTACTACACCAACTGGGCACAGTACAGGAGGTCACCGTGGAGTTACGTCCCAGAGAACGTTGACCCGAATCTCTGCACACACGTCATCTATGCTTTTGCAAATTTGGAGGACAATCAGCTGAAACCGTATGAATGGAACGACGAAGACATGCCGTGGGGGAAAGGCATGTACAGCAGGTATGATATGTTACCTTGATGGTAAAATTATACCAATATGTAAGAATATTGATCCTGGGCCGATTTAAATCTGGGATAATTTCTAAAATTATACTAGTAATTCTATTGAATTTAGATATTTTTGGCTCTGTAAATGCTGTATGAGACAGCCATTTTTTTTTTTAAGTTATCAGAAGCGCCGCTTGTGTCGATATTTACTTGATAAAATCACCTACATATAGGATAAAGGTTGTCTTGAGATATTGACGTTTGGATTTCAAAATTTTATCATTTTGTAAGTATAGATAACCAGTGTTTATTTTTTACAAAAACCTCAGATGAGTCATTCCAAAGTCAAATCGTTATTTTCAAACTATATCAGCCTCTACACCAGACGGGCATCAATGTTTACACATAAATCTTTGGTATTGAATGTGAATTCGAACTGTTTATACATGTCATGAAGTGTCACACACACACACACACACACACGTACGCACACACACACACACACACAAACCGTACACACACACACACACACACACACACACACACACACACATATGCATACACACACACAAACACACCCAGACATGCACACACACACACAAACACACCCAGACATGCACACACACACACACACACACACACACACATGCACACACGTACGCGCGTTTGTTGAATCTGATGTTAAGTCCTAAAGCTGATGTTATTGTCAGGCTCAAGGATAAACTCAACAGTGCCAGAGGCGAAGTACCCAAGATCCTTCTAGTGGTGGGAGGATGGAACTTCGGGACACAGCCTTTCAAAAATATGACGTCATCAAAGGACAACAGGAAGACATTCATCGAGACCTCAGTCCCGTTTCTCCGACGGCACGGCTTCGACGGTCTTGACCTTGACTGGGAGTATCCTGAAACCGATGACAAGGAAAACTTTGCCTTGTTACTTAAGGTAGTAGTATTACGATATATTTTTTTACTACGTCTACATTTCAGAGTGGCATCATGGAAGAAGATATAACCTCCTTGCATGATGCCACTCTGAATTGTAGACTTACACCGGAGAAAAAGATATCGTAATACTATAAACGTTATGTAACGGGCCTGTTCGATGGAGTTTGGTTCTCGGTGTCTTTCTTTGCATTCCAAAGGATTGTACCTCAATGTCGTACATATTTCATTCCGTATAATTCTAATAGTATATTTTGTTAGTTATACATATTAGATACAAGTTCTTTGAGACGGTCAAGATATATCTATAATTGCAAGAATCTTTCTACAATGATTAGATGCCCGCGTCCATGTTAGTGTCACTTTTTAATTAGTAATGTTGTATGGTAATGCCATTTTGGCTACCTGTCGTCAAATATTCCGGATGTAAACAAATACAAAGATTGCTGATATACCTCTACATTTGTGGTATTGTCATTATTTTCCTATGAACAGGAACTTCGCGAGTATTACGATAGCGAAAGCGTTTCAACAGGGACAGAGAAGTTACTACTTACAGCCGCCGTATCCGCTGATATAGGTCGAATTGATGCAGGATACAACGTTTCTGAACTTTCCAGGTAAGTCACTTGTTTTTTTTTTGTTTCCTGTACTGTTGTGTTTCCTCGAAATGCTGTTGCAGATATTCTCTTGCCAGCTAGTGCCACCGTTCGGATGCGTCAAGGAACGACCGTGGCGCTTCGGCTTGAGATCCATATTCCCCAAGCAGAGGTTTTGGTCGAGTTGGGTAGGAGTGTCCGGGATTTTTAAGTTCTTCTTCCTTCATCCATATTCTACAACCAGAGGTTTTGGTCGAGTTGGGTAGGAGTGTCAGGGATCTTTTACGTTCCTCTAACTTCACCCATATTCTCCAAGCAGAGGTTTCGGTCGAATGGGGTAGGAGTGTCCGGGATTTTTTACGTTCCTCTTCCTTCAAGAAGAGAAGAGAGAGGAACTTAAAAAATCCCGGACACTCCTACCCCACTCGACCGAAATCTCTGCTTGGGGAATATGAGATCCATACTTCTCTCTGTGTCTGTGCTCAGCTGGGCAGGTGCTAGCCAGTTACCCCCCCCCCCCTTTAGTAGGGGCTAAACCTACCGCCATCCACGGTCAATGCGCAGTGTGATGGGCTAGTCGCTTCCCCAGCAACAACAAGATGCGATGAAAGGTCCTTCGCGGTGTGATATAATCAGCTGCTCGCGTGCGTGTTAAACCGAAGGGCGGTTATACCGGCTACATTATTACAGATACATGAATATCTCATTGTTTCTCTCGCTTAAGTACTACATGTAATTGCCAATCCAGGCTAGATATGATTAGCAGTCCCCCAGCTGAACTGAGGAGAAGTTAAAGAACGAGATTAACAGTAGAGATCATTATTTGTCAACTCTTGATTTCGAACTCATTTGTTGTCTTCCGCGCTCACTAAAGTTTCTTGTTCACTGTATAACGTCCTTATTAGATGAACCATATGTCTGCCCCCCTCCCATGACTTCATAGGTACCTAGACTTCATCAGCCTGATGACCTATGACCTGGCGCCAGATGACGGGACGATAACTTGGCACAACAGCCTGCTGAAAGCACCTCCGAATGTGACAGACGATCTAGCCACTTTCAATGCGGTTGTTATAAATTTTATGTTGTTTTCAAATCGACTTGATTCCCATCTGTTAAAAACCGTATTTTACTTTGTTAAAATGACTTGAGACTTGTGTAATGCTAGGTCACCATTTCCAAACCTGGGTACGGCTGGGCTGTTTGTTGGAACTCAAAAAAAATAACTTAGACAATAATAAAGGGCTGTTTAGCCATAGTCGATGCTGTAGGGCTGTTGTGAATTAGGATTTTACCATGGTCAATACTGACAGACGGAGGCCATATGTCAACAACTTCAAACACTTGTTGGAAAAATAAAGATGTACAGGAGACAAAAGGTTGTCCTGATTGACAAAATGGCGACTGGTAAATACTACTAATGATCAATCCTACGGTTTTAAGAGTCATTGCATGAGAAAACCAGGCAGAGGTGGGAAGATGGGGGTCGGCCAAATCGGCTCATACTCTGTACGTGTGATAGGTATGTGGAACTATGAACAGCCATATAATCAAAACCCTCCAGCTATTTTTCGTTATGGCGTTCTGGGACCCCCCTCTGAGACCCTCAAAAATCCAACAATTTATGGCTGAAAATTACTGAAATTGCAATGGCTACCCTGACAATTCTGATTAAGATACGATTATAAATTTTATATTTCCATATAGCATGGGTTCCCTAGTTTTACCTACCAAAAGTTGAAGGTGAAGCTTTGAAGTTATGAGGGTGAACTAGGGGGTTACCAGAACCAATGAAAGCAGAATTTTCATCTCTTTGAATTTTAGTCATTTTCAAGGGGCATTATCTGCCCTGGGCAGTGGCTTTGGAGAATGGTTTTATTGTTGCTGGAGAGAGGAACATCTACTAATTCAAAAACAAGCCTCGTTTAATTGGGATACACATAACGCGAGCCGTGAATGGGGGCTCTTTATGGGGATTTTTCGGGTTTCGACCTATAATAAATCAGGTTGTGACGTCGCACTACGGGGTAAGTTATGGCAATTTTTTCTGCCGCTGGGTGAAAACCATGCAGAATTGTCATAAAATGCTAGCACAAATCAGAGATGTTTATTTGGGCTCTACATGGGGGATATAAGGATACTTAAGAAGAAAACTAAGCTTGTTTTGCACATTTTACAGTTTCTCTCTAAGAATTAGTTAGTTTCACACTAAATAATCATATGCATATTCATTTCTTAAATGTTACATAATGAAAAAAGGCTATGTATGGGGGTTATCAGAACTCCACATTATCATTGGTACACACCCGTGCACATGGGTGCAGAGCTACAAATACTTTATATGGACAATAAAGAAATTAGACTATAACAAATGTCAAGAACAATTTTAGATTTTAACTAAATATATTTACTTCTGGCGTCCAATCAGGATCAGAACAGGTATCATACTGAATTCAACAAACTGCAGTTCACAGATTATAAAACTTTCAAAGTGTTCTCAAAAACGTTGCCCATTACTGTAGCATGCAATGTAATTTTCATTCCCAGGGTTACACAAACCATATTAAAATGTTGATGCTACATGTATCTACAAAATGCATGCAATTCTTAAAATCATGTCATAAGACCATTGAAACAGACATACGCGCTGAACAGATGAATATCATTATACAAAAATTGAAGTCCAAGATCATGCACATCAACTTGTTCTTCACTCAGTCTGACTCTCAAGAAGGTGATTAAGGAGGATGTTGGTTTACAGGATGATGATCTTTATTCTGCCATGCTTCACAGGGACTTGTAAAGAAACTTGTGTCACCTCACAGAGGATGAAATGAATGTGATAATACAAAATACAACTATTGCCATCATCTATCATTTGTGAGAAACGAACATCTGCAAACGCGCCAAATGTGAAAGGCTGAATGCCTTGAAGCTGATAGGAGTGACGCATCGCAATTTCCACGTACTTGCCACTTGTCCCTAATACGACCAGTATACGGGAAAGCCTCCTGCATCTGCGCACCTGCACATGTTGGGCTGTTTCTATGGACTTTTCTATGTTATGAAGCATTGACTTTTAGCATTGCACTATTATCAGTATTACGGCAATAATACATACAAAGAATTTCAGTGATGCCCTTAACTTTTTTCAATCTTTGAGATTTCACATTACATTCCCATAACATTATGACTACCACTAACCGCCTACAGCAAATGCATGTTTGGTGTTGTTGTTTTTTTAAAATTAAATGCTGTTAGTTTTGATACTGTATTGGTTAAACAATATTCAAAACTATTGCAGTTGTAGCATAGTATACATAACCACTTAGTTCCCAAGTACCTGGCTTTCCCGCTAGCCAATAGCCAGGATTGTATCATTTTAGATTTTTTAGATGGGTAAAAGAGATTGAAGTTACAGTCATTGGCTGAGTTCTTCGAGAATGCTTGATACCAAATATATAATGTTCTTTGAAATGGAACAATTGCAACTACAATGTACAATCTGTTGATTTCATTATGATTCATGTACTGACCCAAGGTTATAAGTACATATATATATACTTAGTTTAAAACTATTCCCAGACATTTGTTATAGTGACTGTCTTGTTTCTTGATTTTCCATATAACTGCGGGTACCCGTGATATCACATATATGGGTCCTGATAACCCCCATGCATAGCCTTTTCACTATTGACCGCTTTATAATTGCACATACTTTTTTTAGTAAGTAATTTACTGATTGACGTCTTAAAAAGCAACTGTAAAATATGCAAAACAAGCTTAATTTACTTTTTAAGTATCCTTATATCCCCCATGTAGAGCCCAAATGAACATTTCTGATTTGTGCTAGCATTTTATGACAATTCTGCATGGTTTTCACCCAGCGGCAGAAAAAATTGCCATAACTTACCCCGTAGTGAGACGTCACAACCTGATTTATTATAGCCCGAAACCCAAAAAATCCCCATAAAGAGCCCCCATTCACGGCTCGCGTTATGTGTATCCCAATTAAACGACGCTTGTTTTTAAATTAGTAGATGTTCCTCTCTCCAGCAACAGTAAAACCATTCTCCAAAGCCACTGCCCAGGGCAGATAATGCCCCTTGAAAATGACTAAAATTCAAAGAGATGAAAATTCTGCTTTCATTGGTTCTGGTAACCCCCTAGTTCACCCTCATAACTTCAAAGCTTCACCTTCAACTTTTGGTAGGTAAAACTAGGGAACCCATGCTATATGGAAATATAAAATTTATAATCGTATCTTAATCAGAATTGTCAGGGTAGCCATTGCAATTTCAGTAATTTTCAGCCATAAATTGTTGGATTTTTGAGGGTCTCAGAGGGGGGTCCCAGAACGCCATAACGAAAAATAGCTGGAGGGTTTTAATTATATGGCTGTTCATAGTTCCACATATCTATCACACATACAAAGTATGAGCCGATTTGGCCGACCCCCATCTTCCCACCTCTGCCTGGTTTTGCCTGGTTTTCTCGTGCAATGACTCTTAAGTGCTGTTTCTACAATGCAACACACACAAATATGTACGAAACAGCATACAGGAGAGCGAATATAACCTCATATGTCTTCTCTTTGTACCTAGGCCTCGGCCGTTGAGAAATGGATACAAGAAGGTGCAAGCCCTTCCCAACTTGTCTTAGGTATACCTCTGTACGGCAATTCCTTCCGACTGCAGTCGAGCCAAAGCACGGGGCTGTACGCGCCTGTTGAGGGACTCGGGCGGGGACAGACCTACACCAGGCAGGACGGCTTCCTGGCGTATTACGAGGTACAATAGTCAAAACCTGGGGATAAAGATATTATTTGGTCTCGCCCACTGAACAACCGTGTGAGCAGTCTTTACGTCTCAATTCCGGAGTAAGGTCATCGTAATCATCTAATGGAAATATGTTTGGTTAACCTTCAAACCGTGCTGATAAATGCATGTTAGCCACGAGGCTTCTTTTTTATACTTTGCTGTTCCTCTGTTATTGCCATTGAATACATGTCTACCAAAGTATCATGAATAAATAAAAAAACTATGATATTACAAATACATCTTTGTCCATTTGTGATGATGTTTCAGGCAAAGGGATGCAAAATATGGAACACTGGTAGTTTTAGTGATTTCGCAATTTTTAAAGGGCCGGAGTAGTTTTTTTTTACTAAATTATCTACTTTAAGCTTATCACCAATAACGTTTTCTTAATGATAATTGCATTAGATTGAGGAGATAAATCAACTTATTAGATAAATGTAGGAAATTGAATATAGGAAACTAAAGGAAAATAGGGCAATGTCCTAGCAAATATCGTAATGCCCAACTTTTTGTTAAGGCGATTCTTTTGTAAGATGATGCTGATATGATATTTGTCTAGTTGCACAAGATTAGAAAACTTTCTCTTAATCTTGATTATTGCAGGTTTGTGAGCTGCTTCAAACAGGAGGAGTAAGGGTTTGGGACCAGACCAACATGGCCCTTTACATGTACCGAGACAGCTACTGGGCTGCTTATGATGATGAGATGACCATCCAAATGAAGGTAAGAACCGTATTCAATGCAATTGAAAACTATTTGATTGAGATGGCACTAGAGAGTAGGGTGCTAGCTTTGTATTTGAGAGAATACACAGCCAAAGCACAAAGCACTGGTGAGATAGAATATGCAGAAAGAGTATCGAAAAAAAGCAATGTGACAGTTATTGATAATAAAGACGCTACTAGATGACCTTTCCTTTAGTGTATTCTTGCGCAACTGTCTGGTCTATTGGAACGGATGTGATAATGATGGACCCCGTTGATACTGATTAAGGTCGTAACAATAAATATCGCACACCAAACAATTTAAATATAAAAGAAAAGATATCAAACAATATCAGCACTATTGGAATATAATGATAATCTAATTCTAATTTAGCATATTTTGATTATACACCCATAACGTCATAATCATGCATTAATGATCGGCCAACAATGAAGATATGAATCGTCAGACCTGTAGCCATCAAAAAAACCCCACAGAGTCAGAGAAGTAAGCATCTCGGTCTGTTTAACTAACCATAAGTTGTGATTGTAGGTGGATTGGCTGAAGAACAGGGGTCTTGGAGGCGCAATGATATGGGCTCTAGACTTCGACGACTTTAGCGGTTCGACCTGCTCCTCACAGCCTTATCCACTACTTACGGCTATCAACAAGGCCTTAGGGCGAAATGTCACCGAGGACAAACCTGAAACTGGCCATGGTAGCTGGGCAGGTGGAATAGGTACATGACATTTTATTTTTTAGGGTAATGGCAGAGGTTTTCTAGCCCGGTACTTTGAGTGATGCATTCGTATTCAAGCAAAACAAAATAATCTTCTTGTGGGAATTAGCTAGCTCAAAGTAGTTTGCACATACACGATAAAGAGGGGTTGTTTTTAATGTTTTGAGGAAGCAATTTTATAAATTATGTCGAGTAAATTAATTGTGCTCAATAGTAGATAAATAGCACCACATTTTCTATAAGTCTATCTAGTTATAGACCTAGGGCAAATACGTGAATATGGCATTAATTTTTCCATTGTTGCGTAGAAACCTTGATACCTTGGTTTCAAGGTTTATACCCAATGATGAAAAAAAATTGTTATACTCACATCTCAAATATTGAATAAAAACAAACTTACATCTTGCATGCGGCAATAATAGTAGCCCCAGAAATATGTTTAGTATGGCATGTTAATAGTCTCTACGAGACTTACCGCGCCGGCTATAGGTAGAACATTTGCCGGGGGACTTTGGCCACGGAGGGTAACAGTCGCAGGCGCAGTTAGGGTTGCATATTTGACCCTCTCTCCGTAGCCGACTCCCTTTATACAATTAACTCTATTTGGCCAAATTCTACTATTTTTCCAGCGACCCGTGGAGGCTGGTAGAGCCTAGCATGTTAAGAAGTTAAGATGATTTTTCAACTCTTATTTTCTATCTAACAGGTAATGATGTCCTCAATATCATTGTCGTCAGAACAGTGATATACGTCGCTTTGGCTCTGCTGTTGGTGATGTTTTTCACCTGTAGGACAATAGCGAAGAAAAGATGTCAGCAGAGGCATGAACAAAAGTGAGTGTCAAAATATTCAAAGTGTTCATGCCCCACGAATATTGCATATATTCTTAAATATCAAGCAAGATTATGAAAAAAAATGTATAAACGGAAAAATTCACCTTTCTGATTTTATTCAAACAAAGTGACATTTCCAAAAACATGATTTCCAGCTCTTGATTCTTTTAAACATGTAAATATACCAAAAGTTGAGCATACCTCTGAAGATGAATGTGATCATGGCAACCGTACTGGTACAGTGGATTGCGCAAGAAAAATCATTTTAAGAAACAAAACGCGCTTAATCATCTTTTCCCAATTGAGCTGAGTAGCATGTAAAACATAAAATATTTGCCTTGCTTATTTATCCAAAGTAATCGGTCACGAACCGCCTTTGATCTCCACACCAAATGTTGCACGATAGGAGCCCATCATATGACAAAGCTTTTACAATGTAGTAATACTCGCTTCTCAGGGGATACGTGGTCTTCAGGAAACTGATTTTATTCTATAAGTTTGTAAACATTTTTCAACCTGTGTATCAATGGACGTATACTAACTGGCTTTTCCAATCTTAGGGAACATGAAACAACGGCAACAAGAAACGGAAGCATCTTGGATGAAGATAAGAAACTGAGAAAAGAAGACAAACAACAATATGTAAAGTTGCCTTTCACAGTTCTGAAAGTCCTGGTCTCCGTCGTCTTTTTGCTCGGGCTCCTGTTCTGTCTAAGTTCCGGGAAGGTGTCGATTATATCTATTTCAGGATGCTTGGCACAGGCAGGGTCCGACAACGTCGCTACAGGGTGAGAAACCTTAGTGCTGGTCACTCTTGAACTAACACAATCGTGTGAATGAAAAATATGGTACAATATCGTGGCTAGAATGCTAGTATGTGACGTATGGTGCTATTGGTAACACCGGTTTACTCAGGATTTTTTTCTAAATGTAAATGATGGTACACAACATTAATTACTAGTTGACGATAGAACCCAGTGTTGGCAACCTTTATAAACTAACAGTCCCCCTTAAACAAGAAATACATACGGTAAATCTCGTGGTAACATTTTCATGAAGAATAAGTCAAAATTGCCGCTTTTTTCCAATTTCTTATGAGGACAGAAAAAAGTTTGTTTTATTGCATTGATGTTTAATCACGGTCTCTTCTTCTTGTTTACTGCTAAGCCCTAAAGAAATTGGATTATCAGCAGTTGAGTTTTTTGCATCAAAGACCATAGTCATTGACGAAATCAGAATCAACGTTTTTTCTTGTGTGTGTTTTTTTTGTCCAGATCCTACTCCGAAAACATGACTCTTGTTCAAAACTGTGAAGGGCAGAGCCCAGAGACCGTGTTAAACATGATCTTCATCATGATGATGATTCCTTACACCATCACATTCCTGAGGTGTCTTTGGGTGACGGGGCTGAAAGACGTCCATCCATGGCCTACTGGAAAAGCTCTAGTCTTGGTAAGTACTGAATCGTATGATTTTCTTAAGTTCTCAATAAGTTTCTTAAGTTCTCAATAAGGCAATGTTGATAGCGTTATATTGAAAACAAAATAGGTGGTAAAAGGATATCTCGCAACAAACTGTTTTTGTTGTTGTTGATGCTACTTACTTGTTGTCACAGATGACAGGGATCGTGCCCTGAGTGCAAACATGTACATTCATCAATGTAATAGTTTCATACGGGTGTTATTTTGTCGAACCGTAACAGAATCAAGAATGGCAACTGCAAATACGACAAATACTGATAGTGATGTTCTTCGATTGATAATTGGTCACGTATGTACTTCATGATATATACATCACCCCTCCTCCATTTTAGGTAACAATAGCTACTGCACATCTATCAATATGAAATGTAAATGAAATGTAAATGTGTCTCGGCAATTCAGCCTCACAGCTGCTAATGAGATCATTGAAATAAACCAGTCTTATAATATTTTTTTTTCCTCAATTCTTATTAGTATTTATCTACCATTTTCGTTATCTATTGATAAATTTATAAAAGACAATGATTGAAATTCGATACATATTGATATATATGTATATGTATTGAATGGATTGTCTTGCTAACGAATGTATTCTTGACTATTGCTTTTATTGAATTCCAGGGCTTGGCAACCAGTTCGGCTGAAGTATTCGGCCTTTTACTGTTTATGCTGAAAGTTCTCACTTCAGTCGAAGGCATCACCGGCGTTTTGTTTATGAACAACATCTACATAGTACAGATTCTTTACCAGTTTATCTACGAAGTTTACAAACTCATCTGGCCACATCGTACGGGTGAACGGGACCCTTCCTGGAAATGGATGGGGATTTTCATGGTTGCATCGGTCCTCTCTCTTGGAGGACTTGTTGTGACCACGTACGGAGCGAAAGACAGCACAGGTACACCATAAATGCAAAATATATATGAAGACAGGATTATACATGTACGTTATGGTATATAGACTTCTTTTTTTAATATTAAATAGTAAGGCATATCGATATGTGAATCATCAATTTTCTTTGCATTGCTGAGTCATAGATACTTATGCGTGTTTTACCCCAGCAGGATGGTGGATTGGGTTGATTTCTACACTGCTCTTGTCATTTGCTTGGTCTCCTGCCCTGCAAAAACAACAAAGCGTTTCGAACACCAGGTATATGTACTCAGGTGATAGTCAAGACAGGTCAAAGAATTCAAAAGATGCATCTCTGATCAGCAAAATTGGAGAAGATGGTGGCTTTAACAGCAGCTTTTTGACCTGTCTGTGGAAAGTACTTCTTACCCCAGCGACTATATCACTCATCGTGTGGTATTTTCAGGTAAGTAACGTTTACATACAACCTGCTAAAGTGGGGCTCCCAATCTTTAACACCTGTTTTAGGTTAATATTTTTCTTCATCATCGCTGCCCTTCTAACCTTTTATAACTCCCATACGTACATTTGGACTGTTTTGGTAATATTTTTTATGTTTTGCTATTGCCGAAATCAATTGATATCTACATCTTTACATTTAGATTGGGGACGTTTCCATTATGTGGAGTTTAAAGAGCTGGTCCAACATGACACCAGACCACCCCGCCTTTGATGAGATGATGATCAACATCTTCTGTGGTCTGGGTGGATATCTATTGGCTATCATCGCTTGCAGGTGAGACAATGCTGTTCCTCAGACTAAGTGGCGTATAGCTTAGCGTTGGTTTTCATGGCCTTTTGACCACTTAGCTATTCAAGCGCCGTTCGGTGAATTACCTATACATAGTACAGACATAACTCAATATGAGTAACTGCAATGTAAATATGTGCAAAATGTATTTTCTTCCTATTCAATACTTTGCGGTTTTTACATTCTTATCTTGATTTTATTTTTGCACAAATCCACATTGATCATTGAGGTTTTGTATTGTACAAATTGATCAGTCTAGTAATATGCCGAAATAATATCAATTCCCAACCCCCCAACCATCGATGGATGGTTCATCACTAAAAAGTAGTACACTTGCTGAAATAATTTGCCGATCTTTTTCCAAAAATGTTACTACTCTCAATATAAACATCATTTTGCATTGTGTTTAGAACCAAATATTGAATATTCAACCCTGGTTCTGATAAATGAATTTACAAATCTAAAGTTGAAATCATAACCAACATGTGTAACTTTTTTATTATGAAAGTTGACTTTCATGTTGTGACGGCTTTGAGTACACTCTACTAATGAAATTCTTCAGTTATATAGATAAATTGAGACTTAGCAAGTTTGCGGTATTGTCAATGTGTTCCAAATGGCATCTTGTTTAAAATCTAGGGCAAAGACTGATAGAACACTTTGTATTGACGCTTGTAGAGAATTCTAATGATCATAACAATGACTACTTTTAAGCGTTCAAGCTGGTATCTTCGAGATGGCCAAAGCTAAAATGTTTCTTTGAAACCAACAATCATTGTCGTAAAGAAGATTTCTTGAAATAAACCTGCTTAAAACAGCTAAAAGTAATGATGCCATTTTACGAAAATTAGATGCTTTTCAACAAAAAGTCTCTATTGTGTTATAGCACCAATGCGTACAGAATAGGATTTGCCCTACCGCTGTTGCTTGGAAACATTGATGCCGTGCTGTTGGTCTTCATTGCTCCTTTGTGCGAGACTTTCCTACCAAATGCTGCATGTCAAATTGACGAAATCAGGTTTGTTACAATCTTTTTACAGAGCAACAGAACATTATTGCACGAGTACATTGTACGAGTGATTGGGGCCATTCCTGTAAAATTGACGATGGGTTTAATAACTGTGCTCTCGATGTCGAGGTCGATGCATAGCTTTTAGATAATAGAGTGTTTTCCTTCGTAATACTGATGTAAAACATTGAAGCAAATACATCTTAATACACTTTTACTTAATACGTTGTAAAACAATTTCAGTTACTACTTGGTCATCCCTGCTGCTATATGTATCTACATAGCAAACAGCATTGCAGTTTGGAGTCTCGTTGCGCAAAGTCCAACTGGAATACTCGAAAAGAGATCGCAGGTAGGATTCCTTACATGTATCATGCATCTACAAGTCTTTAGGTATTTATGGTTGAAAGGAAATACCATGTTTTAAAAATGTTCCCTTACACACAATGTATTGCATTTATATGGTTATACTAACACTTTTTAAACATTAGGTGTTAAATAAGTGATTTTATTGAGGAAACCTGCGCCCGTATCACTTTTGCTGCTTTACAAACGATGACTACAGCCACAGATTCATGACAATGCATTAAATATTACAAAGATATAATTAGATAAATTTTACTGATCTTTTTCTTTGTTAGATCTTTTTGCTGCCTGGATACAACAGTATGTTTTTAGAACAGTGGTTGGTTCTCAGCCGGAGGACGAAGTTTAATAGCAGGAAGCAGTTTTTGCGGAGGACCAATAATCTGAGGAACGCATGCGTGTATGTCTGCAGCACTATGTACCACGAGGTAACTCTATTATTCAAGAACACAAAAGTTTATTTTGGGACTCAAATTAAGTTCTCATGTCTTCAAGTCTGGTATCCCTTCAGATGCAAGAACACCATTTTTTCAACGTTTATTGTTTGGGTCAATCTTAAGGTC
Organism: Branchiostoma lanceolatum; assembly: GCA_035149815.1. Classification (NCBI taxonomy): domain Eukaryota; kingdom Metazoa; phylum Chordata; class Leptocardii; order Amphioxiformes; family Branchiostomatidae; genus Branchiostoma; species Branchiostoma lanceolatum. Next base: position 17,737,066 of record CM068874.1, read on the forward strand.
AATATCATTTGAAATGGGTACCTGACTTTCGTCGGGGAGATTAAGGGCCGTGAAGGCAGTGGCATTTGCTGAGATGTAAACTAAAGGCCGGGCCCAAGAAACCCTCTCGTCGCTATTTTTGCCATGATGATGCACTAATGTTGACTGAGCTTACAAATTAGAAAACAAGGATACTAAAAGCGAAAGCATTCAAATATATAAACAAGCATGCCCCGTTCTAGTAGTTTAACGCCTTTGTTTCTGACCACGCTTTATCGACTTTTCTTCTTATACCTTCGAGTCAAGTTCATTAGGTTACATTGGTGTTTTTGTTTTTTGGTTTAATTACCTAACCATACATCAAATCATGCTTTCGTGTGTTTCTGGTATGCATGGCATGAACAATATGATAGATCGTATGTTTGAGTGTTCTTCTACTAGGTCTATATAGAACGTTAATCACGTTACATTCATTTAACTGCAGTCTGAAGAAGAAATGGAGCAGCTGCTCCTATCGCTTCGGGGCATTGCTAACGACCTACAAGACGAGGGTCAGCGCCATTTTGAATCCCACATTTTCTTCGACGGAGGCTGTAACAATGGACAACCCACGGCCTGGGCGCAGCAACTGATCACACTCATAGAGAAAACTGTGTGTTCTCTAGGAGGTAAGTGCAACGATTAGTAAAAAAAATCAAATTCCTTTGAGAATTATGAAGGGATACCTAAGTACTTTCGTCTTTATTTGCTTTACTCAGAAATCAGATCTGACGTTATGTTTCTTAAGACAGTACTTGATTTCAATATGATGAATTCTATTCGCTACTTTCAGTGTATTAGATTTGGGCCATTTTGGCCCATAGTTAGATACTAGCAAAATAGAAAGTGACACTGTATATACTAGAGTCGGGAGAGCACAATTAAATGACTGGTGTGCAAATTTTGAAAATGCTACAAAATAGGTTATATATGTTTTCATTACGATGTCAAGTTAAAATCCATCCCGTAGCGGATGGTGCATAAGTTGCGACAAACTCCCTTCCTGTTGTCTGGGCCACACATTAAGGAAGTTCTCTGCTGGAGGTCTTTACAAAATAAGACTCGTTTTAGGTGCCCTGTTTTGATCTTTGCAAATAATTTCTATTGAAACTAATTGATCGTAACAACTGTATTTCAGTCCAAAATCAAATTAGAAATATACAATGTTTGCGGTGCTGTTTCTTTGGGTTTAATATCTTTGATGATGCATTTGTCTCTTTTACTAGACGATGCGGCCCTCGGAAGCAGGTGGGACACGCCGTATGGGTTGCAGTTTTCTTGGACAATCGGGTTGAAAAAGATGCCACTCATAGTTCATCTGAAAGACAAATCGAAGGTAAGTTAATCGTTTTTTTGTTGTTATATGCACAGATTGTATATTCCATTTAGGGCTACGGTGATGAAATCATTTACATACGTGATATATCTTGCTATACGTGATACATCTGAAATTCTTAATGAAAAAAAAGCAAGCGGCTAAAGGAAAAAAAAATCTGGGCCTCGAACTGAAAATTCAAGTACGTATTCTGAATGTTGCCGCACACAATTTGCAAGAAGTAACAATCTCTTAATGTTTAACACTGTGATATATGTTTGAGCCTTGCATTTGAAGGCTGCATCCTAAAACATATGCGATGCAAAAACTGATTAGAAGGAATAAGGCCACGTTTAAATCAAATTAGTATGATATAACAGTTCTCTAGCCTGGTGAAATCTTGGTTGTAGCAGCCTGTTTAACGTCAAAGTCGGCGGCAAAACCTGGCGGGGAGGGACAATAACAGCCTCCGACAGCGGAGTTTGCGTTACGCTGATTGAAAATTCTTTTCACAACCATACGATGCAGGTGAGATCAGGAAAGAGATGGAGCCAAGTCATGTACATGTCCTACATTCTGGACTTCTCCGGTAAGTGACAAGTACTGAAATAAACACTCAAGCTCTATATCAATATCCATACCGATTAATGCATTCTGTTTGCAATTGAAAGAACAAAAATGAAAGTTAATGAACAATAGTGCTAAAAACGTTGTTAAAGAAATATATTTCTAATGTTTATTGTATTACAAAGAATAACCCATGTACCAAACTGCATCACGATCATAACCCAATTAAACCAAAGCTTGCGAAAACAGTTTGCACTCACAGTTTCAACAAAAACTAATGGACCCTTCAGTCTTGACCTATAGTAACTGGCCAAACAACGTGTTGTCATCAGAAACTTTATTCATTACTCATTTTATGATATAGATATATGAACTTAACTTTCTGTTAGTCTTTTGTAAAATGTTCCTGGATTGTGAAAATAACGTACAGGCAAACAATCGAACGCGCACAACTTAAACAATGCCTCATCCACGGGGCTAATAATGAACCTAAAAGAAGATGGGTTAAAGTAAAAGTCATTCACCTTGTTGTCTTCCAGCTAATTACAGTCCCCTGGGAATGTCATCTGGTGCCATCTTGAATGGCGAAATCACCGCGTCGTCGCCAAAGAAGGGGATGTTGAACTTTGACCGGAATGGTCCACATCGTGCAAGGTTAAACGGGTTGACATGTTGGAAACCGGATACAAGTGACGCCAAGCCGTACATAATGGTACATTTGTAAATTTTAAAAGTTTTCATTTAGTACGCATTTATTTACAAAGCTCAACATATAATTAACAATGGAATATTAATGACGTGACGAGGGCAGAGAAGACCAAAAGCATTTATAAACGTTTGACTTAATCAAAATGTCACATCTACTGAACCTTATTCTCTTCTTTCTTTACAAAGCTCGATTTTGGTGAACCAATGTCTGTGACAGGACTGTTGGTGCAAATGGAACCGAGTGTTCATGTGTCTCGTCTTCAACTTCGTTACATGGAATCTTCTGATGGACTAAAAAGAAGGGACACACTGCGGCTCGGAGAGGACGAATGGACTAGATACAGAGACACACCGGATGGGCCCGTTAAGGTAACTATTTCATATGCAATGGTTGTTATCATTGCGTAGGAATCATAGTTTCCGTATTCTAGGAGAGTAATTGTGACAAGTGGTTATGTTTCAAAACATTTGTATTATTCCTGACACGTGTATTTAAGTACATCAAATGACACAGTTCTGAGTGCTTTAAGTATCTTGTTGACTTTGATGCCACTAATAAGGGCATACAGTTAACTGATGTAAGCTTATTCTTTTCTGTTGGTTATGTCAATCTAGAATTTCACCGTTTCACAAGCTCGTAACCAAAAACCAGTGACAGTTCTTCTCAAGCAACCCATCAAGACTCGCTTTCTTCGGATCTATCCGACAAGGTGTCACGGCATGAGATTTGAGGTCCTTGGACACCCTCTCAGTAGGTCTTAGACTACCTTTTTTTAAATGTTTAAGTATGCAGTTGACGATGAGTTACGATGTTGCTTGAAACTGGGGTGATGGTCATGTAGAGCACGTCATAGATAAAATGCAATGGGAAAAACGACATTTTTAACTTGTCTTGTAGGCTGAGTTCATCTAAACTCTCTTAGAGCTAAAAGTTTGAATACATTTCACATTTTACCTACGTTGGACAGTTTGATGCATATGAAGCAACACAAATTTAATTGTGTGTGTTGTTTTATCCTTCCGATAAATAGATCCAGTTACAATCTAGTTTCATGGATATCTGTTACATGTATATTAATGATTATGTGCTATACTATGGTCATACTTTGTAAAGACACATTCAGTTTGACATCACTTCCAAGGTAATAGGCTTGCAAACACCTACATCCTGATGACGGACGGGGATGTCAAGTTTAAGTCCGAGGCCGCGAGGTCTTTACTGGACATCACCGCCCACGACCCAGCCGTCGGCGCGGTGTGTGCTCGTACCCACCCGATAGGGTCCGGACCTGTGGCATGGTATCAGATTTTCGACTACGCTATCGCCCACTGGCTCGGAAAGGTAAGGTTTGTCTTTGTTATATGTAGTTTATTTAGGTCGTAAAAAATAGTGTATTTGTAGCCTTTGGATGGATAGAGGATTAGTTCGCAAATCCAAGTATTAAAGTTCATATTTGTATAGCCAAAGGACCTAGTTAGAATATGATTAACCGTTTACACTCTCCCCTTCAGTATGTGTTACAATGATAGATTGAACAATATTAAAACGTTTTTTACAATACAAGTGGATCCGTGGGCATATTTATGTCTTTACGCAAAGATTACCCTAAACAGGACGGAATATTCTATTAATTTCTACGAAAGGCTTCGGAATCATGGTTCAAACCGACATCAAGTAGAAATTGTTTCATCCCATTTCTTTTCTAAACAGACGGCTGACAACATGATGGGAACCGTTTTATGCTGTCCTGGATGTTTCTCTGTCTATCGGGCAAATGCAGTCAGGGATGGACTACCCGAGTACTCTTCTCACGTCAAGGAGGCCAATGACTTCCTAGTCAAGGATATGGGAGAGGACAGATGGTTCTGTACACTGCTGGTGAGATGTTACTACAAGCTCTCTTACAACTTTTGTTTACAACAAATGCCGATACAGAAACAAAGTGGATACCGACGTCAATGATGATGTTGGTGATGATTATGATTATAATAATGATGATGACGATGACACCATTTACTCAATATTTTTTATCACCTTTCTTGTCCGCCTCTAGAATATCTTTCTTTTGAATTATGGAATAATTTTTCTGTTGGCCACAAATAATGTGTTAATAAGACATTGTTTTGTATTGGTACACGTCAGGTTAAGAACGGATGGGCTCTAGAGTATTCAGCGATGACTGAAGATTCTACATACTGCCCCGAGACATTTGAGGAGTTGTTCAAACAGCGTCGACGCTGGCTACTCTCAGGCCTTGTTAACCCTGTCCTCATCATTCAGGTGTTGTTGCATAGCTTTTGAAATATACAATTTTCATTGTATAGCCGATAAACTACCCTTATCTGTATTATAACGTTGGTCTAATACATACAAGACTGGGTTGCTTGGCTTGACCCAGTCACAGTAATATCAACTCATACTCACCGATACGTGTGTCAGGTTCGCTGTACATGCCTGGTGTGTGGCTCTTCTCAAACACGGGACCATTACTCAAACGAAGAAGATACGTTTTCAACACTTTTTCAAGGTCAAACCATGATGTCCTTTTCAATAACAGAGCTTCTCTATTTATGAACCGTAACAAGAAGACTGCCAGTGCCAACAATTCAAAATGTTGCTCAAGTAATAGCATACCATAAAGCTCTTTTTCACGGTATCTGATATGCAGAAAAATCTCCCGGTTTTTGACACGCTAGTCAGTCGTTTTGTTGTGGCAGTTTTGTCGTTAAGGTTTTCCAACTTTTCTCACAAATAGTAAGGCAGCAAGGCATTGCCCTTTATCATTAGCGTCGCTACGTATATGCAAATGATCAATAACCAGCATTATATATATATCTAACGTATTTTGTCTTTGTCAACAGATTTGGAAGACGATTGTACGAAACAACCCCAACTTTTCACGACTCTTCCTACTCTACCAGATACTACTGCTCTTTTCCTTCATCGTCACCCCTGGAACCTGCCTTATACTTGTCGCAGGTATGTTTGAACACGACCATCACGGGAATCCCACATGGTGGCATAAGAACACACAACTGGTCGGATAGCTGCAAATGCAATGTCATTATGTATTCATATTGCAACTGATTAAACTTTCCTTTTTTTTAATCGCAGCGTGAGTTCCCGAAATGGTCGCTATGTTCACTGTGACGTCATCTCAGTTATGGTTGGCCTCATAAAAATGCTATCATTAATCACCTCACCTATCCCTTGACCTCTTCTTGGGTCGTTGGGGCACCATGAATATGTCCTCCACCATCCTTCTCCACCTCACTCTATCCTCTGCCACTCTCACTGCTGCCGCCAAGTTTAATCCTGTCCACTCTTTAATGTTGTCCTCCCAACGTTTTCTTTGCCTTCCTCTCTTTCAGCTGCCTGGGACTGTCCCATGTAGTATGGTTTTTGCAAGACCTGCCGATCTTACCACATGACCTAACCATCTTAGCTTGCGCTTCTTTACAATTACCAAGAGGCTGTCGTTTTGTCCGACGGCTAGGGCTACTCTGTTGTAGATTTCCTCGTTCGAAACACGGTCACGGTGTGTTGCCCGGTATTTTTCGGTAACATCTTGTTTCCATTACAAGAAGCCTTCTCTGTAGGTCAGCAGTAAGTGTCCAGGTTTCGCAACCATACAAATAAATTGACAGAGTTAGGGAGCGCATAAGATTGATTTTGGAACGTAGACAAATGTTCTTATCTTTCCATATGGTGTTGAGTCTAGCTGGTGCGGCGATTGTCTGTGCAGTCCTTGCTAGGCTTTCGGGGTTGGATCCTTCATCGGATATGATTGAACCAAGATATTTAAACTTCTTCACTGTCTCTAGACTTGTTTCGCCAAGTTTGATTGTGGCACTGAGACCGCGAGTATTGTTAGTCATTGTTTTTGTCTTTTCGCCGCTGATTTCCATGCCAAAGGCTGTGGATGCATTGTCAAGACGTTCTGTCAAATTTACCAGCTCTTCCTCTTTCCCAGCTAACCCGTCAATATCATCAGCAAAACGTAAGTTTGTCACCTGTCTGCTGCCTATTGTAACAGTGCCTTCAACGTTCTCTAGGGCCTCATCCATAATTCTCTCTAAGAATATATTAAATAGTGTCGGGGAGAGAAGACAGCCCTGGGGCACACCAACTGTTGTACGCAACCATCTCCCAACACTGCCATTTAGGAGGACTGCACTTGTCGCTTTGTTGTATAGACTTTCAATCGACTTGACCAAGTTTTCATTTATGTTGTACTTCTTCATGGTTGCCCATAGTGTCTCTTGCCACACACGATCAAACGCCTTTTTAAAGTCTATGAATATGTGGTATAGGTCTTTCTGATGCTGTAAGTGTTTTTCACATATTAGCCTTAAGTTGAATATTTGTTCAGTCGTGCTTCTGCCAGGTTTAAATCCTGCTTGTTCCTCCTTAATGATGGTCTCGGCTACTGATTTCAGTCTGTTTAGGATGACTCGTAGCATAACTTTGCTGGGGTGGCTTATCAAACTTATGGTACGGTAATTCTGACACATTTGTAGGTTCCCCTTTTTTGGCAACGTAATGATCAGGGAGCGTGTCCCTGGGGTTGGCCATTCCCCTGTTTTCCAAATAGTGTTGCAAATGGAGGTGAGCACTGTGATCATGGCTTCTCCTCCAGCCTGTATTAGTTCTGCTGGTATGTTGTCAGGACCGGGGGACATACCAGGTTTAAGAGACTTAACCGTATTTTCCACTTCCTCCTTCAATATGGGATGGGAGTCTAACTCAAAGTCTGCCTGAGGATAATCCAACATTAATGGATCTTCTTTCAGTTTATAGTTGTATAGTTCTTCGCAATATTCTGTCCATCTATTCAGGATAACTACTTCTTCTGTGAGACAATTACTCGTTTTACTGTGTATGTTGTTAGGTCTTGAGCTCTTTACTGTGGTGAGTTCTTTAACCACTTCATATTCTTTTTTTGTGTTGTTATGGTTTAGGTTAGTTTGGATTTCAGTGCCTTCTTTGCCTTTTTTATTCCTGTTTTGACTTTTTTGTTTGCTTCTCTGTACTTCTGAGCTCCTTCTGGGTTGCTCTTTTCCTTTTTTAGTTCACGTCTTTTGTCACAGAGTTCAGGGATTTCAGCAGTTACCCAGGGTTTCTCGGGGCGCTGGTGTTTCCCATAGGTCTCCTTGTCAGTTTGTAATATTGCTGTATTGAACTTTTCTATGGTTTCCTCTAGGTTCTCATTTTCGTTCCGACCTAAGATTGTCAGTGGTGCAAACCTCCCTCCAATTTTAGCTTGGAACTGTTCCTTTATAACAGGGTCTTTAAGTTTGTCCAAGTCAAATCGAAGTCCGGTGAATTTCTGCTTCCTGACCGTTGTTAGACGCATTCTGAATGTCATCATAACAAAGTCATCCATAACTGTGTCCAGAATGTCCCTGTGGACCAAAAAGCCAACTCCTTCTAAGTGGTTGTCCTGTCTACCGCTGTAATAGAGCGTATGCCCTTCGTAAGTTGTACTTTCACCCATATTTTTCCATCTTGTTTCACATACTTCTAGAACGTTCCAGTGGTATCTGTCCATTTCATGGGCTAACTCTTCGAGTTTACCATCCGGACGCAATGTTCTAGTATTCCATGTGCCTCTGACAACATCATCTCTTGCACGGAGTTTCTTGTCTAGACCACCAGTAGTTGGCTTATCACCTGGGGTGCAGCAACAGGCGCGGTCCTTTTTAGTCCGGGGGACGACCGAGCCGGCATGGAAGTTGCAGTGGTTGACATCATGGTGAGTCTTGGGCATTTGGCCTGGTGGTGCCCATCTCCTCTCCAGGCCGTTGGCCACACCCGACATCCTCCGTGACTCAGTGGGTCGCCTTGGCCCTGGACACTTGACCTGTTGAGCTCGTCGCTTAGAGCCCCTCCGCCCTGGCCGTTGACTTCCTGAGAAGTTCCTCCGCCCAGTGATACAGTGTCAGTACCACCCCCACACGTGGTTTAGCCCGCCTGCTGAAGTGGTGTACCGGGGTGTAGCGCTTGGAGCCAGCACGTGAGAGATTAGAGGATAGGTGAGGTCCAGTGGTGCCTGTCCACCCTACTGATGTTGGTCGGGTGCAGCAGACAGGCAGCCAAAGGTGCAGACCAAGGTACGATGTGCATGCCCACGGTGAGAACCATGGTTCGGTGTGCAAACCCGAGGTACTGACCCCAATATCATTGTTATGGAACAGAATAAGAAAATTCTTTATTTTCGTGTTATACTGTCTACAATCCGTCATCGTCGCCAGGGTCAGTTCTGACATGTCGATATTTGACTTTAATCTGATACATTATGCAGGGGGTTTGGAATTCGCTTTTGGGATGAGCCTTGAGATATCCATGATCGTGCTGAGTATAGCAGCAGTTTCCTACGGTGCCGCATGTCTCTACACGCCACGGGATTTACAGCTGAGGGTAAGCAATCTAAAAACCAAATTAAACAACAATTTGTCATAATACAACCTGTTTCTGTTTAAAATTCACGAACACATAAGAGAACAGTGTTGTCAGAATCAAATGGTACGCGGTGTCACCGGAAATAATGAAATGCATTTGTTTCTAAGTAAGAGGAAGTACGAATGAAAAAAAATGTCACTACGAGAATGGAAAGTCATGATGCACAAAAGCCATGAAATCGTAAAAACATTAGACAAAATATAATGCTAATATTGAAATTCAAATGTTAGAGAGAAGTGGGAATTTATCATAACAACGACTGTACTAAGATAGTAGAATAGACAGCAATAAACTTTTAGAATAAGTATGTTTTAGGACACACTACTATTGTGTTATACAAATGACTTTGTTGCATTCATTTGTAAACAACCTGGGTGTCGTGATCAATCCTGTTTACCGTTTAACGCTCAAATTGATAATCTAAGTAGTTTGTGTGAATTATATTTTCCTTACGACACAGGTTGCAAAGATACTTGCTGCTGCTTCCTCTGTTGTGATGTTTGCAGTTGCTTTTGGCAGCTCCATCGCCGTATTCCAAGACCTCCACCTTCAACTTACAGACGGAACAGGTTTATAAAAAATAGAATAAGATCTTTATTGACACAACAAAAGCACAGCGACTTTCGTAAGGTCTACTACATACATACATACAAACGAATAAGTGCATACAAATGAGTTTGATTACATACAATCATATGGGATAGAGCAACATATCGAAATATCACATGTGATATACTTATATATGTGAACCACTATGCCACGGATCCCCAAATAAACAAACACATTAGATAAGTAACTATAGTGGAGTTTTCATATCCCTATGTAAACAGGACTGCATCATAAAAGTTTTATATCACTCCGTCCAACCGCCAAATCTGTACATGACATTGAATATAAGCACTACGGCTAACTCTTACTTTTTTCTTTAATCTGCCAGGAACCCCTTCTGTTGATATCCTCATCATTTTTAGCTTCGTTGGAATCTACATCGTGACGGCCATGTTTCATCCATCGGAATTTTCCTGCCTGTTTTACGGTGTCCTGTACTTACTGTGTCTGCCGACGACTTGCGTTCTGCTGCCCATCTACAGTATCTGCAATCTTAATGACAGGAGCTGGGGTAAGTCACTTCGTTTTGGACGCGTAACATAACAGCACCGGTCTGCCAGGCAGCTGCGATCAAAAGCTTTGTTATTTGGATGATGTAAAAAATGTGACCAAACAGAAAACTGACATTATGAGCATTACTTAGTCATCAATCTTCATCATGAAGTAACGTGATGTTGTCTTTTCTCAAAAAGGTACACGTGAGACTACAAATACAGACAAAGGGGACTCTGACGCAGATGGTTTAAGCATAGAAGCTGACACACGTATAAGGTTAGTTCAAAGTTTCCTTTACACATCACAATTACATTGTATGCTGAACATAACGACGGTATTTTCTTCATTTAACTAATAATTACTATGTCTTATTTTATTTCCACTGTTGTATTTCATGATCGGTATAACTCCAACAAATTTGAATTTCATATTGGTTCAGTATTCACCTCTGCTAAGCATCTTGTCAGCACGACAAAGTAATATGCAGTACAGAGCTACAGTGGAGGTTGTAATTTACATTTATTTTATGCACAGGGTTTCCTGCCAAGACCAGGGAGAAGAACAAACTGACAACACCATAAATGATTCTGATACACCGACAGAGGGACAGGAAAACAATGGTCAACAAATATCTGGTAACCTTATGCCTCTAAACGCATTTTACATAATAATCAATGAATTAATCATTCAATCAATCAATAAATCATTCAATTAACCAATTTAATTCCCAAATACACCATTACTTTTTTTACATATAGTATTGAATTTAATCATACTAAATATGGATAATATTATATAACTTAATACTTGCCATAGTTATATTGGTATTTAGTGTTTTAACATATATTCATAAAATATTGTCACCGCGAATTGAGGCCAGAATTACATTGAAAAAGTACAATACTTGATCAGTGTTTTCTGTGTTGAACAGAAGCTGATCTGAACATTGAAAGAAACGGGTTGGCCAAGTCGAAGTACGAAGACAACGCGGGTGAAACTGATGGCCGTCACCTGGAACACAGGTAGTGTTTTTGGGGGGAACATTGTCTTTCGTGACGCAATAAGCTGGTGTGTTGCGCCTGATTGCGGTTGTACCAGCTACAAAGATACAGATACAGAATCAAAGAACGTGTAATTTGTAGAAAACATGTAGCTCCTATACATTCGTCAAGTGGCAGTTATCATAATGAGCAAAAACAGTTTTTTTGTACGAGGTTAACGACGCCTTATACAATTAAAACTGTACAGTTATAACATAATCAAACAAATCCAAACATCACAGATGAAATGGCTACGATGTAATCTTCTAGAGAGTTTTTTCTGCATTTCTTGCTACTGAAGACCTTCATCATAGTGAAAATATATATATAGATATCTATATCTTTGAATATGAAATTGCCTGCAAAGTTACAGTTAAACAGCAGAGACAGAAAAATTAAAGTCGCATTGCCACCATCAGTCGGTTGCATTCTTCATTATAGACTACTCGAGAATATATGTTTTGTTTATTGATCAAGTAAATTGAGCGTGGTTTCGGTTTACATTTTGCAGTTTCTGGGAGCGTCTGGTTGAAGAAATCTTACGACCAAATGATGAGAGAGATGAACAAGTCAACACCCAGGACCTTAAAGACAAGCTTTCGCAGCTTCGCAGCTTTTGGGTTGTTGCCTTTTCCGCTGCTAATGCAATGTGGGTGGTTATAATCCTCGTCCTGAAGTCTTACACAACAATGGAGGTGATTACAACATTATTGGTTAGCCCAAAGAAGTTTGACGAAGACTGCTTGTAGCCTAACAACAGTGATAGCTTTGTCTTCAATATCTGATAATTAGAAAGGATAGATTCTTAATTTTCATTTGATCGAATTCACATTAAAACGCTGAATCAGGGCTCAAACACGATGTTTGCAAATTTTTCTCTTCTGAAAAGAATTAGGTTGTCAGTCAGAGTTGAATACTCTTATTTCTGATTTTGTCCATTTTGTTCCAATTAATAGAAACTAATAAATAAAAAAAGATTGATTCTTGAATTGTAATATAGGGAGGAGAAAAGCATCTGTCAGTCTATATCATGTTAATGATTGTTGCTGTCATAAGCATCATTGCCGTTACTTGAAGACGTTTAATTGAAGGGGGGTTGCATAAACTTAATCATTCAGTGACACGTTTGTACATAGAATATGCAAAATAGATCTGATCTATAATACTACGTAAGCTAGGCTTTAGATCTTTAACCATTCAGCGTTATTTTTTTCTACTCAAAGATAATAGTGACAAAGACAAAGTGACGCTACACTCAAGTTATACAACTTATTTTGCCAGCGCCACTTAACAAATATACAAAGTTATAAATAAATATATATTTGTGTATATAAATCCAAACTGACAGACAATATATCAAAAACCCAAAGTATGCCTACGCCCCCCACGCACACCTAAGAATGTATTAATTCAATTCAGATATAGATAAGATACATCTTATAAGCGTAATTTGATTACGATGACGAAATAACTTTCTTTAAAACAATTTTTTTTCATTACAACACCTTTCAGTTGCTGACATGCCATGCTATTTTCATTTTTTATGTTCTTGCGTCATGGTGATCATGATGAACCAGGTCCTGATGATGGATCCACTCACCCTGACGTACCTTCTCGTGTTCGGCGTGGTCATGTGTGCTCAATTCCTGTCTATGGTGGTTCACCGTGGCTGGACACTTGCACACATGCTGGCTCGCATCCCGAACCCATGGGAACCGTCAGGCCCGGATGTCACTCCCGCAAGTTTGTTAAAGCCTCCACCCGTCACCAGGAATCTGGACACGGTGGAGGAGGAATTCGACGAAGAACAAGGCCAGTCCAACGAAGGTTATGAAGATCACCCTGACGGTTCTGAACGCTTTGAAGCAATTTAAAACGATGACAAAGTACTACAAAAACACACAGCTCTCATATGGCAGACCCCCGCATCTTTTCTAGCACATAGCTTGTTTTCAATAACTTCCCATGCCAATAAAACAGACAGACGCTTTCTTCCACGTTGGCGCCCTTCATTTGCATTGAAGTTGAGCATGGTTCAATCAAACACGTTGCTTTAAAACTCTTTAATTCTTTTTACTGTGTATGACTTCTTCTTTAGGGTTTAAACAGTTGCATTTGGACGCTAAAGACGTCTCTATATGTTAAACAGATATTTGCGCTACGAATTACTGAAATGCAAACATTTGTGTTCAACTTCAATTTGCTGCCTCTATGGCGTCACGGGAAGACGCTTTAGTCTTCTTAGTCATCATCATCATTATTATCATCCGTTGGTTAGCTTATTTCTAACAACAGGACCAGAGAAGTTTAATATTTCAAAAAGAAACGGTGTGTTTATCTATTTAATCTAATTAATCTATTTTATCTATTTAATCTATTTAATCTAGTTAGCCTATTTAATCTATTTAATTTATTTAATCTATTTGATTTATTCAATCTATTTAATCTATCCAATCTATTTAACCTATGCAGATATTTAATCTATGCAGATATCTAATCCATTTATTAATGAATTCAAACTTTGGCCATAAAAGAGATTTTAGTATTGATTATCTAGTCTTAAAACTTAAAACTGTAGGTTAACACTATACATCTGAAATATTTTAGGAACAGTTGACAGTCATAATGTAATGAGTCAGATGCAATGTATTGTAGTAGTATTATCCAACAATAAGAGACTAAGAAAAGTATGATATTAGATATGATTATGCAAATCGCTATTATCAATAAGAAACTTATATTATTGTATTAAGTATAGTTCTATAGTATACCGACTTTTTCGTCAGTAGGTGCATCAAGGCAGATGGTATCATCTCGGTCATAATAGTGGGATAAAATTGATTTAAAGTAAAATTATTCTTTTTCTGACAGAGAAATACAAAGATTGCATTGAAAATATGCCACGTGACCCTAGCAGTGATCTTGTTGTGTCACCAAACTGCATGAACTAGAGACATGGGCAGGAATAGGTATTGTAAAATACCACGAATAAACGCATTTATCAATTCAGACGCCTTGCTCTCTTTGCATTGCGGTTTAAGATGTAGTACGTTCCAGGTCTGCCGACTTTTTTTCACAAAATTGTTCTTTATATACAGCAGACCTTTTATGATATGTAGATCGTGCTAATCCCTAAGCGATTTGCGTTATTTGCACAGATCGTTAAACTGACGTATTCGCAAAAGGCTTCAAGTGAATAGTTGTAGATATCGTATCTATGGGAGTTCATGTCGATATGGGGCGTAAATGACGGAAGGGTTTATTTGTGGGCGTTGTTGCATATACAAAACTGCCCAATTTCAAACCATGTCGTGACACGCGACGTGTACATGGGTAGAGCCCGCGCAGGGTTATAAGTATCATATTGTTTTACAAACATTCGTCGCCTTATTAACCACAAACGGAATTCGAAGTCTGCACCATATCGACTGATTACTAATGTCCATTGATACATAATTCATTGGAAAATAACCCCCCATTCTCGAGTTTAGGACCCTTTTAACAGGCAAACGTAAATGTAGCGTAAATGTTTTTTATCAACAACAAATGATACTTCGATATACTGAAATAGTGACAAACAGAATGTATACGCATGCTTATGGGGTGCTTGGAGGTCGTATTTTGCGTATTGCACATTCCACGGTGGACACCCTCCGACATCAAAGAGGCCTAGTCTCGCGGATGTCAGCGTACAGGGCGGTGATAGATGGTGGAGTTAGGACCGGGATGAGACATATGCTACTGATGGGATCTTTCGTCCGCCCAGAAAATCCACAGGGATTGTCACCTCGTCTGAGGCAGTACCGAACAGACTTCTGGCACTTTGCACCTCCCATAATCTATAGATGCTCTTAGACTTCTGGCAGGCCGATGTCTGTTTGTTGAACCCCTTTGGCACCTTCCGTCTGGCGGTGAAGTTTTGTCTAAGGCAGCTAGTTTCGAAAAGACATCCGTTTGGGGGTTTTAGAACTTGACAACAGCCCGGTGAATAATGTGTTACTAAATTTGCACAGCTAGGGAAGAGCAATTTGGCCTCGGTTGAGGCTCTGACTAAGCCCGACATCGACACACATTAAACCGAGAAGAACCGTGTGATTCCCCAGGCATGTATAGTGCAAGTAAGTACATTTGTCTTTGTCAATGAAAACCTTTAATTGTTGTGGGCGACCAAGTGTGATGCGTCCTAGTGATACATTAAGAAAGTGGATATGTAAGAAAACATGTTTTATATGTAGGAAGGTTAACTGGGCGGCAACGGCGAAACACTCAACGTAAATAAACATTTTACATGAATTTGCTCTGCAAGAGTTATCTTTTTGCTTGCTTGCAGGCGTTTGAAGATGTCATGCCACTTATTTTTTTAGGGTTTTCCTTATATCTTGTTCATTAATTACACAAATAAATTACATTTATTGCTTTCTGTCACAGTAAGGAGACTATGACTAGTATATGGAAGATATATACCTGCAGAAACACTAACAGGCCAAATACAATACCTTTTCGTCCACTGGTAGACAGTTCCATTAACCCCATAACCTGGGAAGTCAAAAGATGTAGTTCTGCTAACACTGAATTGCACTTCCCAACATTCCCACAAAACCGAATTTACAGTGAAACAATCTTCCCATTTTCTTGCTTCACAACTATTTCAAGTAACTACAGCCAGCCACACAATTAGCAAGACATTTGATTAGCTCTAAATCATAACAAAACACAAATGCAAAAGTATTTGTTATCATTTATCAACCAGTGTGTACATTTTGTAAAAAATGTCTTTATCAGATTAACTTGATATTAAGATTCCATGCAGGTACTGTGTCTACCTGTATTGTGTTGATAGCTTTCGCAAACCAGCGTTGAACAAAACTGAATAGCGAAGCCTGGTTTAAGGGAAGACACGTTCAGAAATACTATAATCTACCACATGATGTTCTTGGCAAGTCAAAAAAGGAAGTTTGAGTATCCTAAATTATCTATCTATCTATCTATCTATTTTGATTTACCACATGTGTGGAAGGATTGACATAACAGGTGAACTATCACCTTTTCAAGATGTCATCCCAGACCGGACTGTAAGATTTGGACCATCGCACACCGGGGCATGCCCCTACTCTTTTTCGAAAGGTGTTGTGGGTTCTTTAACGTGCGCGGGGTGTGGCTCTCCCCAAACACGGGACCTCCATTTAACGTCCTATCCGAGGGACGCCCCTAACCCTAGATGAGCTAGGTACTCATTTACACCTGAGTGAAGTGAGGAAAGTCGTGTTAAGTGCCTTTCCCAAGGGCACAACGTCGGGGCGCAAGTTCGGACATGTCTCTGGGCACACCTGGGATTAGATCCCGGGACCCATTGTTTGACAGCCGCGTGCTCTACAGTTGCGCCACACGACGCCACTTAATTTATCTAAATTAATCATCATATCGGGCGGCTTACCCGGACTAACGCTGCTCTCTCCCTCCAGGCGTCACGGTCCGCCATTAGTTGGTCTAGTTCCTCAGACCTCACCCCTACATCTTCAGCAAGTTGGTCTATGTAGGTCCGTCGGGGTCGCCCGACAAAGGAGTGCCGATGAGTCGGTGTGCAGAGCAAGAGTTCGCTTACAAGCCCTTCTTTGTTTCTGTAGCTATGTCCTGCAAACCGTACCCTTCTCTCTCGTATGGTTGATGATACGGATTGTAATGGCTGAAATACTTACTACAATACTACAATAACAATTATTCATCTCTTCTTTAATGCGTATTTCAAAGAGAACGTCTACTTCTCTTGCTCTAACTACCCATAAACCGGCCACTCTGTCTTTGTCATCATCATCGGAGTTACTTTCACTATCATTCTCCTTAAACTGCTACTGTATTAGACATTTTAGACGAGGTTCAAAATAATTTGGGAGGAAATCTATCCAATGAACAAACTGGTAGGATAGTTTGGCTACAAGGCCACAGAAGACGATGATAAGAAGTAACCCGGTACCCAGTCGATCCATGGCATGATAAACTATTTCTGTAGTAGATATTTTAGAAGAGGTTCAGAATAACTTGGTAGGAAATCTATCCCATAAAAAACTGTTGGGGATATTTTGGCTACAAGGCCACAGAAGACTATAAGGCTGCACCAAGTAATTTTTATGGATGACGTCCTTTGGAGACCCTAGATCTAATGCGAGAGCGCGAAAAAAACACAAGAAGGGCCGAAAAAAACAAGATGCCTAGATTTGAAAAATAATAGTCGACGACACATGTTAGGCCACAAATTGAATGAGAGAACACAGTGTAACAACTAACAATTCTTTTATTCATCATGAAAACAGCAATAATTTGAATAAATCAGTTGAAGTTGAACAGCAGTTGTTGTCCTGTCCCGTTTCTTTCCATGTCCCATTGATTTTGCAGGCCTGCAGAAACATAGTATATTAAAAAGGCAAAATTAGTTGGTGATTAACTCTTCGCATGCATTACTACATTTCTATTTATGCTTTAGAAATCCTAATGAATAATAGCAATTATTCAAGAGCCAAATATGGACCAAAAATTATAGAAAAAAAAAGACATATTTCCCCAACAAGTATGAATAACCAGAAACGAATAGATGATCATTATCCATGCAGAATAAATGAATGTATATTTCGCACATAGTACTTGATCCAAAACAGACTAAAGAACGGAACTTTTCATACCTCAAAAACAGACTTGGGCCTAGGAGCTTCAGTTGTGGCAGCTGTCTTGTCGACCTCCATGCGGATGAAACACCCGAACTGCTTGGTTGCCTGCCCCACCTGCAGGCCGGAGGAAAACTTCAATGCCTCTCCCGATATTCTCGTCATTGCAGAAGAAATGCACTGTAGCTGATCTTGACAAGACTTGCTTAAAATTGTACGGCTGAAACTCACTCGCCGCTACAAGTCTCTCGTACAGCTGCGCGAACGTCAGCTCTCCCTGACCGACATCGAGAGCGTACCAATCAACAACAACAACGTTGCCGCCCTTTTTCACTTTTATGCTCACATATTTAGCGTCCGAACCCACATGCTCTGTGGAATTTGACGCCATCTTGCGTACTAGTACTACTACTGGTATTTTGACCGTGGTGCACATGTATCTGTCGATCCACGGCATGATAACGCAAAGTATTGCATCATCGTTAGTGTAAGGACGGTTATAGACACAATAGTACAATGTACAACACCGTTATACGGCACATGTGTTTATTTATGCATTTGATTTCGCGTGACGAGTTTTACGTTAATCTTACAATTTGGTCATAGTTACAGGAAGCGGAAATTCTTGTTTTTTTTTTCTGGGAACAGACCAAAATCAATGCGCGCGCGGACGTCATCCATAAAAATTACTTGGTGCAGCCTAATAAGAATTAATCCTGTCGATCCACGGCATGATAACGCAAAGTATTGCATCATCGTTAGTGTAAGGACGGTTATAGACACAATAGTACAATGTTTAAGTTAAAGTGTGTGCGTATTATGGTTACGTTATTCTTAGATTACTAAAACAGCATATCACTATATGCATACTAATTTAAACACGCACGAACACACACACACACACCGGGAAAATGTTTATAAGAAAAAACAAAATATTCTGATTAGCCCAAAAACAATTAGCGGTCGGGTGGTTTTTGAACATTTGCGATTTCAGCCATCTACAATCACCATTGGCTGCAGGGCGACTCTTTACCCACTGGCAGCATCTCTACTTCATATACAACAACACCTGCGGATATCACTACAGCAGCAATAGCATCTACTCACGCTAAGCTCTCCACGCGTGCACGATTTAGCGTTTCGACTTTTTTCTTCGTTTGGGCAATTTCTGATGACAAGAAGACTGGTATTAAATACAATAGCATTACTTATCATTAAATCACTAAAATTGATGAGTTCAAAAGCACAAAAACGACGTATCCATATCAGTGACTTGGTTTAACATCGCGATGTCCAATCAAATATACCAAAGTATAGCAAATTCCATTCTATATATCTTTCTCACTATTCCAGAAATAAGTCCGTACCCAAGGAAACGAAATCATACATGGATGAATCAGGAATTGTCTTCCAATGCCTGTTGCTACATATATTTCAATGAAGGTTAAACATTCAGGTTTGATTTTATAGCATAGGTCAAGTACTAGGGCAATTCCCTAAGAGGCCAGAAGTTTCAGAAAGCACTCACTATCTTTTATCGGTGTCAGTGAGAATTTGTTTGAGGACAAGTGAAACCTGAAAGGGATAGTGCACTTATTAATGAAATCTAAGTGGCCCCTAGACCCTAGCTACTGGTCCAGTTCTAACTTTTTCCAGTACAGTTATTAATGTAGAAAAAAAAATCACAAACGAATTTCACAATAATCAGCATAGCGTTGTCTTTATTACAGCGGACAGTACAGCGGATTTTTTCAACTCGTCTCTAAGTAACAGTACAAGCGTCTCGTAGCGCTATATTGCCTATCATTTATATATTTTTCTGCGATTGTTTTCAAGTAATGCTTGTTATCTTTTGAGTTTTTGATTTGAGCTTCTGCGTGCACAGAGCTTCTGTTCTGACATAAGCCATATCCAGCTTCATACCATTTCGTGCTTCAAGTTTCAAACCAGTAAGAAATTCTTATCAACCAAAGTCCATACATGTACGTCACCATCCACTAATTGTGGGTTCCTAACAACCTCGGCATCATATCATATGATTCTTTTACATCGAGTTGTCATCTTTTTTTTATGGTACAACATTTATATTGAAGGACTCGGAAATAAGAAAGTGCTGGATGCACTCCAAAATGCGCTGCGTAAGTTCTTTCTAGGCATCTGTCTCTTGACAATAACCTACAATTCTGTACATATCGAAGAGTGGACTAATGACAACGATATGCCTAATTGAGATCAGAAATTTGATTTTTCACAAGGAAGGCTTGTAAGGTTAAGTAAATATCTAAATCTTTGAATATGATACAGTTAAATTGATTAATTCAATTATGTGAAATCCCGAAATTCAAAGCATTGCAATCTTAATAGATAAACATTGGTCACTCGCTAACAAAAAGGGTTTAAAATTAAGACATCATTCTGCATTTAGCTTTAGATTCTGTAAGAAGAAAAAATACTAACCTTACCTCTACTAAGAATTAAAATCAAAATGCTACTACTTATTCTATCCTTCACACCTTAACCCTATCTAGACCGGGCTTTTTTTAGACTTCTTGGACCCGGCTCTTTCGACCCCCCCTTCATAACTTCCGAACGGTATGCTCTATCATCACCAAATTTGCAGGGAGTGATGTTCACGTGAAGTTTTATAATTCCTGTAATTTTGGTGACGTTATGACGCAATCTGACGTTATTATGACGTCTTCTTCTCTCCTTTACACCAAGTCATCAGAGAAGTCACTTATATGTCGAATCGTATCAGGATACAGAGTGACAGGCTTTTAGTATTTTCACACTGCATCTTAGTTCTAGTTCATAGTCTACAAACTCCCTGATAAGGATAGCACGTATCCAATGGCGTTCTGATGTGAAAAAAATCACATTCCATGTTGTACAATCCACTCAATTCTTGTAGTAATGGCTTGGATAAGGATGTATATGATGCACGATGTGCTGTAATGCTCAGATCTAAGTTAACCGTTCCGAGATACTATCAGACATTTGAGATCTAGGATAGCAAGATGCAATTGATTTACCTATGAGGATACGGCTATCTTTTCATCGTAAGTATCGTAAGTATAAATTTCCTTTCATAAATTCTCCCATAACAAATGTTTTTTACGTGGCAACATACCGTTAAGTGCACTAGCGTTTGACTAATCTCTATGAAAAAAACCCACATTATTTTTGTAATTAATGTGCATTTGACATCATCCAACCACATTGCATACGCCCCTGCACTTCAACTATCTAAATTTCCGTAGCGACCAAAGTGTTCCTAGCTCAGAGTCGTTGTACCTATTCTAAATGTTATTATAGCAGATACCGTTCTTAACTGTAGCAAAATGACGTATTTACATATTTTGCATATGATACATATTTGTAGAATAAGGGCTTAAGTAACATTTGCTACACACCATTCTAGTCAATAACAATAGGGAGTGCTTGCACAACAAGGGCTGGATATATTCCTGTTGCTACACGTCTTTTTTGATATGTAACATCTTACAAAGCTGTTGTAATGCAGCCGGATTCAAAGATCATGTAACTTTGTCAATGTGACATATTTTGATGACATTTCAAATTCATGTTTTGTACTACTATTAGAAAATTTAGTTGAATTAGCAAATGCTCCGGGGATCTTCCAAAGCAACAATTTGCAGTAATCAAAGTGTCAAAAGACATTGTTTTGATTTCGTTTTATAACGAAAAAAAATCAATATCTAATGTCTTGGTTACATGTTGGAGAAATAGATAATCGACCGAATACTGTTAATGCAGAAATGTTCGCGGTGATTTTATGTTCGTGGTTTTCACGGCGACCGTTTCACCGTGAACATAAAGCCACTGCAAACATTTTTTCCAATACTGTGGCAGCATGTAACTGTAGCGCTGCCGCGAACTTAAAACCACCGCGAACACTCCATTTTCGCCTTAGCGCGAAATAAAAACCACGCAAACTTAAATGCATTTACAGTAATTTTTTTAAGATGACGGCCATTTCACGTTGGTTTTAAAAGTGTCATCTCTAGCTGCTTGGATAAAATCAACACGCTATTTCCGAATACAATATCAATAGGAGTCGCAGACTTTGTTTCACATTCTCAAAGCTTCACATATTTCCTTATATCCTCTACTATCGCCTCCTTATTGAGTGAGACTGTTTACAAAACTTCACCAAAATGAAACAAAACGAACAAGTCTAAACTAAAACATTGTAACTTTCTAAAATGGTCAAACCCAAGTAGGGTCTCCGATCGCCCCTGTAAGCCTCTTGTCTACATCATCCACCATAACGGTGAAGCTCTTTTTGTCAGACTCGATCAGATGCCATACAGTTTCAGAGTTAGCCTTCCTTGGACTCTTGACGGAAAAGTCCAGCTTTAACGAAGCTCGCTTCTTTTGTTGTTCCGTAGTGTATCCCGCGGTCGCCCCTTCTTCAGCCACCACTTTCTCTGTCGTTGCGTTGATATCTTTCGATTTTTCTGCTTTCTCAGCTTCTTCTTTGTCCGTGCCGCCGGTGTCCTGGGTGCTCTGATTGGGTTCTTCATCACAAGGCTCTGCGCTGGTCGAATGGATTGTTATCCTCACCTCTGGAATGCCGTTGATCCCAGTACCATTATCCTCCTGCAGTTGGACAGCTTCAAGTTGACTCTGCTTTTCCATCGATGTGGCCTCGTCTTTCTTGTTCGCATCTGGGGTCTCGACTTTCTTGTCCGGGTCGAGTTCAGGGCTATTTTTCGTCCCAACTTCACCGTCTCCTTGCTGCCTGAGTTCCTGACTCTCCCTGTTGTGGCGGCGGTGGTGATGATGATGATGGTGATGACATGTCCTCTCCTTACGCTCCCTACAAGCAAATTTGAATCATATAAGAAATACACTGAACTACACAAGTATTGGTAAAGGGCAAGGAAGTCTATCTACTTACTGGATGAATCGCACACTATCAGGAGCTAATGCCAGTTGCTACATTAACATTCTCTTGGATTCCTGTGTATATTCCACGGTAGTGGGACGCACAATTTTGAAAGGACAGCTAGTCATACTAACTCATGAGGAGTCCCTCTCTCTGATGTCGCGACCCGTTGCTAAATCATCGCAGCAAAGAATACAGAATAGACTATAAATACTATTTTTTCTTGAACAATAAGGGAAAGTTTCCTTCCAATTGTAAAGTATAAAGCCACAAATACTGTGCTGTTCGCTTAGTGTGAACCAATGAACAACAAAATTAATTATTCATCAAAACAACTTGTGAATGAATAAGTGACTGAACGTATTTGCTTTACACCCACCTACTAGCTTCTTCATCCAGACTTTCAGATGAGCAGAACTTTATCCCCCACATGTAGAACTCCTTGGATGGCGATACTTTCCCGTGGTACCTTGGTGACTTCCGGTCGGTGGACAGGTGATGCGAACCGGAGGCATCTTCAGTGTTGTTGTTTGGCTTGGCCTCCACAGGGGATGACCTCTCGGCTTTACACGTGGCCGGCTGAGCCCTTCCGGGTGGTTCCAGCACAAAGTGCAGATTGTTGTTCAACTTATCGGTCGAGCCCAGAGCTGCCTCGAGTCGACACTTCCTCAATGACATATACCTGGGCAAAACGAAATGATCGAAATAAGAAATACATTATGGTAAGCAATAGTGGTAGACCAATATGCATAGAGCCATACTTTCAATTGTCCCCATATACATTGTCAGTTCTCAATTATAGTTGTATTTCAAATTTAATAGAATAAGAAAGGGAGAGAGTGAAAGAAAACTGTATCGCTATGTCCATTTTAAAGCAAAACTGCGTAAACCATGCAATTTCCTAAGAATCTTATGGAATTTCGGATGCATGGATGATGCAGCAATTAAACCAAAGTTTGCCAATATTTAAAAACAGAACTAATGCAGTCCACTGGTGTGGCGATGTGACATAGTACCTGTTTAAAGGCACCGTTTATAGTTATAACAATAATGATGATGTAAAATATCTAAGCCCATTTGTGTTATGAATTCTGTTATGCTATGCATTAAAAGCAAAGTTGAACATTGTACCTGTTTTCGCTATCTTTGTCCAGCGGGTCCAGACGTGTTTTTCGGCTCCTCTTCGGCAGGTAGTCCTTGGAGTAGTGGATGTCTCTGTGTAACTTGTCAGTTGGAGATGTGAACCCTTCATCAACGTCAGCCGCAAAGTGGACGTGCATGTCTTTTTTGCCACTGTAAGAGGACGTACATATTTTAACCTTATTATATAATGCCTCAGATGATTTATGATAAGTATTATTCAAAAGGTTGATGCCCAGATCCGGGGAAAATTAACTTTCATGGCTGAGCAACATGTCCCTTGAAAAAGCCACGTTTGATACAACAAAGTAGTTTGCAGGCAATTAAGATGTAATTAAATGTTTATGTGACGTGAGTAATTGAGACCTTATTTCGTGTGCAAGCTGGAAATGCATTATTTAAATGGATGACAACATATCAATTCAGGTCATGGTATAATCTCGAGGATTACTCGAAGAATTAATTTGTATTCTATTCACACATAACTAATCTACAGTTCATTGGATAGATATTACTATCAAAGTAAATTGCTGTACACGATAGGATGGCTTCCAACATATTTGTTGTTTACTCTTATCGATGCTAAGTTTTAAAATAGTGTCGTTATTTAATCATCACCCTTAACTGGAGACCATATCCATAATACTCTATTTTGTTGTTTTAAATCATCGGTTGAACAATCGTTGTTGGGTTTTCACTCGGGACGCATTTAAAACCATCAATGTGAGATATAAGACATTTGTGAACCAAATAAACCTAAAGTGAAACAAACCTAAAACATGTGGCCTCCTTGCTTTCCTTCAAGAGCACCTCGAGACGTTCCGCCGCTCCCAGATGGACCGATGGCCTCGTCCATTTCATGCCCTTCTCAGATTCTGTGTTGCTCCCATCCTCTTCTTCCTCATCAGTCAGCTCGGTGATGTCATCAACGTCTCCTTCAGACATGGAGTCTCCCAGACCGGACTCTTCGCTATAGAAGGAAGATCTGTAGGGTTGTCAGTATCAAATCGCTATAGGTAAAATTCCATCACGTACTGTTAATGAAAATGTCGCGGTAATTTCATTTAACCTAAAGGATTACATTGATCACGGTGAAGATGTTACCACAAAAACCGCGAACATAAACATCCGTGGACTTAAGTGCATTTGTGAATTTGAGTTATTTGTATGATAAGGTAAGAACATACATTTCTGAAAACAAAGATTCGCACCAATATAGACTAATTAATTATAATTTATCTAAGCCATGTTGCAGACTTTCATAAATACCCCAAATGAGTGAAATAAACAGTAGAAAATCGGGTTTCTGTATATGTTGCCATAGAAATATGGTATATTTTAAGAAAAAAGAAATTCCTGTCTTTCTTAAGTGTAATGCGTTTGGTTCATTTGTTCGTTCATAATTCAAACGTAATATCTGCAAACGAACCTGTATAGATCGAACTTGCCGTTGACTGCGTCTTCCACTTCCCGTACCCTCATGTCGAATTCTCGCACACGTCTTTCTATTGCAGTCACCTTTACTGCCACGTCTTTCAAGGTCATCTGCATATGACATCATTACAGGGAGTAAGTATTTTTTTTCTGTAATACTACATTTCCACAAAGTTGAGTGATCAAACATTACATCAATAGTTCGGATAGATGTCAGAGATAAAGAGGTCCTTGTACAAATAGACAAAGTATTGTGTTTTCTTAAATAATTTTTTAAAAATCTTGGATCATATCTAATTTGTTAAGACATACGTCTTAAAAATCCAGCTTAGGTGGCTCAGCGATTCCATACTGTCTCTATCTAGTAAAAGCGAACTACTAAGCTAACAGTTGAGTACGCCTATAGTCTTTGTTTGTTTGGGGACGCGGAACTTTCTAGGCTACCGACCTTAACATCTTCTTCTTCTTCATCCCCGTCGAGATATTCTTTAGATGCGGTCCTATTGTCCTTGGAGAACGTTTTGTTGTCTGCCTGGTAGGGCATGATAGACTCGTCTACTGGTATGGTGATGTCCCTGGTGATAGAAAAAAGGAATTCATTTCCATTGAGCGTTCTTTAAGTGCCGCCATGGGTACAACGACTTTGCAGATGTTAGCAATGGTTCCTCAGTTAGTCGTAGCTCAATTATTTTGGACATCTAGACATCTCCTGACCCTCTTAAATAAAGTGTATTAGCTTTGTATACCTCACACAGGAAAGTACCAACATGAGTTATTATGGATAAAGCCAAAATATGCAATGTAAGCTTAATCTTTTATGATGCAAATAAGACCATGAAACATGGTGGTCAGTGAATTTCCACTTCATGAATTCATTGATATTGAAAAAAACACATGTTGTTTCTGTGGTTGGGTTTGAACAAGCTAACACAAATCCCTGAGTTTGAGGCCAGAAAGCCATTTGTCCAGCAAAACGTTCTACACAAACTGAAAAATAACCACAGCTTCTAACCGTGTTTCTTTTGGTAATTCTAAATCCTTCATACTGTTCCAAATTTTGCTACTAAATGTTTGAAATCTCCCGTACCATCTTGCTGTCGGTTTCTGGGTTGATATACTCTGTGGATTTGCGTCGACGCCAAGGGGTATATTGGTTAAGGTCTATAATAATACTATTGTTGGGAATCGGGATTCCAGCAAAGAGTCTGCGTAAACCTGCAACAGTCTAATCCTTAAAAACGCCTTTCTTTAATTTCCTGCTTTCCCAATTAAGCCATCTGCACTCTTGGTACTTTTCCAAAACAATATTATACATGTTAAATATATATATTGAAAATGATAAATGCACACTTCCAGCTTAAGTATATTATAATCTATTCTGCTGAAATTGACATTAGATGTATTGGTATCAAAAATCGATTTCTGTTTCTTTTCTACCTGTTGTCTGTAATCCTGATAACGTTTGCATTGTCATCCGTGGTCTTTGTTTGGTAAAGCTTGTGTTTCCTGATGTAGTTGATGACCCCGTCTGGAAGGAGGTATTTCACACTTTGTTTTCGACGAAGTGCTCTCCTAGAACGACAAAGAAGTGGACATGTCATAATTGTACAGCTTTTCATAAACTTCATTTCTGTCCCTTAGCTACCATTGGATGGACAACATATAGAATAAATCATGTCTGATGATAACTACCTCGACACACGTACAAAAATACTCTAAGGCGTTGTTTTGCTAGTTTGATCCAAGTCTATATGTGTATTCGGTATGGAATCGATGGACAAATGTAAGAACAATATGTCTACCATTTATAACGTATTTGTATACATATTCTGGGTTAAGGTCCATTTTGGCAATTTACACACAAAATGTGCATTTTATGTAATGTTCACCAAAAGCATCAAAACATTTAAGATGTGGGCATTGAAATAATTTGCTCCTATCAAATAGTTCCAAAAAGACTGAAAATCACATAGAAACTTCAAACAATGCACACAAAAAGCTTAGCCTTTTCCTTTTCAAGACTGTGTCCCTCCTTGCCAATAAAATAGTATCGTGGACGTCATTGGCTGTCATTGGCTGTATGACCTATTGCATTATTGGGAACAGTGTCCTGGAGAAAGCCATAAACATTTTGACCAATGGCTGCATAGTGGCCTCACGGTGCTGTATTTATTAGGTGATTCGTTACTTTGTAACGGTGCTTCTAGCTAAAATCCATACTGAGAAATAGCGTAATGTATAAACGTGTAGGCGTAAGCTAGATTTATGGGATGCATATTGCCGTGTTATGCATACCGCGCTCACGCCTACGTCTCTATTCACGAAAATAATGGTTGGTGTGATTAACCCGTGACGGCCTTGGAGACAATAATGCATTTAACCTTGTAAATTTGCAAAGTTGTTAAAATGCGATGGATTTCTCTTCACCATGATCTCCGTGGGCATCAGTTTCTTTTGGGAAACATGCTCAGCTTATGTCAAAAATTGGTTTTTGACTTAAAATTGGAACCAACGTACTTGAGGATAGGGTAGATAGTTCCAGTAAAAATCCAAACTGGAACCAAAATATCTTTAAGTTATTGATCTGCCTGTTTCCTACCTACATTGGATGCATTTTAGATTTTTGATCCCATTTATAAGATATGACATATACCTCATCGCCCTAGCCCTGTACATAAAGCCATTTAATGCAATCATGGTTTCACTAAGATGCCAAATGTTTCCAAATTGCAAAGACAAACTGCAATTTAGTCCACAGAGGTTAAATGGTCATTACTTCTTCCGTTTTTCAAAGGGCCTTACCAGGTGAAGGGAAGCCAAAAGAATTCATTTTCTACGAATCTATCTTACAATCTTGTTCAAAGCTTATGATAAGGGTGATAGGTTCTGCCATTCGGAATATACATATAGACTTATTGGGCGGAACACAGTCGTGTATTTACAGTCACTTTTAAACAATTGTAACCAATTGTAAACACCATTTTAAAGAATATCCAACCAACGTTTGAATTCCTTTCAACCTCTTTAAAGCCTTGTAAGAGTTAATAAAATGACACTTAGCTTGTTTTAGGAGTATCGTTTGAACAAATTGCAATGTCGAATACAAAATACAGAAATACCGACTACGATCTATTGTACCTTGTAATTGTCTAGCTTTTTTAAAGAAAAGGATTGCGTAGTACAAGTCTGAAATGCCACTTATTTGCTATAAACTAAGAATAAAAAGCCTTTCAGTGTCTTACCTCACTTTGGTTGGTATGATTTCATTTTCAATCCAGTCAGTCACAATGTGGATGCTCTCCTAAGAGGAAGGTGTGTAATGTTAAATAAAATGTTAGACTGTGTAATAACAACGTTAAAAAATCATGAGTGCACGAAGTTATCGAAACAGAAAGAAAATATAGCAAATGCGATAAAGTTAAGATACACAAAATGCTATGTATAGATCCTAGACTTTTTTACAATGCAAAAATGCAATTAGAGGCTCGTTTTTTTTAAAGACCGTGAATGTCGAGATATCAATGTAATCTTAAACCTGTTGGTTGAGGCAATTTCTTTAACCTTTCTACTTGAATATGAATTTTCAGACGATTTTAATAAGCATATACATTACCATGTACACTACACCTGTTTTAATAGCATTTAAAAAG
This sequence comes from Branchiostoma lanceolatum, assembly GCA_035149815.1. NCBI lineage: Eukaryota > Metazoa > Chordata > Leptocardii > Amphioxiformes > Branchiostomatidae > Branchiostoma > Branchiostoma lanceolatum. The sequence goes on from CM068874.1 coordinate 17,766,073, forward strand.
TATCAATATAACTGAATTGACCAGTAAAGATAAGTGCAAATAAGATTTTTAATATCCGTAAACAATTATAAAATCAAACTAAAGATAGTCGACATTTTTGTTACGCTTCCAAAAACCAGTTTAAGTTAGAATTATATGAGTATATTCAATAGGTACTAATATTTCGTTCCATCAACAGGTTTTTAGGTTAAGACTGTTTTTTCAACAAAGAAAACATAAAACCATTATTGAATTTCCAATCAAATGTTCTTATTTGCCTTACCTTGTATTGAGAGAGTACATCGGACTCGTATATGACCTGTTCCGGGTTGAATCCATCTCGTGCTATGCAGACCAGCCCAAACTGCTTTAATATGTCCACAACCTAAACAGGGAATAACCATTATGATACATGGGCAAAAAGTGGTGTTCTTACAACAACGTTATTACCGAGACTAATTCGTTCACCCAAAATTAAAATACAAAATAAATTCTATAATTGCTATAAGATTGTTCAGAGTAGATTATATTGCTTCCAAATTTGAACTCAGAGCATGCATGGTATTTCCACCTTTATATATATACCCACATTATCATAATACATGGGTAAAAAGTACAGACACTAATTCTTATGGTTAACTACAAAATTACAATCCAAACTGAATCTTAAAATTGTTGGATATTAGATATATTGGTGCCAATGTTGAACTGATAGCATGCATGTATTTCTATCAAGTATAACCGTTAAGACCAAGTATGCCTTAAAGATCTATGATATAAATATTTCAATTCTTAATCAAAGTTGATTTTGAACTGAAGATCACATTATAAAGTAAATAGAAGCTGGTGGTAATATCTTCCACAACATGTTGAAAAATGTGAGCGGCCTTTACCGTAAGACAAAAGAGCAGAGCTGGCGCCATTCTATAAAGTGGTAACTGCTTATTACCAAGTTTGTAAACCACAAAAACAGTTGACGGAAGCCTTAAAGGACCATTAGCTGTCAAGCTGTCTGTTTAAAAGTCATAAAACATGATTGATGTGGAACATCCCGCAGTGCTGACGGCTGTAGTATTACATGCAGCTTTTGAAATTATGTTTAAAGATGTTATCATACCTCGTTTTGCCTCCAGACCCCAGGTTTTGCAAATGCCTCCAGCATTTCCTGACTGCAAAGTAGCAGAACGGTGATGCCTGCAAAGCAAAGATTACACGTGACTGTCATCAGCAACAGGGGTACTGCAATTAACATTGCCATTCGATGTGCTTCAAACAATCTAGAACACATTATATTTTGAACTGACAAAGACAACATTATTTCGAAATGATCGCATTATATTAAGAAATGCATTAAAAAAGACGATACTGACCTTTCTTCTTTGGTGCTTCAACCTGGTGAGCCTCATCTAGAAGACCAAAGGGAAAAAACTCAGCAACAATGAGACATCATTCCAATTATAGTAACTGTTCATCTCTTACAATATACTGTCCATTGTTATCCATAATGCCTTAGCTAATTCTTCGTATGGAATTGTTATCATGGATAATTTTCCTTGCCTTTTAATCTTATTGCAGACCATCGGTGTCAATGGTCGTCTATTCCAAGAGATTAATTTTGAGTGTTTTTACCAGTAACATCTTAATCTTGACAGTTGATTTCAGTGCATGACTTCTAATATTTGGCAACCCGACGTTAATTGGAATTGCGTAAACGGTTATCGTAGTCATTACATTGTGATATGTAAACTTTTGCCCTTGCGATCGTCAATTGGCGAAACAGTTGACCCAGTTTGCAGCAATGTGTTTTTATCCAAAACCCATTAGTGGTCTTCTGAACGCGTACATGGTCGTAAAATACGGTATCAAATTTTTCAAGCCATCCCATTGAAACGCAACATATCCGTAATACGATATCCTTTACTACATGCCATAAAATTGAAGTGGCATGATCATTTGTGATATCTTACTCTTTAGCGTAGATTCATTAAAATGTATCATCAATTCGTTCTTTGTGCACTTTAGCTTGCGTATTTTCATACATGATTGAAGCCAGCAATGTATTATTTTGTCGTTATTGACTTGATTTAGATACACGAGTTTCATCTATTTCATAAGCCACTGCATATACCAATACAATAAGTATAGCTCCACGCCACTATAGTGAGCAACTAAAATAATATATAATGCAAAATAGGTCAATTCAAGCAACTGAATGGGATTAAATATGTCAAAGTCGAACATCAGTATCACTCTAGTCTTATGATCCATGTAAAATACACTCACTCTATATGTAGTGACAATCAGTGTATGTAAGCATGGTACTCCACCTGTGTGTTGGTTTTCCTGGTCCAGATTGGCGGGACAGCAGAAGTTTTGTAGGATATCAACGCCATATTTGTACCATCCTATTGCTGTAAACATAGACGGTTAGACCATTTTTATTGATCTAAGTATGAAGATATGAATAGCCTCATTTGTACAAACACAATATCATTCGGTTGGATAGAACTTCATAGAAAAGCACATTTAACAAAAGCATATAACAACGATCATTGGAACTATTATTCCAATGACATGTGCAAGTTAAATATGCTATATGGGTCTTTGTATAATTTCCCGAAGGCTCACACCAAGCGTTGTTAAGATGTCAAACAGTAATAAACAATACGTGACGGTGATTTCACAAATATGAAAAAAAAAAAAAATATCAATGAATACTTCAATCTTTGACAATCTTCCTAGGATGATTTATACCTACAACATATGTAACCGAATATGACACAATTAACAGACCAAAAATGGCAAAGATTTATAGGTTAGCTTTATGTCAGACAGGCCACTTTTTGTTTTGAGACCCCATTTTATCAGTAACGACGCTATCTAACATCAGAATACCGTATTAAGTTTGGCAGAATAAGGCCATGATTTAAACAGGATGAAATGCGGAAGCTGCAGCATGTAGGCTTTGGATTTCGAATGGCTGGAGGGGATACAATACAATAGGAAATTCAACACCATTCACAGGGGTATATAACAGTTTGGCTTGTATTTTCATGTATAACTGAACAATGGGTAACAGGCGCGTTGACAACATAATGTCATACATTTTTTTCACTAGTCGTGTTCCTTTTTTTGGTATGGGGAGCATAAATGATGCCCGAATATGCTCGGGGGACTCATTAAAATTTTTTCTTTGTATAATCAAATCATTCCCTGAAAATATAAATTAATAAAGATCAAAGAACGGATTTGCCTTCACCTTTCTCTTTTTTTAAAGCTTAATACTTTATATTAGTATAAGGCGTGGTGTGATCTACTGTTTTGAGTAAGAATTAATCTATTTCCCAATAGAGCTCAATGCATTTTAATGCAATAATGATGGCTTGTATTAATATTATATAGCATTTTGATTTCTCTTGGTAATGCTAAAACTACACCCGCACAAAATTTAATCGTTAATGTTCGTAACTGACATGTCTTATAACATATCATTTTTCAGTTACACTGCCGTGGATAGAGACTATAACAAACAAATATATGGGGTCTATCGTCCTTTAAGATAAATGAGAACACTGGAACTTGTATACACATGAGCTATCTGTCTAATGTTTTTAATCCTTGAGAGTCATCACAAAGGCAATAAAAGCGCATATCATACCAGTCTTGCAGCCTGTGATCAAAACATTTCAAAATTTCTACTTAATTTTTAAACAATATGGTTACTTTTAGACTAATACGGAGTTATTTGAAGTCTTATAAGTTGTCACTAGACATTTACATTTAGACATGAAATATCTTTAGTTAGAAGATATATGAAAACAAAGCTCCAATTTAACTGGTAAAGCTCTCTTTCGTAAAATAGCTTTTTTAAGATTTGCCAGAAAACTCATTGAGCATCCTCCTGCTCAAACCAGCGCCATTCTATAGAAGGTCCCCATCTTTGTGACCTCTAATTTACAAAAAGCTTGTGACTTGCAAGAAATTGGATTTTTAATTATTCAGCAACATGTCACAGGGCCACAGTCATAGCTTCTCGAAAAATCGATCAGTTTAATAAAGTGTACATCGGAAAAATGGATATAGCTGAGTGTTTTTTTTTTCTGCGTTGAAGTATCCATCGTAGGCCACTAATATGAGAAAATTAGTCAGTAATTACAAAAAAATGTATCTTTAACTGCTAAAAGCTACCATCTATTTTCCGGTCATCTTTAGAGGACACCGGAGGCCGTGTTCTAGTTAAGCGTTGAGCAAACAACTATTGATTCATCTTCATTGCATCGGCGTTGTCGGTTATGGTTACTCTTCTCTTCAATATGGGTATTATTACTAATGGGAATAGTGCGTTAAAGATAAAAAGGATTGACTAACGGATTAGTTAGCTTTACCACGTACTAATACATTAATGGAGTTCTAAAGATGGATGTTTACAGATTTCCGTTATTTTACAGACGAACGAATAACACACATAATCAGAAAAAGACTGCATCATTTTCACTATCGGTTCAATTTATAATTCTTCAAGGTTCAGTGTTCTTTTTCGGTATGTGTATAAAGTATTTCGCAAATAATGGAAACATTCGAACAATACTAAATTTTTTTTTTGTAACTTAAGATATTGACTAAATAAAAAAAAGGATGTTACCAGTCACCATAACAGTTACGTTTATTTCTTCAAGGTTCAGTGTTCTTTTTCGGTTTGTGTATAAAGTATTTCGCAAAGAATGGAAGCATTCGAACAACACTATTTTTTTTTAACTTAAGATATTGACTAAATAAAAAAAAAAGGATGTTACCAGTCACCATAAAACTTACGTTTGCCGTTAAGGTCTTTGTTGATGTTTGGCGGTGGTGGAAGAGGTTTGTTCTGGTTCTTCACCGGCTGGGTGCAACATGGGCTGCTGATCTTAAATCTCCTCTCCAAGGCTGTCTTGTGGTGACGTAGGAGGTTTAGAGGTCTGACGTGACCATCTTGTGTGCTTTCCCAAGCGTCAACTCTGCAAAATAGAGTCATTTCAGTATTAGATACCTACATTTTCGAGGTCTAAGATATTTTAAGTTAACACTAAAAGAAGACATGAAATATGCATAAACTGTACTTAAGTTTACGTTTGTAATGTAGAGACTTTTAATTGTAATATTATTGATTTATTGTTACAGTAAACACAATAAGTCTAGGAAATTTGTTTTCATGACTATATGCCTACTCTTAAATCACCGTAGCAGTAATCTTATTCTATATAATATTTGCTCCAATAACAACAAAAAAACACTAGACTACGTTTAGGCAATTGGAAAAACAGCAGGTTTTTATGAAATCGAAGCATCAGTGTTTGCATCGACAGAACGCAAAAGACAAACGGAGATTTATATCGACATCAGGTTTCCTTGTCATTGTTTTGATGATAATGCATTACAAATTCAATACTGCGACTTCAGGATACGGCTGTATCAAATGCGAACCGACAGGAGCAAGTGTAAAAACAGATCTTGAAGAGTGCAATCACCCAATAGTCATCAAGAAGTCTATTATTTCCTATCAACTCAAAGAAAATCGGAAACAGCGTAGTAGCCATTTTCAAGTGTACATTTCTTGGTTCACCAAAAAAAACACTGTTAACCAAGACTGAAAATGTAAAATCAGGACGCAAATATGCTAAATTAAGATGTGAATAAACCTAATATTTCTACTGCAAAAATAAAAAAGTAAACCTTCCATTATATTATTTGTGCTATAAAAATTGTCAAATTTTACAAGCCACATTCAAGGGTTGAACTGAATGAGATGAATGACATACGTGCCTGATGCTATAGCTATAATGTAAAGAACATTACATCCGGTGTACATAACACAAGGTGTGCTCGTAAAAGCAGGAGCCTTGTAATATGCATTTACCTTTATTTCTGTTTTCATCATGTTTGATATATGTTGCCTAGTATAAGACATAAAAGAAATGGCTATGGATATTGCATTGAAATGCAGAGAAGTAATCTTGACCTCTGTTGACACGCAGCGGAGTACATTTAACTTTTACAAAAAAGTACGACACATTAAAAAAACAGCGGAGACGGCTTTATTCATATAAAAAATTGAAGACCGGACATATTGTCCAAAGAGGCAAGCTACACATCAGATTAGACTATTCTTGGATATCATTGGTTTTAAACAAAACAAAACAATCATGTATTTATTTTTTTGCAAACTAGTTATCTAAAGTGGAACAAGAATAAGGAATCAGAAGTATGTTGCATCAGTATATCTCTGACAACTGTATTCATTTGGGGGAAAACCGCAATATCTGCTAGGCAAAATAATAGCACAATGAAAATGCATTACATTTTCACGCCACTTTTTGATATTACATCTGCAATGTTTGGAATCATGTGTTGGAGTCAAGAATTTCATTTCGTTTATAATAACAATAACTTTATTGAAAATTCATAGTTTATTGCAATTATACACGGAAAGATATATATAATAACATGAATAATAAAATCACCTATAATGCGAACGGTAAACATGGAACGGTCCTGAGTAAACCATAGATACGTAACTTTGCATATGTTCGACAGGAGAATATTTATTTGAAATATGAAGTGTGAGTCTCTTATTACTTCATGAGTCAGAAACCCATTATTTTAAAGATTCCTATTGTCAGACACACAATATGTCTGCCTCGTGGTTTCATTGTTTTTATTGGCTGCTGGATCTATAGTAAAGGTACTGGTAATACTCTCATTTGTCTCCCAAAGCAGTCGCCCAATAAGTTATCAGCGCTAAGAGGCAAACTGGATGGAAGCCAGGATCATTTATCAAAATACTGAGAAAGTGTTGTGCGCTGTTAGAAATTCATGAGCAGAATGACCTAAACATTTCTAACGTTATATCACCATTTCAAAACAATCGAAAGTTTGTGTACGAATATACTGTTTTCTCTGTAAGTTAGTCAATTCTAAAAACTTATGCAGGATGATTCACTTTGTAATTGTGTATACGCATCAAATTACATTTTCCCTCTGGTATGTAACCTATGCACTGAGAATGGGTATGAGTGTTGTGTTGTCAATGGGGTTTCTAAGATGAGGGCTGAACCATTGCTTGTGCTGTCTTGAGCGTTGTAATTGATTTTGATGTAGTAACAGCCTACCTCTGCTGGGAAAAGGAATGCTTACAAGGTTGTAATTACCTTTTTAACGAATACTGTCAATCAGAAATCTGAAACTCAGCTGCAAATAACACTCTCGTAACAGTCGACTATTTCTGATATTTAACAATTTAAAAGAACTTATCTATAACGTGAATAACAATCGATCTAATAATTTGCATCCTAATGGTTAAAACAGTATACAATGTAATGCTGACGATGATAGTATTCTGTGTCAGGAATGAAAAACAATGTCTCGTTTTGCATAGAGTTGTATGTCTTATGATGCCCCCTTTGCAGCACGACTGACGCACTGTAGAGAATTGATACATCCATCATTGCCGTCTCTATTGCAGAAGAAGCAGTTCAGCGCGAGATCATTTTGCAAAAGTCAAAGAAATTGTACCTAGCAAAACTTTGAGACATCACATCATCACACTCTGTCTTCCAAACGGCTTTTTTATGGGCTACTGCAAGTGAGTTTTATTGGTGCACTTTGACAGGAGAGCTCGGAAATGAAGCTAAGCACAGAGAACGTTGGAGTTTTTGATGTACACAACTACCATCAACTTTCTTGCTGTGTACGTGAGCAGAAAGCAATGCAGAGTTAGTTTAACTGCGGTGTTAATACCCACATCATTGTGTACAAGAGATGCCACAGTGCGCATGCGCATGCCCAAACGAAGTGACCAAATTCTAGGTAAGTGGAACAGCCGTGAGGTATAAGACGGTGAAAATTTAATAGCCTGAAAACCTTGTTTTAAAACGCTAGATTTGAACATTATTTCAATAACAATTCACAACTTTAAGTTATATATATTCATGTCCATAGATGCTGAAAAATATAAATGTCAACATAAACAATATTTCTTTTATTAGTATTGATAATAATTGGGTTTGAACAAAGTATTTGATTGAGTTGGAACAGTTATGCTGCTTTGGTTCCTTACGTTGGAAGCATAAAGCGTTTTTTGGACATGAAAAATATATTACACAGATGTGAAATATACTATACAGTGTCAACGTACCAAAAGAACCCTATGCAACATTTGAGGTTGTTTAGAGCCTTAGATATAAATTTCATTTGCAGAAGAGTACCAGAAATCACAAAAAAGGAGTATACAATATATTGCAATATCAGCATGACATATCACTCTGCAGATTTAAAAGCCACGTTGTTGAAACTTAGAATAACGAAATACAGGCTTTTCAGAACATATGTTGTAAAAAAAAAAAAGCAAGAAAAAATTGTTCCTAAGCTTGCAAGCTTGCCGTCCTTGCCCTTGTATGCAGAAGTTAATGTCATTAATGCTTTACCAAACGGCGACCTTTGATATGCAGGAGTCATCTGTTTACGAGTGTACACCGTCACAGTTATGGTTTTAACATCCCAACTGTGACCGTGAAGGCTTTCAATGCCGAGCCCTCCGTTTTATGGCCCATTCACAAGAAAATGACGTGTGTGGGTGGCCATGTCAGTAACAAATGGACAGTAATAAGAAAGAACATTGGCGACATGATGATGTATTCTGCACAGTGATATTTTCGCAGACTTTTCTTGATTTATGAAAATAATATCTCCTGAGTAACTTTAGCCTAGATGAGTTTAAAACACCTAGTTACCGATAAATACATTAGCATTAATTCATACAATAGACTGTTAACTATTTGAACAGTCAATTTTTCTGCAAATATATATCGTGATGATTTGCTTATTGAAATAAACTTTCGCTATGAGTCTTTTGTACTAATTAGAAATTAAGAAACATACTGGAAGGAAGCGTTTATTCTACGCAGCACGTACCTTATCCACTTGGAATCCTGCAGAGAAATCTTGCACATTTCCACCCTGTGTCGACTAGACACCAATTCCTGCAGTACCAGAGAAGAAAGCGGTGATAAGACAAGATATTATCAATCTATTTCTTAGATATAAAATTGCAGCTTATAAACTTGGTCATTTAGATATAAAAGAAAATATGACACAAACAGCATAAGCCTCTTCCAAAAAAAACTACAACAGCAAAAACATAACTATTTGTAAAGCACCTCTAACCTAGGAACATAACAAGGCACCCGAACCTGGTTTGTAGTATTTTACATTCAAACTAATACTCGTGAGTCCTATAAAATGCAAAGATTTTCCAGACGAATTCTAATAGTCAGAATTCACCTTGGTACATGGTGTTTATAAGCTACTAAATTGGTCATGAAATTAAACTACATTTTAGTCTGTTCTTTGAAATTTTTAGTCTATGTGAAGTCAGTTTTCGTGTGAAATTCTTGTGGTAAAAAAAAAACACAGAAGTAAACGGGCATGCAAAAGAATAGAATAGAATTTTCAGAAAAGGAATAAAATTATAGAATGATCTTTGTATGTAATTTCCCCCACTCCATTCAATGTGGAAAATATTTCATCGATAAACAAGAGTCTGAGGACCCAAAATCTCCATGAAATTTGTTTTTTATTTTATTTATGTTGTGTTAGGTTTGTGTATGTTATTTGTTGTTGGGTTGTTATGTTATGTTTTATCTGCTTCAGGGTGGTTGTGTTTATATTTGTTTTATGTTGTCTGTTACGCCTCAGTGCATTGGTTTCTCCTTCTCTTTTGGCTCTCATGTGTATCTCTGACACCTGGAGACATCCCGACCTTGCCTACGAAGTTGTGTAAATTATAAACAGGGACAGGGACAGCGGTTGATAGAACACAACTTTACAGGTGAATAAAAGACAGGGGTACAATAGATAAGCAGGAAAGGTTACGGGTGACCAGATCATGTCAAAGTGCTACGTAGTTACCTATAAACTGGTAGCATTGTACGTTAAATATATTGTGGTCCACAGTACCATTGCCAAACCATTGAGAAAATAAAGCCAGACCACAACTGGTACATGGTATGAGCAAGAAACAGCCTGTTAACAGGTCAAAGTGAATTTACACATAATCAAATGTGTGATGTGTCCTGGTTACTTCACATACCTTATGCTTTGGATCCCCATCATATATCCTTTGATCCACAGAAACTGATCTTGACCTCTTCTTTGCTATTTTCCCATATTATTCAACTGGGGTCCTCAAACATACAGACAGACTGGAATGAGTTGCCTTACATTAAAACCATGTAAAACTGTTCCTTTCACTACCTGCTGTCAAGCTTCTAGTCTGGTCAAATCAGTCCCTACAGACTGTAAAGCCTAGGTTACACATAGCCGAACATGGCTCCCGAACGCTAGCCGACTCGGGTCGGCGGTAGTTCGGGAGCAGTCTGACCAGTTTTTGGGCCACGCCTATCTTTGGCGACGAACATGCGCCGAAGATGCGCCGATCATCTCCTAACCAGTACACGAATTACTCCCGAATGGGCCCCGAATGCTTTCTAGCTTACTTCCAACCATCCCGACCTCTAGCCGCAGACTGCCGAATCTCTGCTGACTAAACCCCGACCGATTGCAGACCCTCTCACGAATTTAAATGGACATTTTCAGCGACTTTCAAAAGAGGGGTCATTTGCGGTTTTAATTAAAATATTCCATTCTATTATGTTGTTAACATCACCGAGAGATCGAATTCGGATCATGGCTAGCTTTAATACTGCTTTTAGTGTTCTTCTTTGTTTTTGGTCGTGTGAAGGTCGGGGGTGATTCGCCCACGTTCCGATAGTAGTCACTTGGTTGAGAATTAGTTAGCAGAGATTTGTCTATGGCCTTGGGGTGAGTTATGGGTAGGTTGGAAACTAGTTGGGAGTAAGTCAGTAGTGTTTCTGGCGTGGTTAAGGTTCTAATTTTACTACTGACTCAATCCCGAATACCAGCCGAGCACTAGCCGACCGCGCCGAACACCAGCCGAACACCAGCCGACCCATTTCAGACCCTACGTCCAGAGCCGAATGTTTTGAAATTTTCAAAACATTCGGCTGGCGAAGCCGAACACCAGCCGACTCAGCCGAACGCCAGCCGACTCGGCCGAACGCCAACCGAGCTAGCTCCCGAATCACTCCCGAATCACTCCAACCATGGTCGGGGGAGAGTCGGGAGGCCATGTTCGGCTATGTGTAACCTAGGCTTAAAGCGCCAACAGCTGTTAACAACCAACAGTTGCTAAATTGATTGATGGGCTTGGCAAGCTAAAGCCAACAGCTGTTGACCATTGACCCACTTACGCGGATATAGGATACCCGATATAGGATAGGCCAACACAGCAAATATAGATTTCCCCATTACTTAGGCAAATTAAGTCCAATTTGCATAATTTGCACTTCATTGTATACAACCCTCTCTAAGCTACCTGCCAAGTAAATAACATGAAAATCTGTCGCTCCTTTCTTCAGTTATTCTCCTTTGAAAATATTTACAAACACGCCATTGCAGTTCCAGTGACACATACCAGGGGGCCCAAAATCGACCTTGACCTTTCTCCTCCCAGCACCTACCCACATACCAAATATCATTTCAATCCATCCACACGTTCTTCAGTTATGCTGATTTTAAGCTTCCGGTGACACATACATACAAACACGGTGACACAAACATACACACACGCGCACACACACACAAACACAATAACTTCGCATGATTTGAACTTCAGTGTGTACATCTCCATCCAACCTACCAACGTACCAAATAACATGAAAATCTGTTGTTCCTCTCTTCAGTTAAACCCCTTTAGAACATTTTTACAAATAGGCCATTGCAGTTCCAGGGACACAAACCAGGGGGCCCAAAATCGACCTTGACCATTCTCCTCCCAGCGCATACCCACATACCAAATATCACTACAATCCATCTACACGTTCTACAGTTATGCTGACTTTAAGCATACGACGACACCCATGCAAACGATTTACCTCCTTACTTATGCAAATTCGGTCTCATCTGCATAGTTTGCACTTAAGTGTGTACAACTTGGTCTAACCTACCTGTGTACCAAAGAACATGACGATCTGTCCATCCACTCTTCAGTTCTTCTACATTTAAGATTTTATCAAATACGCCATTGCAGTTCCAGTCACACATGCTAGGAGGCCCAAAATCGACCTTGACCTTCCTCCACCTAACACCCACCCACATACCAAAAATCATTTCAATCCATGTACAGGTTCTACAGTTATGGTGACTTTAAGCGACCGGTGACACAAACATACACACAAACACCAAACGCAAGCAAAACAGTACTCCATGAAAAAGCCTTTTTTCATGGAGATAATCATAGTTCTAGTGCTGTCAGAAATGTATCAATACGCCTAGTCGTCGACATATCTATGAATTTTATTATAGCGAACCGATTCCTGGTGTACACTTCGATGTAGGGTTATGAAAACCGACAGGGCGATTGAAAACGAGCCGGACAACACGCCATGCGACTATAATCCGTTAAGCGCGGGGGATATTTTTCTCCTCCAGGAATACGAGATTTCCAATATGAGAAGCACTACTGTATGATTGCTCCCTCACCATGACGCAGATGTTCTGGCGCCAGCACGATTAACCTTCGACTTACTTCAATGCCCAGAAGGTCTAACCTGAGTGCATAGTATTTAGGGAAAGGGCGACATAATTCCTCTTAATTTTCACGAACAAAGTGCCAAAATATTTGAGCAAGCCATTCGTACGCTAGAATTAACGTCTGTAAGATGAGTACAAGTAAAGCAAAAGGATTGGAGCAATGGCAACAGGGAGGTTTGTCATTAACATTTGTTTTTAATTACACGCACAAAAATACACACGCATACACAAAATATCAAACTCTCTCGCTCTCTCTATCTCAGGCTAACATAATCTGCATGCATATATGTGTGTCTGTTTGTTTGTTTGTTTGTTTGTGTGTGTGTGTATGTATGTGTGTGTGTATGTGTGTGTGTGTGTGTGTGTGTGTGTGTGTGTGTGTGTGTGTGTGTGTGTGCAGAAAAAAAGAAGCAAATAAATTCCTTAGCAGAATACAGAACATTCTGATGTCTGTAAAGATCGTAGCCTTGGGAAAATATGCAGAACATATCTATTAGAACATAGCTTCTATAGATCTACAGAATAGTTTTATTTCTCCTTCCAACGTTTTACTGTATAAATGGACGAGAATAGTGCTTAGCTAATTGCCATATTTATCTTGCTGAATTAGGTTATCCGTGCTACCTAATGAAACACCTCAAGTCATTAACCACCTGATATACGTTAAGTGCATTTGGGTCTGACTAAAATTGATTCGTTTTCTGTGTGAGTGTGAGTGTGTGTGTGTGTGTGTGTAAGATTATTGCTATCATTCATCATATTATTCCTTATGCATGGTCTTTTAAGCACACATGGAATATGCATATATTCATGAAAACTTACATACTGTACAAAATATGACGCATATATTTGTATATATAAATTTTTCTTTTTCTGACTTACAAGTTGCCCTAGTAGGCCCAAGTTAAGGGCGTCGCCTTCTCGATCTTCATTCTTTTCGGCCTCGGAAGGCCCCCTCCTCCTGGAGTCTGTCAAGTCCTTTCAATCTGTGCTATGCGAATGTTTATTGTTTGGTGTAATACCATGTTGTCCTGGGCCTATATAAATATATGGTTCGTTGGTTTGTACATGTATGTGAACGCTATATTTGGAATGCTTCCATCTGACATTTCTCTCACCGCTTCAAAACATTTCTCTACTTAATAATATATTCAATCTGTTTCGAACCGTATTCTCATTATAGCATAGGGAATTTCTTACCTGTTTTTTGTTGTCATGGCTGATTGGCGAGATGATACCGGCTACTACGCTGAAGCTCCCTTTCTTCTGTAGATAATCCCGGGCGGCCTCTGGAAATATAAAAAGGTGTGACAAAATATGTTAAGCGTTGCAATCATTTCCGGTAAACAACATCCATTGAGCTCCAGTATAAATGCTTGTAAAATGGCAATTTAGAGTTACCATGGCCACTGTAAACTATCTATTGGCATGTACAGTGTAGCGCATTCTACCATCAAACACTACAACGCGGTGCGTTTAGACACCAGCTGCAGGCGTACATTTCAAAGTGCTGTCTTAAATATTTTGATCAGAAAAAAGCCACTTTATTTGTCACTAAAAATAGTCCATAACCTATCCATTTTTACGGAGATTGGCACAAAACTGTGAATATAAAAAGTTGAACCTTCTAGAAACTGCAAAATGTGCAGTTTTCAAAACATTCAATTGTATGCAGTTTGTTATCATTATGTAATTTTTGTAGAGGGGTAAGGTGAAAATTTATGGGAAGTAAGAATCAATAGACGAAATGGAAAATGCGGTCTTTCTTTGCCTGAATTATGATAATAAGATGGACCTATTCATACCTTAACAGGTAGAAGTATTCATTTTACATTGAAAAAATAACGTAATACGTGACATGATCACCGATAATATGTAAAAAATAAGATATTACTTGATCAAATATGACGGGGTCCTTTTGGACCTCACTCATTCTTTTAGATTTATCAGCATAAAAAGGTAGAGCAAAATGAAATTCTAACTTTTGCTTAACATCTGCATGTCCTGTTGAAGATGTCCTAAGCTGTTGTGATCGTATCAAATATTCCATCTGACTCGTTACCAAGGGAAACAGGATTGCCTTGCAATTTATTTCATATCGGAGTTGCCTCCACAGCCATTATAAACTATTAGTTTCTTTGACGTCACACACAAAGTTTGAAAACGTAGAAGAAGTATAAAATGCTCTCGTAGGCAAAATAAGAATTGATTATCCGCCCTCTACCAGAGAGGAAATCATGGAACTCAGCACGTCTAAAGAATTTAAAGGCTTTAGTGCTGTATAACGTTAGTTGATGGCAGTACAATGGGGAGAATTGACACATGGGGCGCCAGTCTCCGGCAATCAGACAGCGTTAATCAGATAGAATTCGGTAAAGTCTCTCGATAGGATCACGACGGGCTGTAAAGTGGGTCCCTTTGTAGGTTTATTGTTACTGTAAAAATCCGGATGAGAGACTCTTGATTAAAAGCGATGTATTAGACAAAAGTCGCGTTCCCTTGTGTCCTCATTGTTATGATGATTTTAGGTTTTTTGATACAAAGAGCACTTTGTTCTTATTTTGACGTGTTAATGTCAATCATATATGACATTCGCTCTTTAAAAAATGATTGTGTCAGTATATTTCATTGTCAGATTTTGAATCGCGTTAAAATAGGGCACCTCAAAAACTTACATCTTAACAGAAATTAAGTCTCTGGAACCGTATAAAGTTATATTGACATGGACGCAACCACCCCATTTGTCCTAAGACACTATTAACTTTCATGTAGATACAATGTGGTATCTGTGTCTGTTATGAAGGGAGTCTGCAACGCCACCCATATAATCATTCTTCAGATTGTCATTCGTTATGATTAGACACTGGCTTTATTGTTGTTGGCAACAAGAGAGCTGTAAAATTCAGCTTTTCATGACAAGAAAACTGATTACATTCAGAAAGTATGAATTCTAAATGAGAAAACAATAAAAGACAGTAGTCTACGGACGTTACATTAAAATCGTATTCGAAAACTACAAATTACGAAGAAGTTTTTAAAACTATGCTTTGCTACACACACAATATGCTGCATGTTAAATTGGTAAAGGTGTAAAATGTAGCATCCGTGACGTAACAAATCAATACGTTCAGTTGTTTTTACGACTTTACAACCGGTCCCTCTCGTACCCTCAACCGGTGCGGTGGGTTTTGAGATCCGTTGCAATCATACCATAAAACAACAGATGGTATGGGGACAATATGTCGATATTACACAAGGTTTAAATATGCCAATTTTTATTAGCCACGGCGGAATGGTTTTAACTACCATATGTTTCCTGACATACTTAATGGTGGAACGCAAACGACCTTCAACTTGGCTAATAACTCTTTGTAATAAAGAATTATAGGACTGAATGTACCCTGCCCCAAGGGCATCTTAATTGAACAATTTCTCTAATGCCAGACCATCAATAATGGCTCAGTTTCATTCGGCAATTAAACTTTATATCTCGACATGTTTTGCACCGTTGGTAAACTGTAATTAGCTTAGATATGTTACTTACACAAGGTGATAATTATATGTGACAATACAAATCATTTGCAACATTTAAAAAAAGTTGGAAGAAATATTCAAGTTGTTTAAAAGATATAATGCTGGTATTTTGTTGTCTATGTCAAGAGACAACCTTGTCTATTCGAAACTATAACTTTGGCCTAGCGGTTACATATGACAACTATCATCACTATGTAGGACAATAACCATCATTTAAAGCTGTTTATATCAATAACAATGTGATACGGTATATCTTTGTGGTGTTCACTGAGTTTTTATCTCATTGATATCCCGCGTCTACCAACTAGTTTATAGAGAAAACCCTTTTCATAATAGCAACATTTTTTGTAAACTTCTACTTCACTTCTGTACTAACATATTCATTACCATGAAACTTTGTGAAGCAATACATTAATTGATATTGAGAACTCCTCACATCTACAATACATTTTAGAATAATGTAGTTCCTGAAAAAAAGTCTACGATTTTCGTCAGCAATTATTTTGCAAAGTTCGACATATCTACTGCAGTTAATCTAGAAAAGAATTCCTGGAATACAAAGTTGTTATATACCCTTGGCACCGGGTTTAGATACATTGTTGCATGCATTGGATTTATGTCCAAGGCAGCAGCATGTAATTTGACATGCTATGTGTGATTTATGCTTGACGTGTACCGTATTACGACGTTAACATCTTCTAGCTATCTTCCACCTACGCAACAATTATTGTCTGCACATTGTAAAAAAAGAAAGATGCACTGGCGGATTAGCCTCCTGCCTGTGTAATATCACAGGATTACATGAATGAGGCAGTGCGTAAAATAAAGTAGAGATGTTGCATAGCACGTTTTACGTGACGTCATCGGACGCCACTATGGGTGCGGGTGTAGCTTCAAATATATTCGAATTACAGCTATACGCGCTTACGGACATTTAGAGATCTTTTTACCCTTTATAAAATATATAAAAGCTGTGCATGGCCTATACAAGGGGACAAAATAAAATGAACAAAAATGATTATGAAACAATGTTAATGCTGTGTACATCTATTTGCTGTGAAATCGCACTGTCATGCCAAACTCTCTCCTTCGAGTTCCCCCATCAGTAAAATTACATAAATTAACACAAGAACACGTCCAATATGCCGTATTCGGCAATGATATGTTAAGAAGCAACTAAATAGAACGTCATGAATTTCACATAAAGGCTTTGTTGAGGAAACATCCGAAAACTCGTACACCATCCCCGGCGTCAGATCATGACTCATTCCAGACGGATCCGTTATTCCCCTCATGCTCTTTGTGCTCGAGGTGCGGTCGTTTGTGTGCAGGAAAGGTTCGCCATCTGCCATCCGTGTAGTACAGATAGCAGGAGATAGTGACTCGTATGCGACAGGCTCATCAATCATGCGGCGTTTCAAACGTGATCTTGGTTAAGATGAGCCAGTCACGCATTTGTAGCTGAGGTTAAGTTATATCATATTTGATTTAGTCTATGTTAGCTGCAAGAACCTCGTGGCGGGTACGTGTGAACAGTTAAAAACGGGAAATTGGAAAATAAAAGTCTCTGCGTGCGTTGTTACCCCGTTGGCCCATGTCTGTGTGCTTTGTGCAACAGAACTATTATTCATCTATGTTTATACACCCTTGCTCACCATAGCTACATTCATAAGGTCAATCTAACTGAGGTTGAATTATATGATATTATATGTATCATGCTATAGCTAACTTTCGAAAAAAAAGAAAATTAGAACAAAAAAAGTATCACCATCTTGTGACATCTTTAACACTGACTGTAACCGTATCTACATTCGTGACGGTGAGCTCACTACCCTAATTGTGTGTATTTTGTCTGTGAAATAGACGGGAAACTTAGTTCTCTTCGGAGCTTGCGGAGAAGAGAATGTCAATGTTCTAAAATACAGATCAAGATTCGCTTCTGTAAAAATAATGTCGTTGGGCAGGACGAAAAATAACGTTTTGAATGTCGAGCAACTGCCTGTTTATGCTTCAACATGCGTACCAGGTCTGCTGATGTGTGTTGTAACGGTCGGGCAGCTAAATAGCAGACGCTTGAAAACGCCTGAAATACCACCTGAGTGCCAAATTGGCATACCCGTAACGGCCATTCGGAAAAAAAAACCTCGAGTTATATAGAGAAGATGGTCGGTAGGATAGAGATGCAAAGTATGCTTGGAACAATGCAATGTCAGATTTACAGAGCAATTGCGATGTATGAAAGGACTGCAGATGATGTAGATAACTGTGTGTCTGAATAAGTCGATTGTCTATTGAAGCCATATCCATCTAGATAACAGTGACGACCCACGTTGATGGAATTCACTATGAGCTATGGATAGTGGCGAAGAATTAACAATGGGCGAGTTTGAGTTCAAATTTGTCAATTTTGACCATATAATGCTATTTTTGACATCTGAATGGCTAAAGCTAGAAGCAAAAAACTTGGTGCATTTTGGTGGATCTGTACAAACACACCCCCCCCCCCACACACACACACACCACACATTGCTTTTAAAATTCCACTGTCTATAAAATATGAATTATATACACATGCGGCGTCAGGTGAACTTGCATTTCATAGTTAGCTTCAGTCATTGTGCTAAATATAATCTGTCCCTTCAAATCACATTTCGAGAAATTTTACTTCATATTTAGTATAGCAGCCCAACCTTGCACAGTGGGTGGCATTGCAATATTGACGTGTGTAAATTGCAATTTGGGTGAATCCACCGGGATATTTAATGCCCCAGGGGATCTGACCCTGTCAACGTTACTGTTTGCATGATAACGTATTCAAGGACTTGTACAGATACGGGTGTTGTCCTTTTGAATTTAAAGGCTTCTGTATATCTTTAAAGAAAATTAGAATATAGCGAATTGAATATAAGTTATCCCACAATGTGTGCTTTAACTTTAAAGGTATTCATATGTGTTTTTTGTTGTTGTCTCGTATGGGCAGTGTGTAGTGTATTGCCAAGAGGAACCCACCCCTCCACTCCTTTTTCCTTCCGCAACAGAAGCCAGGTACTTTTTTTTTCTACCTGGTTGAAGTGAGGAATGAATCAAAGTAACAAAGTGTATAGTGATTTTCCCAAGGTCACGGCGTCCAGCTAGGAACGCCAGGAATCAAACCCGTGACCTCTCTATCTTGCGTCCACTTGTCTCGCCACTCTGCCATTCGACGACACTGGTGTTCGGTACCACTTTTCACTTGAATAAAAGGCCGTTTTAGATTATTAGATTTTAATAAACGCTTTGAGTGATATCTCACCGTTACCATTCTAGCTGGAAACAAAACTATAATATAGCTTCTAATGATATCCATAACATATAATCAGTAAGTCAGAAGCTGTTCAGGACATTCCATCTAACGACAGGCAGGGTTAAGCCCCGGCAATCATCTACTCCCATGTACCATGGAGTCCATCTCTCCTCCACAAACGTAAATCGTCAGGTTTTAGTGTACACCCTCCATTAGCGATGGTCTTACGATCACTTCAAAGTGACTTCTGCCTTCTGAATTACGCCCGGGTGTACGGATGTGCTCGTAATTGGGCCATTGTGAGATCACGGCATCGTTGAGATTGCTCCGAAGATATTTTCTTAAGATATAATGGCTTCTTCTGTAGCACTAAAAAGTGCATTCCGAAAGGTACACCGGCGTTATAGAAGAGGCGCAAACAGAGACTTTAACAGAGTCTGGCGATATCAATGTGACCGCCACATTCCATTACTCACCAATTCTGTACATTGGGCTGGTAAGTGTGAGGTGTTGATCGGTTTTATTCTATACGCACAAGGGCGTGCCCCTGGTCGTTAAGATTCAGATCTAGCCAACGCGACTGGCATATTACACGTGTGACATATTCAACTTAAAGTCGAAAATTACAATAACGTTATTTTCTTTAATATATAACAAAAGAGATTTCAAACAATCAAAATAAATGTGTACCAATCAGCTACAAAGAACTGCGTCCTAAGAGAATTACGAGCATGCATCTTTCAACGTTACCAATCTCAAGTTAAATTACAATAGGCCCGTAATTAATCTAGAATTCTACATATTTCTGGATCTTATATGATGCCAATTAAGTCCAATTACATTTTCAAAAGCTTTATTGCCTAATTTTAGATGTTACTTTTTGTGTGATTTGTTTATAAACATGGACATATGTTTTATTTCTATTATACGAGCTTAAACACAATGATTTTTCTTCAACAAATTGTATGTGACATATATAGGCATATGCTGCAAAGCCGACTAATCCTCATGGCCAAGCAGCTTATAAATAAATACCCTGCTTAATACGTCTTGTAATTGATAAAGGTTGGACTTGATGCGTCACTACAATAATTAGATGTGTCCATTCAAAACAGAAGATGTACAAATGAATTAATCTACACCCATTTTTTACCACAGTTGCGATAATGAAAATGGATCTATATTAAATGCTGCCGACTTGAGTATTGACGTAATGTATCAATGAATAATTCATAGCAAAATAGAATGATATGCGACAGGGAATTCCTCACGGGCTTTACCTTATGTTTGGAAGCAGGGGGCTTTAAGCGCAGCTTTAAAGAACAGTAAGACCGATATTCTATTTCAACAAAGGTATTTCTTTTGTATTGCTCTTGTATTCAAACGTTAATTGGTCGAAACAAAGCACAACATAAGGTTTAGAATTAGTCTAGGAAAAATACGGAGTGATTTAGCATCTGCTTTGTTTCGCTGGATTTTTGACTAGATCATGGATTCTGCCGAGGTCATCCAACCATAGTAAATGTTTGATGACAAGGGCATTCACAATACTACTGTCGATTCAAACCATCGGATGTAATGCTGCGAGCGATATGTAGCTCATATTATCAAAATAAGATTATAAAGGTCAATGCTTTCGCCTGCGGATATTTCTACAAAGTCGACTGTACTCAGATCAGATGAACAATTCTCGGGCAAGGGCAGGTGTTTGATGAATATTCCAGTTATATCTTTTCAGGATTTACGGCAGGTTTTGGGGGTCAAAAAGATTGAATGAAACTTGACACGCTTTGCTGAGAAAATGATGCATATTGCATATGCATCCAGAAATCCCTTAGCTCTAACCACCAATTTCAAAGGAGACTATTGAAAAAAAAAAATTTGAATGCAGGAATCGGCTTACCTATTGCATATTGATTTGATGATTTTAATGGGGCTAATGGGAGCTTTGCTAAAGTGGAGAGCGCTTTTATATCTAGTTCGAAAAGGAGTAAGTCTCCTATTATAAACATCGTATCTATGCTTGACGCTAATCATATGTTGCACACGTTCGATTTATACATATCTAATTATTTTAATGTTTGGCTAATCGCTGCAATTTCAACACATAGCTGCAGTTTAAATCATGCTGCGCTTTCTTAGAATTGCTAATCAGATTTGAGACCTCAGAAACTTACTATGGAAATATCTAAAGTAGAATTTTCAATACAGCCTAACCTTGCAATGTCACCAACCATTCACCCTGACGTAGGGTAAATCAACTGACGGCTTATGCTTTATACCTTTCATCAAGCTGCAGATCTAAAGGTTAGTCATGTAGGTTTGTCGCACTAGTCTTCCGTGAGAGAATATGTTACCACAACACGCACAGGGCTCTCCAGAGGATTAGCGTGGCACCGTGTGACGCCATTCACCTCACACTATATCCGGTATTACTCCAGTAATGCACAATGCATCATGGAATGTTTTATCGCCGTTCAAAACCTGTACAATAAAACCGTGCCAGTGCTTCTGGGCGCAATAGATAAAGGAATACGATACCCTTGTAACGGCTTTTATTAAGACTTTCCTCAGGGTAGTCTTATCTTGTTTAACTAAATGGTGTAAAATCACTGTCCTTTTTGATTTGGTACAATGCAAGTATCTGCATATTTGACCCTTTTGACAGTTAACGTCAAAGATAACGCTATCGTCCTGAAATCTGCCAGGGTCTATCATTTCATACAGGTTCTGAATAAAAAGTCTGTAATACATTTGCCACAAATATTACTTTCTATATTATTTACCACATAGTTGCATGAAATGCTTATTTTAATCTTCTCAAAAAGATTAGCATGTAGGTTTAAGCACGTTTATTACATGTACAAGACAAACCTTGGACATTATTCTTGCCATAACTTATGTTTTAATTGCAACTCTTAAATTAGTTTGTGGTCCATATCATATATAGTTTAATGATTTAAGTTAATTTAAGAATGTTTGTATATTTAGTCAACTATGTATTAAATGATTGGGTATCATTACTATTAGAATATTAAAATGAACCAACCGAGAAACAATGGAAGTAATTCTTCCAGACTCGCTGATCCTGATACAATATAAGCTTACCTTCTAAAATAGAGGTATCTGCTCCATTATTTTTAAAAAGTGAGAAAAGCTTCAATTTAATCCTAAGTATCAAATTTTGACATTAGCTTTCCCCTCTTAAAGAATAACATATGCGATGAGCCTAAAAAAGTTTGGCACCGGGAATAAAAGGGCGTCTTTTATTTATTTCCTTCTTTTCCTGGTCGATTTTAGCGATCGAAGGCAACCGTGCGATGCATAAATATTCCAGCTACAAGGCACATAGGACCTAACAGAGCCAATCATTTGCGCCGAGAATGGATCACCGAACGGATACCTTGCATAACTTATGTAACAATACCAATGTCGCGGTCACGGACTTTTGATTGCTTCTCTCGGAACAATCGTATTCGTATTTTGTTGTCATCGAAATGTGTTAGCTTTTACTATTTACGCTCTTAGAATTCAAAAAAAAATTGTCATCATTGCAGTAAATGCAACCTCAATTCAACACATTTCATTACACATTGGCGCGTTGGATAGATATAAGGCGAAAGGATGATCATGACTTCTTTCGAAAGTATCTTATAGTAAAGGTCATTTCAAGACCTTGCTTCCCAAGTGTTCGAATCAGTTGGTAAGAAATATTAATAATGAACTTAATGTCGCTGATATGCCCATGCACATGATGATTTCCACCGCGTAAATGCCAACCTGATATTGTCAGGCAACACATGTCACCATGTACAGTCATCAGAATCTGGTCCGGATTTGCATGCAAAAGACAAGTTCTATAACCTGATCTATAGAATACGTTTGGTGCTTTTGTCATATACGGGACAAGTGTCACGTAAACCATGGATGGCGGTATGTGACGCCCCTGAAAATGAATAATCCACTAGCATTAGGATGTTGAAAAGAATTTTATTGCTTCTACCTGTGGAAATAGATTATGATGAAGTAAAAAACAAAATGACTTTTCAATCAAAAGAATGATTCGATGATTTTATGGATGCGCTTCAGTCATGACAATGACATAATGTTTATGTCATGGATCAGGTATACATATCAAGTAGAATAAAGAACAATAATGTAGCGTACCATAGGGGATTCACACCATCTGGTTTAATGATTGAGGTTTAAAGTTGCCGCAATACTTCATGAAATACTACAAAGTTCATAGAATATATAACAATATTCTCATATTCAATATGAGCCTTCCATACTTAAAACGTAGATATTGCAGAATGACTAAAAAGTAATGATAAGGTATATTGTAAAATCCCATGTTCAACTCAGGGTAAGCTAATACCTTCACAGTTTACTGGCTGTCTTATATACCTGCTCAAAATTCGTTTATGGATATACATATGTATATGATATTTCATATATTTGACTGCTAAAAAATTTACTATCTTATATTCTACGTTGCACTACATGCATGTGCTACATTCCTATCCATATCTCACTACCAGGTTATCGCACTTGCCCCTATCAAAATAAGCCTTAATTTTCTGAAGCAATTTGCACCAAGCGTTATAAAACCACTACATGGAGCATGACTTCAAATTACGTTTACGGCGACAGTTGATGACCAGTAGGCATGTTCATCTTCTTCCGACCGTCCGGATTGTTCCCCATATGCACGGGTATCGACCGTCATCAATTGCACAGAAAACCTGCCCACAATAAGTTAGGGGCATTGTGGTGAGTCACCGCTGTTAAGTGTGTGGGCGAGTGGACCGTGTTCAGCATGCAGAATAATGGGATGAGCGCAATTTACAGGAGATTGCAAGTCAATAATAGGATCCCTCCTGACCTTATTCTGACATCGTTCTTTCAAGCTGAGACATCTTCTGTGATAAGTTACCTGTTCTGGGTTTATCATCTTGATCTATACACTGCATCTGGAAGTGACATTTTCAAGAAAAGAAAAGAAATCTCCCTGATATGTCTCATACGTGTATCAGTGTCATGTGGTACTGTAGAATCGTATGCAATACAATGGGAGTGTTGCCAATTACAATCAGTTTTGTGGGTATTCGATAAAAAGGTCACAATCTTCCCCATCAACCTCTGCTTTAATATAGGGACGTATTGCTTTAATATAGGGAAATATTCAGGGTTATTCGCTAGATAAGCGTTATGCTATGCCTGGCAGCAATGCCTGCTGGTACACAGTACGTAAATTGTCGAAGTCAAAGTGCAATACAAGGCACCAAACTGTTCCAAGTTTCGGTAAGCTTCTAAATCACAGTGCCTATTCATGGTTTTAGGGACGTCATATACAGAGGTTTGACGGTTCTCCCATTATCCATGATATCTAAAATCGTATTTATTGGCGTCCAGCATTGGTTACAGTTCTGCCTGTTGAACAACGTCTGAGACAATCAAAATTATGAATCTTGATATCACTTCCCCCAAAGCCATATTTTGATTTAAACAAAATTCAGGTGAGGCAGATGGTAATTTATACCTTACTGCTGAGCATGTTATGATTTAATAACAATATTTCATTAATTAACTTCAGAGGGTTATAGCTTGCAACATATGCTTTGATCGATAGCATCTTATTACAATCACTTGACGATTATCTATGTTAATTTGTTTCCACGCAATGTTAATTCTGTCATGTCTTTAATAAATGATAGTAATCATAGATGGATATCAACAATATCCTAAATCTGTTTGATGAGACTGCTGTTATGACTTGTTTAGTTGCAAAAACAAATGTTGATGACTAAATTGACATTGCAATTGTGAAATTCGCAATTTGAAATCATGTTTTAAGGTTCGCAAGACGATTATGTATTGCCATATTTACCTTTTGATTTTGCATCCCACAAATATATCATATGTGATCCATCAACCAAACAACGGTGACAAATAAATCAGAATCAGACCTAAATATTGCATCAAGCTCCATAATTTAGGGTTATAATGGAGTTGACATATCTGTAATTTTTAAAAATTCGAATTTCTTTGATTATCTGCTGTACATCAAACATGTTATTAATGACATCATGATGCAAAAGTCTCCACAAAACTGTCTGCAGTCTCCTAGTTTTTTTTTTCCAAATCCATAGGCCATTCAATATTTCTGTCTGGGAAAAGTAAAGAGGCTATGATATTGATACTTCGTAGAATCATACTTATGACGATGTTTTAAAACATTATCATATCGTCACTTAGAGATAGGGGGGAAAACACAGAAGGCATTAATAAGCTCATTTTGTGCCTAAAATAGGCATTATCCAATTGTGATAGTTAAGCATTAGTAAACATGGGTTAAGCATGGGACTTAAAAAAACTATTGCGAACCAAGTCATCATTTTCTGATTGGTTGAAATTTTAGCCCAATCTTTTTATATGATTTCATCTTATTTATTCATTTGTATAAAAGACATACAACCAAGTCTACCAGACAGACCGAAGACAATAGGGTAGCCTTGGTAACTACAATATACACAGTAAACCTCACAATAGGATACAAAGTACATGCAAAATCGTTTACTACGTACAAGATGTAGGTAATGCATATAGTTTTACGTAGGTTATATCAGCTTAATTATTATCTTGTCAGTGTTCACTTTGAATCGCAACGAGCAAATGAAAGAATTCAAGGATGATTCACCATATATGCGAAAAGTTTCAAGACATTTTGCAACCGTGTTAGAAAAAACTCTCTACATCTCCTGCAAATCTAACAGCCCGTTAACAATGTGAGAACTGCCCGAACTAATATATTTCCCACGTACAGATGTGAAGGTTTAGGTCTTTTCAAGCGTCCATTTTCCAGGAACACCATTCCATGGGGATTATATCTACCTAGAAGCATAGCAGCAAATGAACTAACGTCTGTTAGTCCTAGACATAGAGGCGTCTTTGTAATTGGCCTTCACGTTTCTACTTAAGTCAGCAAATGTTCAGAAGCTGCAAAACAACTTACGTTTTTCTAAACTGAGCTGGTCTGTAGAAGGATAAATGAAAATCGTTTTGGGCTAAAACAGTGTTAAAAAGTTGTATTTTTAATTTTGAACCCGTGCTTACAAAATAAAGCCATGTTAGCTGACTGCAATGCTTTAAAGTAGAAAGAAAACGGAATGCGAACTTTCTGAGGTATGTTTTGGCATTAACAAACAAACAAAGATGAAAAACAATTACTTATAAAGACGTGTACATATATCAATTTGACGACCAATAGACGGGTTCAGTAGCTTATTTTCCGGTGCTAAATATTTACATGTTAACCTGTGTTGGAGATATGAAGTATTATCCCCTCCACGTTTGACATTGGCTTGCCAAATCGACTTATGGCGCACCAGAAAGACAAACGATTACGGTATGCTGTTATCAGATAAGGCGACAGCCTAATGTCATACATATAAGAAATTCATCTCTGTACGCGTCTTTTCACAGATGATTATCTTCTTCTCAATGCACTTTGTACAGAGCAAGACTGGGCTGAGGCTGATGCTGAGGCATTGGCGAATACCTCCCCAAGCCGAGAGGATTTGACATTGCTATTGAAATGTCATGCCTATGAAAAAGCGATGCTGGATTATCATCATTGATCAAATGATAGTTATCATAATTGCCAGATAACATCAACATAAATTGTAGAATTAAGTTGCAATTGGTTAGTTAACAAAGATATAAGCAGAACCATACGGGTTGTGTTTTGCTTTAAAAAACCGAGTGATGGACGTTGTATTCTTATCTTCATCTGAAAAAAGGTAGATTACAACATATCTATGCAAAACAGGCGGTTGCCATTTGCCCCGAAATGCCGCACACACAGATGCAGATAGCATCTGCTAACCCTGCACAACTGGTACGTGGGTACCTCTACGACCTAGGAATTTCTTAATGCGTAACAATTTCAAAATATCTATCACGTATATGTATTCCATCACATAACAGTATTCACCGGTGAACATACCATAGCTGTATATTTAAGACTAATAAATTAAAAATATTCGGCTAAAATGAAGATACCACCATTATTTGAAAGGATTGACTTTGTTTAATCTTCTAGACGTAATGCATGCTACTATTGCTATAATTACTCTCTAGGTTGCTCGATATCAACGAAATACATATTTCATTATTTATCATAGTTCAAACATTTTTCTTTAGTCGTTTATAGAAGATGTCTCCATTTGGCTTTCGTAAAATCTAATGTACAATTACCATAAAAGAACATTTTGTGTTGCTGTAAAATTTGCCTTTCACATACCGCAGAAACATTTTCAAGGCATATGCAAGATTGTTCATAGAAAATTGTGACGAATGACAATACCTGTCAAGTTCTTGTTTTTTGTACATAATATTTTTTGGCATGTGATTTACTATTTTTAAGGAATACTATGCACGACCATTTGATAGAGATTTTTGACATTCGCATCTAATGTATCGTTATACCATTACAAATCCCATCGTTCATGTACGTTAAATTGAGCGAAACATACGACCAAAATTGAAAATGGGATTGGTTTATGAGATATTGCATGATCGCTTTATGTCAGTTGAAATGAATGCATGACTCATGCGGAAGCAACCAACAAACTGCAATCACGGGACAGATTCCCAGAGGATCAGGAGTTACGCTCTATTGTTTCTGTCACATTCTCTTTGAATATTTCGAAACAAGTTGCCCTTGAAAAAATGTCCCGGTATTTTGAAGGGAATATTTATGTTCAAATGGCAATGCCTTGCGACCTGGCAGGAATAACGATCTATGCATTACATATACACATCTGCTTTTGTCTCAAAAACATGTTGTTATAGTCTTTCTTTTTCTAAAAGCAATGCGAAGTCACTGTGAAAGTCTTCATTGTCGTAAACAAAAACAAAAATGAATAAATAGAGTCTATTCCAAGTCACCGCAAGGGTTGTTATTGTCATAATTTACAAACATTTTCAATCTATTGTAATTATTTGTGTGAGAGATTTTAAACTTAAGAAATAATTTGAATATGATTTCAACTTTATATACATTCCTCCAGTTTTCTAAAACTTAAGAAATATTCATTATGTAGAATAGAATATTTCAAACAGTTTCTAAATAATGGTAACAGCATTCTACCATTATTTACAATTCTTTACAATTTCTTACCATTTTCTACCATTATTTGTAACATCTCTATAAATAGGTCAGAGGGCTTGGAAGAAAGTAATTCACACATCCTTGCGAAGTATAGGGAAAAAAGGTTTCCACAAATGACCAAACAGGGTCCTGCAGTGAAGTCTAAAGATGTACAAAAAAAAGACAATCACCATTCTACCATTGTTAACCATATTCTACCATTTTTGTTAATATTTCTAAAAGTGAAAGAATCACATAGATGTTTAGAAATTATTGTAAATAAAGAGATTTTTGCGCAGTTATCTAATTGAATTCAAATAAATTCATATTTTTATATCCAATCTATTAGAAGATTCAGAACTATTGTCAGTCAGACATTCTTTTATTAGAAATGTTTCAAAATTATTACAAATATTATTATAAAATCCTTGCGGTGACTTGGAATGGACTCTACATACTGACATTATAAAATGATGTCTGATGCAATGAACCGACAGAAATTATTCTTAAATGAAAATGGCACCTTTACAAGCTTTTTATTCAAAGTATACATGGAAATGAGGTAAACACAGTTCAGATTAAGAAGACATGTCGTTGAGACTTCTTGAGACTTAATACAAGTTTGCAAAGGTTCATAATACGCATTGCTATAACATGAGCACTGCATGCAACTTAACTAGCAAAAGCGCTAACAATCACAATACTTACCATGCATGTGGTATCAATGTGATATCTTCGTACATTAGTGAGTTCACGGTGTGAACAAATCCGATATACGATATACAATCATTCAATACAATATCTTTCTACTTATTATATAATATAATCAATTCATCCGAATTTTATGTAAACCAGAACAATAAGTAGTAAACTGTATATCTCATCGCCGTCCAATGTGCACAATGCGAAAAAAGATCGTTGATCTTTTTACGTTTTTACGTTTTTACGATAGTTATGTCATTTTACATGAACAATTTATGGTATAAGAGAGCTGCTGAGAGGAATTCGATGCATTTTCACAAAACGTAACGTGTTACATAAATAACCATTATCTGCAGCAAAGCCTGGTCGGGCGTGACTCAACTGACACCGGGTCGATAATTTGCCCGTGTGTCTTCCCGGTGGACAACATAAATGAGGACGAAGGGAGAAAACTAGAGCGTTTCGAAGGGACTATTTTCCTGTGTGATTCATTCAACACTGTGAGAGTCATTTACTGCGCATTAATCAATAGATAAGGTATGAATCAGGCAAAAACCATTTTATTTGTTTACATGTGTGTTGTTTGTGCGTGTGTATGCGTGTGTGTATGCGGGTGTGTTTGTGTGTGTTTTTTGTGTGAGTGCGTGTTCTGTGCGTGTGTGTGTGTGTGTGTTTGTGACTGTGTGTTTGTGTGTGTGTTTGTGTGTGTGTGTGTGTGTGTATGCGTGTGTGTGTGTGTGCATGTATGCGTTTCGGTATGTATGCCCATATATATCAATCCGAAAGCGCACACTCCTATATTCGGTGAAAGGAATAGTTAATATCAATCCATTACATGTAGTTCAACCAGGTATTACCAACTTAGTTTCTAGCACATTCTATTTGCCTACAACGAAAATAGACATTAAAGGTCTAAGTTAAAAGATACATAGGGGCATAGACATCCCGGGTTCGATCCAATGCACCTTACCCAACGAACTGTAAAGAAAAGGGCACGCGCGATGTTTAGCATTGTATGTAATTACCCTGAGAGACACGAGCCACTTTTGTTTAACAGCGTTCGCTGCTATTGATGATTGCGCTGTTCTTTTCTTCTGCTGAAAGGCGTTGCCACGGCCGCTGATAGATTCTGTGCCGTGGCTACACGCCGGAACACACACTATCGCTTTGCATAATCTTTTTTAAATCAGGATGCCGATAATCAATTATGTCTTGTCGAACCATAAATCGGTTTATGCCTATATCTATATCAAAACGATGATATGAAACGGTGATATGGAATATCTGTCTCGATGTTCAATACCGTAGACCATGTCCTCCAAAACATGAAGATTGCTGGGTGGGTTGGTCCAAAAAAGAGATACGAATGACTTTTGTATCCCCATAATCCCACCAGATATGCGTTTTAGAATTTCAAAGGGAATTTAGAGTCAGGATTTCTAGACAATAACATGCGTTTCTACCGTTAACATGTACAGCGAGTGGGAAAAACAGCGGCTTGCTATCGTGATATCATTATCTGTTGTCACGTATTGAGAGCAATGCTAATAGCAGTGTACGCGGTCCAGCCTCCTCCCATCTCTCCATTCGCTGATTTTCGAAATTTGAACCCTTTTACACAACCTTTCAACGGAATTTCTCGTCTCCCAAAAGCACGCAAAGCTGAAGCTATGAAAACATCCACTTACCAAACATCCGAAGGTGGAGATTAGTGATAGGATTGAAGGCCCCGCTGGCCACGACCGCCACTTTCACCTCCTCTCCCGGCTCAGACTCCATCTTGGTTCCGTACTGCGCGCGCAATGCAAGCCGGGTAATAAAGATGACGTCATGACGTGGGCGCGCCCCTCCTGTGGCCTGACAGAGATGAATGGCTGCAATTGGAAGGTTTCTCAACGGGTGAGACGGATATGTTCTTGCATAGAAATTCGATATGCATATACGGCCGATTGCCCTGGGGCAACGTTTTTTGGTTGACGGAATACAATATTAGATTAAATGCTCGACCGGACCACTATTGCAAACGCCGCTGTCTGTATAGGGTGATGGTGTTCTTGTCAGAGAGGAGAGGGAATTTAAATGGTCAATTTTGACAGGCAGTGAGTAATTAGTTAACGTTTGATCACACCCCTGGGGATGGCAATATTGTATCATTGCAAATCATATCTAATACGATGAGATGTATAATTTGTGAAGGCAAGATCGAACAAAAACGTGTATTTGTCGAATTGTTATCGAGGCACATACTCGTAATATCGTTATGTATTTGCAGGGGGTCACCATGTATTGGAATGACGTTATAACCTACGTTTACGCCGTCTTTTTTTCTATAAAGTCAATGCTGAAAATCTATAAAAACGAAAACAACTTAGTACTTGTATTGTCTTATTATGTAATACAGATCATGTGAATCTAGACTTTGTAGACCCAATATTTCAGGGATGTATTTCCCCCAGGGAAACGGTGTGACTTATGGTCCACATCAACACACATCTGTCTCCATCCTAACGCTTTGTTACAAACGTGGCTTACTAGGTCTAGCTCTTGCTCCAGAAAATAATAGAAGGGAGGATAGATACGACAGAATGTGATTTTACAGTTGCTCATATCGTATAAGATCAGGTAAATGGAGCAAAACATGGTTTGCCAAAAACATAAAAGATAAAGAGAAAATTAGTATAGACATTTCTTATTTAGGAACAAGGAGAAGCAGTTTCTCATATGTCGTAATTGTGGTTCATTGATTATGTAAACAATAGTACAACTAACATTGCACGTGTCCATTGATCGTTTTCTGTCACTCTATTGTGAAATGTGAATATAACCTTTGGAAAATATCTTATTGGGAAAAAAATGCAATAACAATACCTCCCCGTGAATTAGCCTCGCCCATTGACCCTATGGTTTCAAATTTTCGTCAAAGGTAGACGAGGTTGATACATTTCTAATTCTATCAAGTCTGTTTTCTCTCACTCCAGCAACTCTAAATGATTTCTCAACAGTTCCTAAATCATGTCAGACTTTAGAGAGACAGGCATACACGTACCACATTGAAATGACTTGAAACCGAAGACAATTCCGAACACAGGCGACAAACAAGCAAGCAACAAGCTCTAAAGTCAGATGTATCATTTGTAAGAAAACCGGAACAAGAAATGCTGCATTAGTTAACAGCAAAAAAAGCCAAGTATTAAAGTACACACCTTCGTACGAAACACGTTTTGCAGTTGTGTTAAGGAAAATTATAATTCTCTTTTTAGTTTTAATGATTAATTACACTTCGTCGTTTCTGTGAGAACAGTAGTTTTTTAAATAATGAATTGGAAAACAAATCTTGAATCATCAATAGTCTCACTCTCTTTGGCAGTCCAGTCCCAGGAGACCCATTGTGCACCTCTGGAGGGTTGAATTATGTTGTGGCTCTTGAAGTGACTCATCAATAGTATTATACATCTTTATATCTCTGGAATTTTTTTGTTTTTCCGGAAAACAATACAATACATTTATTTATTTATCTATTTATTTATTTAATACAAACACTCCCTAGAAACAAATTGAACGAGGAACAAAGAAATCAAAATAAACGCTAGTTTCTTTAAGGCGTACAGAATATAGAACGTCTAAAACCCTGTGTATTTTTCACTTGTACTCGTAAATAGGTGTTTGATGGATAGTGGGCGTGGTCCCGCTGTTCCTGCCGTTACAGCAGCGGTCTCCTAGATTGAATCTAACGGTCATCTACGCAATCTATCAGCGGCGGGGAATCGCATCTCTCCCTGAGGACGGGAATGACATATTACCTATATCTAGCGGTCCGGTGCCGTCCATACTGATGAGATGACCCCAATAAACGCCAAAGGTTGTCCCCTACACGAACGCACACAGAATGCCTGACGGGCAGCCATCTTCATGAGGACCATCAGCGGAGGCATGGTCAGGCCGAAGGCAACAATGTTGTGTTTCCTGTTACCCGATCGTTAGCAAAACGCACCTTGGGGGTCACCCGTTGGCAGTAGACATAAAAAGTGTGAACCGACATCTGAGTGATGAAATTATAAAGCATTATCCCTAGTGGTCTTGCAGTTGTTTTTTTAGGAATATCTGTATTAACTTTCTTATGATGGATTGAGGCTGTGAACATTGGTGCTAGAATTCTAACTCTGTACTTAATTTTTTCGTATATTCAAATTCTTGAGGTTGTACAATGTATACCTATGTACTTAATTATATTTGCGAGCTACATCGATGTTGAAAATACTAGTCTAATGCTTTTCATCTTTAGATTTGTTGGAATACTTCGGCAGAAACATACAAGGGAAGAAAAATACATTTTTTCGCTACTTTATGGGCTGTGACAGAAGACATGATATATAATTTCCCAGGCCTCAGAGATTTGATACCAGCATGTAATGTCGTTAAGATTAATCTGACGAACAGAGCGTGAATTGGGTAATCAGGTAATATAATGCCAAGGTGATGACGCAGATCATAATGGATAGACCCATACCACTTGGTCACGCGCTTTGTCGTGATGTTTTCGAAGGTCGTTTGAAATAAAACATCATGTGATAGTCATATTTCTCGGTGTTACGCACTGATTCTATTAGGCTCTGATAGTGAAGCATTTGAATACATCATTGTCCTTCAAAAATTTTTCCACGAACATGGACACAATAGGAAACGTGTTCTTTTTTCCTGACGTTATGATGGTACATGGTCTTGTGAAATAATACATAATATGAGGGTCATATTCATTTGTATTATTTAGAGCTCTATGCAGTTTTACATTTGAAATTAACAATGGCTTTGAAATTATGCACACAGTTTATGATATTGCTTAGCTGATTGAAAAGTATTTTCCATCACTTTATTCAATTGTTTGAAATAAAAAGATGTATAAGGATCGCATTCTACTATTTACCAACTCAATGATTCTCCCGGGCTCCATTAATACTACATTTGAATTCATCATTGTCTTTTTTAGAAATAGGTTTGCACACACAATATACTATTGTTAAGAGGGCACAATGGGAAATATGCCTCATATTAGGTTTATTGAAGATCAATTGAAATAAAACATTGAAAAGGATCATATTTCTCAGTGTTAGAGAATTTTATTATTGCCGTCTTTATCAGTGCTATACAGCATTTAGCGGACACTATGGAAAACGCAGTTTTTTTTAAACATCTTATTAGACCGTTGGAAATCATTGCGTGCATATCTATCATTACAGACTACTTGTTCCAGAATTTGTGTAGTGCTACGTTCAAAGCAATTTTCTCATTAAAAGATCATTGTACATGTATCCATTGTTTAGCATACATTTTCATACTCCTGCCTTAGAGAATTTGAAAACACACCAATTTATTACGCATATGATAGCATTTGAAAATTTTGCACCACTTTATTTCTTGTACTGGAGTGGTTAAGGCATTGGTTTCACTATCGATAAAATCTGTCCGGAAAAATATGGAAGTGCATCATGTTCAGGGAACACTGCCACGCATGTTAAAATCGTGTCATAAGGGAGTTGTTTCATCGTACTACTACTGTTATCGTCAATTATTATGTGATCGTGCCAGCTAGAAAGCAACCAAACCATGTCGTCCCTCTACGATATTATTCTGAAAGCGGAAATGGTGATCCTAGAAGATTTACAGCGGGTGCTGACGCATCATGATTCAGCATGAATCAAGACGCCCAAACGCCCCGAACATTTCTTCTTGTAAATCATCTCCTGTTTTTTTTTTCTTCCATTACATTTTATACTCGGTAATGAATTCAAGCAGTGACTTGACTGGCATCCCTTCTGTAGAATTGTTTTTTGGTTGAAATTCTGTGGCGTGTTTTCATGTGACACCAAAGATACCGCTCTTGTTTGTTTGTTTATTTGTTTCTTTAACTGTCATACACCTCTACGTTTTTGCGACTTAGATGACTGAAGAAAGTCCAAACATTTTGTTTAATGATATTTTCTAACATTTTCATGTGTGACTTCGGCTCATTATAATGATTAATGCAAACGAGATCAGAAATAAACACATCCGGAAAACACTTTGTAATAATTACAAATTGCAAATGATGAATTAAATTATGCTTTCAAGAATACATGGGCATGCATAATGATATAATGATTAACAATTACTATCATTGTTGACAATGTCATTGATTTCTAAAATCATGGCACAGTAGTTAAAGTAAATATGATCACTTTTCAGCATCGTGCAAGCAAACAGATCATTTACCAACCAACCAATCGATGGATATACAAGATGATTAGCTCAAAATCAACTATCGTGAAATTAATTATGAGATCAATTAAAATCTAGTCTCCATCTCCAATAAAAAGCTAGTGCAATATTTTGCTCACAAAGGGAAAATATCACAAAAAACATCAATTTGATATGTATAGCTGATCAATTTCTAAATCGATCTATCAACCATTGAACAATGCGAATTCTCAAAGTATTTTTATCAATAAACCTATTCAAATTTAGTCTTAACAGAACGATATTGTACAGCTTAAACCTCCTCATTGTGGAATTACGTGCAGAACAAAGATTATATACTATCTCAAATAAATATCAACTGCTTTAAAAAATCTCTTCGATATCTAAATGTAATATGTAGCAGCCAGCATGTGCATTTAATCGACAGTTTTAACAACCTATGTATAATACAACAGATTCAGAAAGAAAAAATCAACGAATCAAATGACATTCTGTAATAATTCTGTAATATACATATTCCTTTCTTTCATGTAGGGATGCAATGACATGATTTACTGAAAAGATTATCGCTCATCCATACTCCGCTGTGTCGTAATCGTTGTTACACATTGTAACTTTACGCCTCATTCTGTCCTATTAAGTATATCCATTAGATTGACGTACGGTGCATATGTAGTTTATCATTCTAACTGGGTTTACATGATAGGCTATCTATTGATAAGCAAATATGTAATTCATTTGTGCAATAGATTTTAATTTCTGCGGTAGACATCTGCGAAAGAAGGTATTGCTGTAGTTCATTTTGAAGTGGTATGGTGGCGCGTTTTAATCTAACCACGTTAACAAGACACTGGGATCTTTGAACGTTTTATGACAGAATAACAAAATAGAATTAAAGAATAAGTCTTAAAATGAACTCATTGAGGATCAGTCAGTCTGTAAAATTTATTGCAGCCAGGTAGCCTAAGGTAGGTTACATTTTTTTTTTGCTATATCAGTTTTATATTTTATGCATTTACTTACTTTTGCATTGTGTAAATTTTTACATAAAAGATACAATGAAGTCTGCTTATGACATCGGATCTTTGATGAGAAATGTGAAAAACCTATTACGTAAGAAATCATATTTAAAGCACCCAAATACAAAATAGAATTTATTTTCACCCGTTGTACTTGTTCATGGCCGAGGCGTCTCCGCGCTTGACAAGACAAATGTGTGGTGTAGAATACGAAATCCGCCTGCTGGGTTCGTTTATCGGTTTTAGGTCGTATTAGATCAGCCCCATATGGTGCCCGTGCGTCATACACAAACGGGAGGCACCATCGATTAGCAATAAACATATATATTCTCATTGATAATAACTCTACTTTATACTTCTCCCAAGCAACAGGCATTGAAATGGTAGTTACACAAGTAGTAATACGACCGCTGTAATAATTTTGTTTTCTTCCTCAAACATACAAAAAAGAATATAAATTGTTTCTGGACTTACATGTAAGTGATTGACAAGAGGGGTAAGGTGACTAGCTTCTTGAGTTAGTATCTGATACTGCCCTCAACGAAAAGCTATGTATTCATAGTGGCATTGCTGCTTAATAGTGCACAAGAATAAAACAGAATAATTATGTAAAAAAGACAAAAGGTTCAAATGGATGAATAGAAAAGCTCCATACAAAACGTTCTGTTTGGAGTTAATGCATGACTGATACCTTTCAAATCAGAACTGATAAAAACATGTAATTTGCGTGCGTTCTCCATCTGCAATGTACATTCAGCACATTTTCATGACCTCTTCGTGAAACTAAAGCAATTTCAAATATCCCTGAACTAAATCATGCAAAAAAGCGCGTGACCATTGACCCATTGACCTGTCATGTCTGATACTTCTTGTCACTCAAGCCTGATCATGACCTTTGCAGTGTCGCAATATTCCTACTCTCTTCCTGCGACTCTACTGACAGTGCATTCGAATAACTCTCAAAATTGAGTTGATGCAGAAAATGATGATAATTGTTTGGTACTGCGTAGATATATAGTTCTTATCATAAATTTTTATACAGTATTAAACATGGTTAATAGATACATGCATCTTAATCCTAGATTAGCATAACAAGGCACTGGCACTGGTACAGCGATACAAATTATTAACTTGAAACCTTGCCCTTCTAGGAAAATCTGTAATATAACTTCTGATATTTAGCTGACAGGCATAGAATTGTGCACACTGCATGCAGCATATATTTTCATTTGCTCAGTAACTATTAAGAATGGGCATATAGTGTTCAATAGTTTCGCTTTGTCCTTGAATTACCTTGTATCCCCATCATGCATCTATTACGGCTAACTAACGAGCACGGCATGACAAAATAGACTAACCCATGATTAACGTTGGCGTTTTGAATTTCTTTGCATATCTATACACCTCAGACACGTAAGTAAATAATGATAAATATGTAGTCTTCTCAAACATGTAGGTGTGGTAAGATCCTTATTTCAAGTTATTCAGTTACCTTTTAAGGGGTCAAAATATTTTTTTTTAAATTATTTACAGTATCAAACACGTACCGATCATAATCAAAAGATATCCCTACTCAATAGTTAACACCGATTCCTTTTGTTAATAAAAGATAAGGATCCCAATACTGATATGGAAATAATTATATAGTTATAATAAACATTTTCATGCAAAGATTTTGAGGTTGATTACCATTTAAACGAACTCAAACATTGCGCTATATCATTTTCCCTATACAGTACATGCATGAATGTATGTTTTATGATTTGTTATGTATTCATAATGAATATAAATTAATAAGCCGTTATGAAAATATGACGGATTGCTAAAGGAGTCCTGATATCTATATTTCTTTAATTATGCATAGCTCCATAACGGGTATCGGTGCGCATTCAGTGATGAATGCGTTTCACTTGCTATTTTATTCATACAATGGGCATTGCTGTGCTCCTAGTGTTAAGACCATGTCAAGTTGTGCCTTGAGGTCATTGACCTACATCGACAAGGCGCAGTGGTATTCCAGAAGTTGTAAGGATAATTTCGCAGTCTTAGTTATTATGAGTCACGGTCGCATGCAGAAGCGTTGCCGCCGGCACGAATCATTACGCTTGCTCGGCCCTGGTGTATATATATTTCGTAAAGGAGCATTCCACTCCAAAAGCGGTCGTTAAAATTCATCAAACTTTAGACTAAACCAAGTTTGTTTTGTCAAACTTACGAAAAGTTGAAGCCTGGACGGAGGGCGAACATAATATCGATCGAATTCTTGAATTCCCCGGGGACCTTTCCAACAATGCCGGAGTTCAATATTTCTTACAAAATTGCCAACATTCCTGTATTCTATGATGCGATAGTCTTCAAGTCTTCTTGAATGTGCGGTAGTCACTCGACTTCTTTAGTCCATCTTTTTGCGTCTACCGTTAGTGGGAAATTACGCCCGAAGTTGGCTATGCAAGAACATATAGAAGCAGGTCCGCATGGGGGTACATAGATTTGGAAAAGGATTATTGTCGAAAAGACAGCTGAGGTAAACTAGCAAAAGTCGGGTATGGGTGCATTGGTATCCCAGAAAATATAATCGATCACAAAATGATATCTGCTTCCTGAGTGAAATGACCTCACTTAAAGAAATGACCTTACTTATTCTGAAAAAGAAAGGAAGGCTAGACCATCTACTGTTGGGCATCATTAACATACGTTTTTCCGCAACGTTTGAATTTCATAAGTCTGTGGATTTATTTTAGCTCCGCTGGAAGATTATACCTCAGCTTAAGCACCCCTCTCACTGTGGCTGTGGCACGCTGGCGGCGTCGCTGCGGCCGATCGAATTGACAAACGAATTTCATAGACAAAAAAAAAACGAATCTTTTTAAGATGTGTGTGTTTTGTTGCCTTCTTGGTCATGCTTGTACGTTTTGAATGATATTCCCATTTTAAAATCATGGGTAACACAAATCCAGTTCAGGACGCAGCGACGCCGCCAGCGTGCCGCGGGTCCAGTGAGCATACTTAAGCAACGTGATGCTAACCCAAGGAATGACTATCCTGACTCATTGCAGGCAGACTCGTTGCCAGCGGGACAAATCATCAGCCGTATCACGATCAATGTCTTTCGATGACCCACATCAATGTGAGTCATAAAGAAAGCTATCAAAGGCGACCCTAGTCGAGCGACTACTGGTCCGTTACCCCAATGTACTTTCCGAGGCGCCAGGATGCCTGCGATGTATATTGCTTCTTGTCGTTTCTCGGCTTTGGGCCATTTAAAACTTTTTCTAGAGATGCAGAAATCGATGCCTCCTGTACAACATCTGTTTTGGCATGCATGATAACGATCTTAGGTACTACAATATGACTCTCTCCAGCATTTTCGTATTGCTAATAAAGTTATACAAAGAATTTTCGTCTGCTCCTCTGAAAATACCAAGGTTTTCAGGCTTTTACAGCACGTTATGGTATAGAATTGACCAAAGTAGTTACTTTATCGATAATGGTAAGAGCTTCTCATCAAGTAAAGTATATGTTTAAAATTAGGGTTGAAAGACCTCTGAAGTAACGTTTTTGTCTTGTTGGCTAGTAGATTTGTCCAAAACTTTCCCAACTGGTGATGAAGGTTTCGAATATAGCCAATTGTATTATTTGTGGATAGAAAAATATTCTGGACTCCTGTTGTACCTTACGCCATGGTAAAATTATGTTTTCTACATCACATCCACAACAAACAGAGGTTGGGGCAAATGTGACCTGTTTGTCTATTCACACATAGTAAACACCTTTATGGGAAAGCCAACTACATTTTCAAACAAGAAAACTGATTCCCCGAATAATAAACAACCTTTTAGCAAAATAATATATTTAAAACTAAACCGACGAAAGCGTGCACTTAGCGACCGACTGGCAGACCGGCAACTTTTCGCTCGCTGATAACCAAAAATATTTTTTAAATGGTTCACGTGAGATGCCTAGCGGAAGGCTTGAGAATTACAAGTGCACTACGCGTGTGTCTGCGTGTGTGTGTGTCTGTTTGCATGTGTGTGTGTGCGCGTGTGTGTGTGTGTTTATGTGTGCGTGCTTGTGTGTGTCTGTTTGTATCCGTGTGTGTGTGTGTGGGGGGGGGGGTTAACGACAGAAATCATGCTGAGGAAAATGTAGTTCTGACCCAATGACTGTTATTATAACAAACCAAACCAAAGAAAAAAATATTTTAAGAATAAAAAAAATACTCGAATGTGTAGTATTCTACCAAAGTATGCATGGTTGATCTAAAATACAACCTAATCAACAACTGAGATGTCAGATTCGAGAAATCTAATAAAAATAATAAAAGCTACAATCATCATATCATAGCTTGCCGCTGCCACAATATAAAGATCCCATTGTAGTAGAATTCTAAATTGTATGTGATTAGGAGGCCACTGAAGGCGTTATGTTGGAGTAATGTTTCTGAAAAAAAACTGTATCACCCTCCAACCCTGTTCCCTGATTAGTCTGCAACGCCCATATCTATTTATACCAGAACGTGTTTTAATGCATTAATGCATTATATTAAATCAGGTGTTTGCTGGCTTACAAAGAGGCTTCCCATTTTGATTTCAAAGAGTCTAAGATGGCAGGGAAAATGGTACTGCTGTTCATTTTCTTCTGCTTAGTACTTATTAGACAGTGTCAATCCGGCCCAACCTGCAGTGGCCACTGC
This sequence comes from Branchiostoma lanceolatum, assembly GCA_035149815.1. Classification (NCBI taxonomy): domain Eukaryota; kingdom Metazoa; phylum Chordata; class Leptocardii; order Amphioxiformes; family Branchiostomatidae; genus Branchiostoma; species Branchiostoma lanceolatum. The sequence goes on from CM068874.1 coordinate 17,807,313, forward strand.
GAGGTGAAGCGTACTGGGTATTGCCAGGTACGTGGGGATATGGGTTCTGGACTGCTATGGGTCACAAGCGACAGGCTGCCGTGCGCAGTGTGCGACATGACCGGACAGTCCGATGAGATTCAGCCTGGGTGTCCGGCGGACTCTCTCGTGATGCTGCAGATAGTGGGGCACCGCGACAACAACGGTGACCTGTCTCTACCGTCTGACCCGTCCGAGCTGACCATACTGATTCTCGGGCCTGGCAAAATCAAGACGGTTGCAAATGGAGCATTTGAATTAGCGCCTAGCCTCCTGGCACTATCCATGAACTATAACTGTATCAAAACCGTCGGAAGCTGGTTCGGAAGGCTCGCGAAGCTGGAAAAGCTGTACCTGTCTTGGAATGAAATCGAAAAAATCGAGGAGAATGCTCTACAGCCACTGAGAAAGCTGGAGTATCTGGATCTGATGCACAACCGGCTACGCACTGTAAAAAAACCGGTACTTTTCAGGGCTGACCAAGCTCAACAATCTGCACATGAGCTACAACAACATCTCACACATCGCTGGAATGTCGTTCGATCAACTTCCCAGTCTTGTCAGCGTCTCTCTGGACCACAACAAGCTGTCGGCCCTCAGCCCCGAACTGCTGAAGAGGCTGACATCATTGCACACGCATGTCCACATCAAGGAAAACCCTTTCCGTTGCACCTGTGCGCTGGACAGTTTGACGTCTGCAGGGGCTACGACATTCGGTAAACGCGCCTACTACAAGTTGCAGTGCAGCTACCCGCCTAGCCTCTCCGGAAGAAAGGTTGCAAACGTGGCGAAGGATGACATGCCGTGTCCGTCACCGACAGTCAAGACGTCACGCCAAGACAACGGAGCCACTCTCGTGTGTGAGGTCTTTTGGGAGAAGCAGCCGGACATCATCTGGTTAGATCCAAGAGGAATGGTGGTTGATGAGAGACAGTCGATCGACGGCGCCGTAACTACACACATGGGGCACGAGTTTCCTACCACCCAGTCCCCAGGCCAAGAAACAGGGCACCCAACCGCCATTTCTTCTCTACCCTACATCGGGAAGTCTATCTACACCCTCCACATGAGTCAGCGATACCTCCACCGCTGGAGGGAAGGTAGCTTCCGTTGCGTCGCGAAGTCTGCAACAGGCACCGTCTTCGCCAACCTACCACTGGTCAAGTCAAGTGAGGGAAACAGAGAAGGCAAGAAGCAAGAGCACGACGTCACAACAGACGTCTACACAAAAACACCTTCTGGGCGAAACACAAGGTCAGGAAGAATGGTGAAATCCACGGACACGAACTCCAAGCAAGGCGTTTATACCACAGCACTGGCCTGGAGGAACACAACGGTCACAGAAGGGATAACAACATTGACGGACAAGAACACCCAGCAGGACGGCACTTCTCCAGCAACTGATGAGGTACATTGGCACACCATTATGACAGTTGTATACACCGCAAGCGCATGCATGGGTCTGTTCGTCCTGTGCGGGGTAACATTCGCCTGCTTCAAGTGCTACAAGAAGCGACGACAGCAGCGTAACAACGATCACAACAATGCTGCAGTCGGTGCCGGAGACATACCACTACAAGACATACAGCAAACAACATCTGCCCCAGCCACAGGGGACCCTCCACCCCCTAACCACACGTATGAAGAGATCCCGGACATGTTTACTCCTTATGCCAGGACGGTTGGAATGGACAATGTCATGTATGGCAAAGGCGAGACGGACTTAAAGGGTGCAACATCGGTGGTGAACCTTCCTCCCCGATATAGCAGAAGTATAGACCCCGACGCCACGTCGCAGCCTCAGTGCACAGGTGTGACGACTCAAGAGGAAGAGAACCCGGACCGCTCTCTACGATACAACAGACGCATCTGTCCGGGCGCTACATCACAGCAAAGCTCAGAAATACCACAAGCAGAAGAGATATTGGACCACCCCCCACTATACAACAGGCGCATCTGCCCCCGCACTACAACACAACACGGCTCGGAGATGACACGAGCAGAAGAGGTTCGGGACCATTCTCTACGATACAACAGGCACATCATCTCCAACAAAACATTACAACGAGGCTCAGAGGTGCCCCAAGCAGACGGCATCCCTGATCCACTTCCGCGAAACATGAACACTAATTCAAACGTCTCACAACAACAAAAGAACTCGGGTATGGCGAATGCAAAGGACCTCCCCTATGCCAAGCCACATCTAGGTGCAACATCATCCCACTTCGAAACCACGGATATACACCATGAAGAAGTCGCGAGTTCCCATGACTATTTCGTCCTTAATGGTCCATAGATTCCAATTAACTCATAACTACATTTCATATCCAATTTATTCTGAACAGGATCAGCTATGTGAGGCATCACGCAAGACAACATCGGTCCGTACGACAGTACAGGAGCGTGCCTCACAACCGAGGCGTTCGATTCCCAATTGACTTACATCAATGAAGTTGACTAGTTGACATCACCTTGGAGTCATTGTGGTTCTAATGATGAAAATCGCATAGTGCAGGCGCATCATCCGCTCATGTGAAGGTTCAAGTATTGTGACGTTAAATTTGTAGTAACATACTAATCAATCTGTACAAGTGTGTAAAAGGAAGATATAAGAAGTGCATCATAACATATGCTGTCTTTTAATATTGTGTAGCACATTAAATCCTGAACAAATATTGAGTCAATCGATAGGCCATTGTCACTGATACATTGATGTTGTTTCAAATTTAAATATATGTAGAACTATGAGAATTGCAAGTGGACAACATGTATTTTCACTGCATTGTTTACAACAGTTGTCAATAAAAGTCATATCAAAGAGGATGATTTGGAATTGTCGCTTTTGAATCCTTTCTATAAAAGATTAGAAAATAATGCATCAAACGAAAAATGCTTTTCTTAATACCACAAATAACTTTTAAACATTGGCTGTATATGAAGCCAAATATACAATGTAGATATTATTCTCGGTACTTTCCCCTCTACCAAGTCCGAAAAATAAACAAAAGCTCTCAAGAAATCTCAAAATTATTTATAATATTTTCCTTTCTAGCATCTTATAGAATGTAGTTGTGATTTTAAGAAGCTGGGGCTATGATATAATGAATATTCTAGGTTAAATCAACGTCTATGATTGCAGTGGGCAGTCATGGGCCAGTTAGACCATATAGGTCAAGTAACAAAGGCTATAAATTATGTAAAAACTTCAATACAGCTTAGCGCATCATCATGCCCAACAAAAAAAATGAATTTTTGTGGTCAACATTTTCTTGCGGGAGAGAAACAGGGTAGACCATTTTGAATCATTACTAGTCATACATATAAACATCACTGTACATCCGTTCTCTCCTGCAGTGTACTGACGTAGGCTGCTGCGAGTCGCAGACTAGTTTATAGCTTGTGATATATATTCAACATCGTGTTGGCGGGGCTCGAACCCGTTTTTTTCCTTCCAAAACAAAGTTGACGAGGCTGCAATAAAACAGACACAAACACCGTACTCTGTTGCCAACATCACATTGATAAACGGCTATGATTGCGAAAATGGAAATATGATGTAGTGCAATGATGATTTCAAGTGGAAAACTGATATTTTCAACGCAACGATAACGAAAACGTATTGACATTATGTAGTTCAGCATACTAGTATTGTGCGCTCTGCTACCAGCTTTAAAGTTTCCAGAAGAAATAAAATGAAATACAGACAGTTGATAAAAATGCCATATTAGAAATGTACTCCTTTGATAGTCATTAATCCGTCTCCGTCTTTGCTCGTAGATTAATAGCATTCCAAAATAGTTGTTTAAATGCATTTCACTCCATTGATCTATGCTATGAAAATTCCCAGACGATTGTAAACTTCACTTGTCAATCACACGCCGTGAAAACGTGACTTGAAGTTTACATTTCTTTGTTAGAACAAAGTCAACGTGGCTGCCGAAAAAGTATCCAAACCTAATCACAGTATTTCTGTATGCACTATTTGATAGAGGAACAATACAGTGTCTATAGAGTTCATTGATAATTTAATGTGGCTATATTGAGTAGTATCAGTGGCCTAAAAGTTCCCTTCGAACCAATTCGTCTGTTGAAATAAATCGTGACATCGTGTTCTAGTATATTCATATTATTTTTCCACGATATCATGATAAATGCTCAAACTTTTTCAACCTTCTTTCCAGTTGCCCAACAGAATTTTATACCCTCACTCTCCCACTCTCCCCTAGAGCTTAGTCAGCCGTAGGGGAAGCAAAGCGTTCAGAATTAGATTTTAGAACTAAAAGTGTAAGTGTCAGGTTAAACTTGACTTTTTTAATTATGCATGCGCTTGTACTTGTACGTATTAGGTTAGTCATATTGTATCCCATTGTTTGTTGTTTGCATTTATAGTTGTAGAAGACCCTACGACAGTCGCTGTGTTATTGTTGCATCACTAAAGATTGTTTCATGTTATAGAATAAGAGCCGGAATTAAATCCAACTATGACTGCCTTATCCAGAACCAAAACTTAGACAATCTTACTGTGAAGTTCATTGTAATATACTTGATAACAACTTCACTATTTACCACAGCGTAGATAAAAGGGAATACCAAGGAAGGTTTTCATCTCCCACGCTGTGTATTGACGTAGGTTACAGCAAGATCCAGACATCTAAGTAATTAGAAACATATCAAACAACCTTTGTACGTGGATTGAACTCTTTTTACTTGGCACCTTCACACACACGTCTAGACATGGAGTCTTCGTAACTTTATTTTAATAGCAGAACGCAGCGTTTCGTCTATGGGGATTTACACATGTACATGGTAAAGTACATTAAAGTCAGAGTATGAGAAACTTCAAAATTGATTGTAAGGTGAACAAAAAAAATCAATACAAATAATGCTTGAGATCTGGGTTTTGAAAATGACTAAATATCTTATTGACGCCATTTTCTATATGACGCCAAGTGAGGATCATGTGAACTGCAGCCAAAGCACGAAGGAAACAGTATTCAGGCACAAATTTGAGTCGACCTGAAAAACATCAAAATTGAACTTCTCAGAACAGACATCTTTCTCTGCTATTCAGCAATGACAATGACTCGCTGTTATGTACAGAAAATATATTTAGTTTTTTAAGATGCTGCTCCACACGGCTTTGTGCCCGAACTACTATTGACTACCGGGGTCGCGGTTGGATATTATATCTGCTATCTTATGCCAGACTTTATATCTACTCTAAACTCTCGCGAGATTAAGCTATCCTTTTGGCGTGAATCATCACGATTACGGTTCCATCAATGTCTATGACTAACAGCAGCCCATGGCATAGCCCAGGATGATCAAGATGTATCCCATTCGTCTGTACCATGCCAGGCGAACAATAGAAAGCAACACACAAAAGAATAGATGGAAAGGGGATGCAACGAAAACATCTTGAATTGATCTTAAGACGTCTTATTTTCGAAAGATTTGCTGCCACAACAGTATACTGTCTTGTCACAACTTTGCCACCTATAGCTAGGATTACGAATTACCGTGATAAATGATAAACCTGAAGGTTGTGACGACGTGTGTCTGCGTGTCGTAGACTAGTTTATAACATGTGATATACATTCAACGTCGTGTTGGCTGGGCTCGAATTCAATCTTTTTAACTCATTTTCCTTCCGTGGCCTTTCAAAACAAAGTTGATGTGGCTGCAACGAAACAGACACAAACACCGGCATCAGATACAAGAAATATATAACCCTTGCCGAGATTTCAGATAAAACAGTTTTAACTGTCCAGCGGGACCCTTATGCATATATCTATTGCTGCACATTTCAGAGCACGTATATGTGCCCCGTATATGTACGGGGTGGTTTTTTTTTTCAGCTGAACTCATCACACCGCAGCGAAACGCACCGAAAGCGGAAGTAACTATACCACAGCAGCGCAGAAAAAGTCAAGGGCCAATGACCTGATTAAGAATATTCAATTAATAAAATCAATTGCGTAAAAAAATGCCAGCAAAACAAGGTTTCAGTAGCAACACGGCCGTTTTTTCCTCAATCGTTGCACAATTAAAGAATCGGCTTATGTGTATAGGTTACTAAGAATTATTTCCAGGCTTTGCTATCTTGTTTTGTTTTGCTCTCATGTTATATTTCAAAATCATAAATTCTTCTCTGTTTTTCTCGCAGATCAAAAGGATTACGAGGAGTTATTGAAATGCCTCTCTATTGACTCTTGTTACGGACATTTCCAGACAATTGCGAAGCATAATTGCATATTAATCGGTGGGAGAACGTGACTCATACTTTGTTTATCTAACTTCATTTCTGAAAACTGTTTCCAAAAGCCCAGAGAACATAATGAGCCGCTAGTACTCTGTTGCCAACCAGACATGGCTATGATTGCAGAAAATCAAAATAATTTAGTGCTATAAGGATTTCAAGTGGAAAACTGATATTTTCAACGATGACGAAAATGCATTGACATTATTTGTTTATCATATCAAGCTTTCTACTTCCAGAAGAAATAAAATGTAATACAGACAGTGGATAAAAAAACCGCCTAGATACCCTACCTTAGAGCCGCCTGAACCCTTCTGTTTATCTTATGAGAAATTTGATAGTCATAAATTCGTCTCCTTTTTTGGTCGTAGATTAATAGCATTCCAAAATAGTTGTTTAAATGCATTTCACTCTATTGATCCATGCTATGAAAATTCCCAGACGATTGTAAACTTCACTTGTCAATCACACGCCGTGAAAACGTGACTTGAAGTTTTCATTGCTCTTCTAGAACAAAGTTATCGTGGCTGCCGAAAAAGCAGCCAAACATAATCACAGTATTTCTGTATGCACTATTTGATAGAGGAACAATAAAGTGTCTAAAGAGTTCATTGATAATTTTATGTGGCTATATTGAGCAGTATCGGTGGCCTAGACGTTCCCTTCGAACCAATTCATCTGTTGAAATAAATCGTGACATCGTGTTCTAGTATATACATATTATTTTTCCACGATATCATGATAAATGCTCAAACTTTTTCAACCTTCTTTCCGCTTGCTCAACATAATTTTATACTCTCTCTCTAACTCTCCCCTACAGCTTAGTCAGCCGTAGGGGCAGCAAAGCGTTCAGAATGAGATCTTAGAACTAGTAGTGTAAGTGATAGGTAAAACTCGCCTTTTTTTATTATTCATGTACGTACTAGGTTAATCATATTGTATCCCATTGTGTGTTGTTTGCATGTATAGTTATAGAAGACCATACGACTGTCGCTGTATTATTGTTGCATCAATAAAGATTGTTTCATGTTATAGAATAAGAGCCGGAATTAAATCCAACTATGACTGCCTTATTCAAAACCAAACCTTAGACAACCTTATCGTGAAGTTCATTGTAATATATCTGATAACAACTCCACTATTTACCACATTGTAGATAAAAGGGAATTCCGAGGAAGGTTTTCATCTCCCACATTCTGTATTGACGTAAGTTCCAGCAAGTTCCAGACATCTAAGTAATTAGATACATATTAAACAACGTGTGTACGTGACATGAACTCTTTTTACTCGCGCCTTGACACAAAATTAATACAAATTATGTTTGAGATCCTGGTGTGAAAATTAAGAAACTTTCTTCTTGACGCCCTTTTTATATGACGCCCAGTGGGGACCATGTGAACTGCAGTAAAGCACGGCAGTAGGAGGTAACAGTACTCAGGCACAAATTTACTTCAACCTCACAAATATCATAATCGAACATGTCTCAAAACAGACATCTTTATCCGCTGTTCAGCAATAACTCGCTGTTATGCTTACTATTGCTATTGACTACCGGGTCCGCGGATGAATATTGTATTCTGCTATCTTATGCCAGACTGTATGTTTACTCTAAACTCTCGCGAGATTAAACCATACGTTTGGCGAGCACGTCACTGGAACGTACTGCGCCTGCGGGTTTTCTGTTTGATGTTTGTAAACATTGCATCATAATTTTTCCCGTTGCATAGGATATATTTTTCGAAACAATATTTGGAAACTATAGACGGGATATCATCCGTATATATCCGAACACGACCTTACACTGACGTTTTTTCTGAAGCCGTATGCACATTATTTAGAAGAGTTTCGCGCAGGCGCAGTACGTTCCGGTGACGTGCTCCTTTGGCGTGAATTATCACGTTTACGGTTCAATCAATGTCTCTGACTAACTGCAGGCCATGGAATAGTGCAGGACGATCAAGATGTATCTCATTCGTATGTGCCATGCCAGGCGAACAATAGAAACAAACAAACAATAGAATAGGTGGAAACGGGCATCCGACGAACAAAACTTGAATCGATCTTAAGACGATTTATTTTCGAATGGCTTGTTGTCACAACAGTCACTGTCTTGTCGCAACTATGCCAGGGATTACACATTACCGTAATAAATCATATACCTGAAGTTTGTGACGAAAAATAGAACTTATTGATATTTCTAAAAAGAGACAAAGAATACCATTCAGCAACCCGCGATTACACAAGAGGACAATAATCATTGTCTATATACTTCTCGTAGTAATTTGATATACATGGCATTAACATGCTTATGCTAATATTGCATTTTCATTTAAGTCTAGACAATTCTAAATATGCCGTATCTTGCTTAGTTGAGATAGACAAAACGTATGGAAAAAGTTGATAAGTCGATAATCAGTCGATTATGTCTCTTAACTGGCAAACATATACCTACGATGATTGCATGTGCATATCTTATCTAATAGCCTTCATTGCTTAAAGATTGCTTGAAATAAAATATCTGGCAAATTTTACTACGAATTGGTTCTTATGAAAATCTATATACTCTACAAAAAAGAAATAATGTAAGATGAATAGTCTAAACTAAACATTTTTTATCATCAAAATCTTCACTTTGTCTCATCCTCATATGAATGGTATGGAAAATTTAGGCACCGATCTAATCTGACGATGATAACATGCAGTTGAACGTATCTAAGATCATGTTTTTTTTTCTATTTTAGTTATGCTATAAACGAAACGGGAGAACAAGTTAACGACATCCTGATGCCTGAGACAGAAGGACCTACTGTAGAATTCATTGACTGCTTGACATACAGATTTCAAAAATCACAATAGATTGAAAGATTGAATCTATAGAAAAAATAACTAGAAAGCGATAGAATTAATGATGTTTAGGTAAATCTACTCTAAAATTGAACAGATTGTGAATTTTGTATTCGGAAATCCGTTAGCAGAGAATATTTCTGAAGCGCGTCAAAAAGCAATAGATTGTTCATTTCTTGATGAAGACTGTAGTTGGACAGCCGACAATTTCGGTGCAATTTCGGTAAAGGGAATTGTAGTTCATATTCTTCTTCATAATTACATATGCATTCTGTATAATAGCAGTGATTGAGATTGCAGATTATCTTACAGCATTATAGAGTGTTGGGATCGTCATATACAGGCTGGTCATCGGTCTCAGCCATCGGGTTATCGTAAACCTCTTCTTCGGCAGTTTCGTCGATAGTCATCATTTTGGCCTTTTCCTCAGCCGACTTTTTCTGTCCGTCTGCTCCAGTGACAGGGGTGGAACTGGTGACGTCATCCTCTAACCGTTGCCATGGATATTTGACCCTGGCCAGGAGATGCATGAGGGACCACACGCGGTGAACCAACATGGCCAGGAACTGGATGACGATGATGCAGCCAAAGACAGAGAGGAAGACCAGACCTAGCGGATTGGTTCCCAGGAGCTGGAGGAGTCGAACATAAATTAATGCTTTCAGTCCCAGTCCATACATTAATAAACGCAATTCAACCGGAACATTATACAGCTCACGTACAGAAAGGTTCTTTTCGTTACGAAATCGTATGTAATATGGTGTTTTGCCATTGTGTCTGTTAGATATTTGAATTGTTTTTTAAGGCAAAATGTTTTCAGATAATTAAATTGCAATAGATTTGGCCTCTCCGCACTCCATACCATCTAGACACTCATTTCAATACTTTCTAAATAGATAAGCAGTCTACATCAGTCAAATATAGTAATGGGGGACGGGGTAAGTCACAGATGTGGCCTATTCATTACCATCGCAACGACACCCGCTGTAGTGGGAAGTAGAAGAAGTCGAAGAAGGTTTACAGCAACGGTAGATGGTGTAAAACATGCTATCTGTAAGAAGAACTTTGTTAAGCAAAAAAAACGCTGCATACCTGTAGGTTAGCCTGTTGTGCCAAGGTCAAGATCAATGTCAGCCACAGCGCGTTTGACACAGCCAGAATGATGAGCCATGAGTTCCTCAGCTCCTCCAACTGTTCTTTCAGACCCACGTTCTGACTGAACACTCCGTAGTCCTGCTTTATGCACTTGTTCCGGAGCTTGGCCCAAAACCTGTTCTCCCTGTTAAAATATTTTTGATAGATTTTAGTTTAGCGGAGATTTTTGCTTTACGGAGTTTATTTATTTTTTCAAACCTTTTGTGTGAATGGAAACCCGCTTGTGCTTCATCCTCAAAACGCTGCCTTTATTTTATGTACATTTTACTTGAACTATTTCATTACTTTTCATCTATCTCTCCCAGAAATCCGTAAGGTTTTAGGCAACATTGACCCCGAAAAGGCTTTGTTTTGTGCGTGACATGAAAAAAGTACAAACAAAAGGAATGAAAGTATTGCAAACCATGTGTTTCCATTAAACGACTATTCGACAAAGCAAATATACATCATGTACACATTTTGTACTGTTCTTGTTTAATCACCTCGCAGCGTAGTGTTCATATCAGTAAGCTTTACCAATACTACATCATCCATGTGTACCTGTATCGCACGTGATCCTTTGACACATTCTCCATTTTCTGTGTCGTCAGCTTGCTCACCACCTTCTTCACTTTGTCGATCCGCTCGTCAACTAGTGATCGTCGACGTAAAACAAGGCAATGGTATCAATCTATAATGTTGATATGGATTTTTATAGTTATTAAGAGTTCGACTTTCATTTCACACAATAATTGTTAATATCAGACTAGATCGACTTTTTTGCACATACCAAATAAATGTAGAGTTGAAGCCATTTAACTGTATCTAAAACACAGTTACAATAATAATATAAATTATACCTCATACTTACGTTCGCTTGGGTGGCGTAGCTTGCTCAGAGCGATCAGCATACGTTTGACATGTGCTGTAAATCAAAAAACGCCGATGACAATGTTTACAGCATATGATACAATACAATACAATACAATCTTTATTGACACAACAAAAGTACAGTGACTCTCGTAAGGTCTACTTAATCTACTCATACATACATACATACATACATACATACATGCCAACAAACAAAATTCATACTAATGAGTTTGTTTATATACAATCATAGAAATGACTCCATTAATACCGCACTATATATGCTAATGAAAAATCTGAGTGAAGCCAATCGAAACATGACGTATACGTACATCCAGTGTTTTGAATAATTTCTTGTGTTAGGAAAGGTTTGTCATGAGACTATTGTCTGAAAATTCACAGAAGGCCTTATCCAACATTTTGTTATTTTTGTAGTATAGTATGAATAAAGGAAAATTGTATTCGCAAACCAGCTTTATTGATGCCCAGGTTCTCCCGTATCTGTTGTTCCTCGATGTTGACTAGACTTGTGACGTCATAGCCCTCGTACACGAACTTATCGTTGTATTTCTCCAGACCAATCATGTCCAGCCATTCTTCAACTGTTTCCTGTAGATAAAACGTAACAAGCCAAAATCCTAGTTAGCTATAAATCGTCAAGGAGACCCACCATTTCTAGCTTGAACGGTACCGACTTGCTACCACATTTGACCGATGATTATGCCACTGTTCTGTAACGCCATGTGCTTTGAATAGATCGGAAACCATGACCAATAGAGTACGCTCTATTGCGATTGGAAATATAAATGGTGAAAAACGGCCAATTTTGAAGTACAAAAAATCTCACATCGTGTCTTGGTTATATCTCATGTGAACATTAAGATTCGTCCGAAGCACTTTATTAAGACAGTATTCTTAACAACAAATTTAAAACACATTACGAGGATACTATCGTGGTAACTATCTCATGATCAATGGCACCGTTAAGTTACTTTTTTTCCGATTCCCTGCAGTTGCTTTAAAGACAATGCGTTAATAGTCTTTTAGTTAAAACAAAGATTACTTGACTAATTTGAATTCTAAGTTACAACATGAAATAACCCGCAAAAAAAAAATCTTAACAAAAAAGAAAGAACGAACGAACCGGCACTTTGATGTCGATCTGATACTCCGACAGCTTGTCGATCTCCCGCAGAAGGGCGGGGCGGTGGATCTTCGTCACGCCGATAAACTCCAGATCCTGCAGTGTGATGACATGTGGCATACGTGTGAATGTCGATAAAACGATTAGTAACTTAATTCAAACATCATTAGTATTACCCTCACATTGGTAAATAGTGAACCTTTGTATATGAATAAGACACAAAATGACAAAGCATTGATCAAGGTATAGGGTGCCTACGACCCAATGACCCGGTGTAATTGGCCGAATTCTTAGGAACTTTACTGATCCATGCCTTCTATCCAGTCACTCGATTGCCAATAATCAAAATGATAAGAGATCAAAATTCTCGATAAACATATAATGAACCTACCCCATCTGACATCCCTGCTATGAACGTAGTGTCGTCGTATCCATGTTGGAGGAAGCTATTTAAGTAGCGATCCTGATGAAATACGTACACACACAATCATATTTTTTAAAAAAAATGACAATAGCAATAGCAATAGCAATAGCAATAGCAATAGCAATAGCAATAGCATAACAGTAACGTTAAAATACATGTTCATCCATTAATGTTTGCAACTGTTCATGGCCAAGGCTCATAAACTACAAATTCTTACATTCAAACAGACGAGTAAAATACACATTGTCAGACAGCAAAGACCAATCTATTGAACATCAATACAGTCGCAATTGTTATGTACACACTTTGAAAAATTACCTTGAACTCTGCCGGTAGCCATATTGCAGTAGACAATTTGTCAGTATCCAGCAGGCTCCTCCTCCAGGCAGATTGCTTTCTGGTGGCTGTAAAGAGACATGGGTGAGTATTACCTATTTTCTGTTACACTGTTGTTATTACATTTTACTGTGGTGGTAACTAGTTGCTGAATACATTAGGTTGCTAACAGCTTTAACATGAAGGTTCCGACTTAAACGTTTTGGTGGTGGGCATTTAGACGTTTCTAACGTTATACATCACCATAAATCAATAAATATACGACTAGTCTGGTATCATTCACCTCTTCTGGCAAGACTCTGACCGGTACGTGGTTTGAACCATCCTGAAAATTTGAGAAAAGATTTATTTGCAACAAATTGTAAACATGTTTCGTTTAACTTCTATGCATGTATTGACATACAGTATAATGTGGATACCATCAAGGAGAATCAACCAGCGAAATCATAGAAAGGATCCGAAAAGCACAATTGATCTACTAAAGTCACTAAGTATGTTGCCATTTTTTACTGGACCTGAATCTCAACCCACGTTGGAAATGCGTTACGCTATATATATATATATATATATATATATATATATATATATATATATATATATATATATATAGAGAGAGAGAGAGAGAGAGAGAGAGAGAGAGAGAGAGAGAGAGAGAGAGAGAGATAGAGAGATAGATAGATAGATAGATAGATAGATATTATCAATCGCCTAGACTAAGTAAAAGGTAGGTTAGCACTCTGCCATTAGTCTAGAAACTAGTCCTTTTGTAATATGCATTGCAATGTGGAGCAACTTTAGTCAGATACCTGACTTCTGTATACGTCTAGCACTTGGTCCAGCCTTTCCGCTTCCTGCAAATAAAGATAAAAAAGTTCTTTGGTTTCTAATTGTATTTGTAAATATTGGAGATGCCACATGAGCACGGATTACACAACGAAATAAATAATCACTAGCTGTGGATGATTGCTCTTAGCCAATAACTGCATGAATATGTTATTATGTATCAAGGATATGGATATATAGACATATGCAGCCGTGTTCTGGCAAACAGGTATATAAAACAACAAACATGTTCATGGTAAGGTTATCTTATATAATAAATGTCATATTTAAATTAGGTCTAAAGAGTACCTTTACGCCCAAGTTGACCGAGAGAGAAAGCCACTGCGCCGAAACCTAAACGAAAACAAAGACGGTGAAAACTTGATAGCTAAAAACAAAACGTGCATTTCAAGGCCACGTGATGTAAACATGACAACCATTCTCGAATTCAAACATTTGAACCTCAATTGTTCATTGTAATCCGTACCTTTCTTCCTCTTAGGTTTGTCTTCTCCCTCTTCCTCTTCCCCTGGGTCTTCGACTATTATTGAAATATACAAATTACCAAACCGGTTTTAACAAGTTTATGGGGATACATTGAAATCGGATATAACCATATAAACGATTGTTTTTTTTTCCTCAAATGATTTTGTAAATGTTGTTTGACAAGGTTTTTTTAAGGAATAAGTATGTATACTCATTCTGTTAAAGAGAAAAACTTTAAGTTGCTTTATCTGTTTTCTTTAATTTGCACACGTCAAATATATAGGTCTCTATATCATTCGAGGATGGATCTATATTCTTATCATTCAAATTATGACATTAGTTACCTATCGGGGAAGGTGGTGGTTTAGCTTGCGTTGGGGTTGGAGGCTCGGACTGGATCTCTTCTACGGTTGGTTCGTCAACTTCCTGTGTTGGTCCACAGTTACAGCACCTAGCAACACAAAAAGAAATGGATATGCTGCTTTGTGTCTTAGAACCTCGGGAATCTATTCAATATTTGTACTGTAGCACAACTTGTCCAAACTGTTGGAGTATAAGGCAAGGACCTACATAACATCATGGAAGACATGCACTTGGTGCGGGCAAGGAGCCATAAATGATGATGACAATAAGATTATTTGAAATCATAAGAAAACATCCGTACCTTCTCATGGCATCCACAAAACTCCACCAGATTTCTGTCCAGCTCTTGCCACTTCCTACTGTCTTCCCTTCCCGAGTACCTTTAAAAAGTACGAATTTCATTGTTAGATATTATAGCCGTTATCAAAATTACACACCCTGTGTAAACTTTGAATCCGCCATCATTCTTAATAATCTTCCAACCAACTGACAAGTGATATGGTTGCGTTTAGTTACCAAAAAAAAAGGAGTCAGCAAATTGATAATACTGAAAAATGTAAGCAACAAAGAGATATAGCTAGCAATCATTATATCGGTGTTGCTATGGTTGTCAGGAGTGGACGCGCACACACATGACATCAATTCGATATAATTACCTAGGTGCGGACATTGACTTTAACGAATAACACTGTCTCACCCCAGCTCCTATCGTTGAGGTTACAGATGCTGTAGATGGTAAGCAGCAGGTAGCCTGACGGGAGGCAGAACAGGTACCAGATGCCGTGGATGAGACAGAAGAACTCCGTGGGATGCAGGAGGGCCGTCACGATGAAGATGGCGATGATGGTGAGGAAGTAGATGGTGCTAACGGGAACAGGTAGCACCAGTGTGTCGGGGTCCACAGTCGGGGCATCTGCATTGAATAGTGAATAGACTTATTGCAAGAAGTGACATAACTAAAACTTGCCATAGGCAGTCGCATGTTGCAATTCATTACAGTATTTTGTTTCATTTTCAGATATAACATTACCCGGAGACATGTGTGAAACGACTATCAGTACACTATGACTTTGTCGTGTGTTGCTTTTTGTGTGAAACAAGTAATAAGAAGTCTGGGTCGGTAAAATCAAGTCGGCATTCTAAAGCCACAGCGAGTGTGTTCAAAGACTGTACGCAAAACGAGTTATGCTGTCCGCAAACACAACCAGTCAAACATCCGATATAGGCTATTACAAACCACACTAAAAACATAACCGCCTTGTTGATGATAGAAAAGCTGTTGCTATTAATTTTAATTGCTACCTGTCGGTAGGGGTGGGGGACCAGATAATCCCTCCACAACTTCCCTTGCGGTTCCCACAGTCACTGCAGCCATTACGATAGCAAAGACAAACGTCAAGACTTGTGCCATCTGCAATTGGAAAAGAAACGTTAAACACCATTAAAAAAGGGAAGTGAATGTACCAGTCTAGAATTATCAAAAATGCCTGACTCAGTAAAGAAAATTCGGATCATATCACAGTCAAAAAGAATTTTTGTACAGTCTAAGTCTTAGTATTCGCACCTGTAGTTGGAAATTCTGAGAGGTGTAGAGGCATATCATAGCGTACGCTACTGAGGTCAAGACAAGGAGTACCATGGTCACTGTGACGCTCACGCCGTAGGCGTAGTTCAGTCCACCTATTCCGCACAATAAGGAGGTACTGATCAATATGCATGTATGAAACTTAAGTATATTTCTTTATATATAGATCCCATTGTTCGTTTACACTTTTAAATGTGACATTGGTTATGGTTATACAGTTAGGATGTAACGTTATGTTTACAAATAATATTTGAAATAACTTATTGCACGTATATCGCATGTCAATTATTCAATCTTAAGATAGACGATACACAATATATTTGTCATATGAAAGCCTTGTTAAGAGCTTGTGTTTTTCTTTCAGAAAATAAAATCATTAAGTTGCGCTCTTTGCCAAGCAAGCCTCAACTAAAATCACTCAATCATATGCACCACCAAGTGAAAACATGCTCACCAGAGACAAGCAGGCAACATGTCCCTGGACCAATCAGCGTGGAGAAGAGCAGCAGAAGCTGGTACAGGATGAAGAGGCGGGAGATGTTGTTGTTGTTCTTGACCATCGTCTGCCACTTCTGGATCATCAGAACGAGGTTGGCTACGGTCGAGGGAAGCCACCGGCGGCGCTGTTTGAAGAACTCGTCAAACGTCTCAGGGCAGAAGGTGGAGTCTTCAGACACGGCAGAGTACTCGAGTTTCCAGCCATTTTCAACCTGTTATTAAAACACAAGAGAAACAACAAAAGATATCAACAATGGTGTTAATCATGTTTTATATAGAAAAGGCAGATGCTCCGGCATTATGATCAAACATATCTAGAAAAAGACACTAATAGGGAATAAACATTTACCACTTTTTCCCATGGCTATGACGGAATGTCCACCATGTTGAATAGTAAAAAATGAGGTCTCCTCCAGGTTCAACTAACAGGCACGGTGACAATGAATTGAGGTAGGAACAGCCCAATGCAATCATCTCGCAGCTTCAAATGCGCACGTACAGTCACAATGCATTGTGGTCAAATGTCTATTATTCGGTCTAGACGTATTTGCAAACTTTTATAATGTATAGTTGTTGGTCTTTGAGTGGCGTTAACCTCTTATCTAACCGAGAATTCCTTGCGACACTGGAACTGTAAAATTCCGGAGAAAAACGTGACATTTTCATTACCATGAGGGTACAGAGCCATCTGTCCTCTCCCATATCCTTGATGAGGAACTCGTTCGCCTTGGTGACGTGGGTACAGTACGTGGGGAGGGTGCTTCTCACGGCCTTAGCTCGGTAAACACTGAAGCAGCCGGGGCAGCAAAGAACGGTACCCAGCACGTTGTTGGCACACTGAAATATAAGAGGTGGGGCAGCACATATACACGTTAGGTCTTTACATTTAGTAGGCAAGTTGTATAGGGAGGAGTACTAGTCATGAGTGAAGAAAAAATGAACATCCGAAATTCATAAAGTTGTAGATTATCATGCTGTCAACGCCAGAAATGATATATGAAGACGATAATTAGTTTGAATATTTCATGCTTATGTGGCACTTATTAGATATATCGAGCTGACGTTACAATTATCAAAATTTAATGCATGTCTTTCTACATATATGCAATCATGACATATTTCACATAACAAGAACAGATAAAACGTATCATTCGCAATGAAGCATCAATACCTTCAACTAAGTGCTATGTTCTTGAAAAAGAAAACAGATACAGACGAATATGCAATTAATAGCAAAAGATATACAGTAACAAAATATGTACCTTGTTCAACCAGTGTCCAATAGCGTAGTCAAAGATCTGGTACCACGCGACGGCTCCGGTTCCTATTGGGTGGGTACGAGCGCACACGGCCCCGACCGCCGGGTCACGTGCCGTGATGTCCAGCAGGGCCTTGGCGGCGTCAGGGTTAAACTTGACGTCAGCGTCCGTCACCAGAAGGTATGTGTTGTCCAATTTGTCCTCTGTATTGGTTTGAAAAATATGATTAGGTATTCTGGACCTCATTTACATATTTCTGATTTGCATACTTGTGACCTATCAACTGAAATTGAATTACATACCTAATCAATGCTAGTAATTGAAGGTGTTAACCTCTGGGAACATAATTCTATAATACTATGCATGTTAAACATAAACAATCATCACATTTTTATAGATTTATTGGCAACAGCAAATTTATTTCGTTGCAGAGCGTTTATGGTGCAATTATATTTTTTCTCAAAAATGGTCAACTTGTGTGTGGTCTTACCAGGATTATACCCAAGGATTTCCAGTCGCATGCTGCAGGCATTGTGCCAGTCGCCAGGGGTCGGGCAGATCTTCAGGTAACGCGTGCAGATGGGTTTCTTCAGATAGTGCTTTACAGGTGTGTCACTGTCACTGTTGCCATTAAAGACCTTGAATTGTTAAGGAAAGATACATAGTAATTCAATATACATGAATCATATGCTTTGAAACCGAATCGGATAGTAACATATGCATTTAAATGTACATATAAACACAGCATTGACGGACATTCTATATGATTTAAGAAAAGCAAATTGTGCGCCTTGCTGCCGAAAAAGTGCATTCAAACGTCTTCAAGTTCGACGGGGATGCAGCAAAGAATTCCAAAATACAATTAGTTTATGTTATACTATTATATATATATACAGTAAGCAGTCAATATAATTCACTAAGTCTCTAATCAAACGTTATTTTCGTCTTCTTTTCATATCATACATATCTCAATAAGTTCCATTACGCTCCGTGATCTAAATCCATCTAGCGGGATGTTATTGTTATTGAACTGCCATTGAACATTGTTTGTTTAAAACTTACCGTCGTTTCACCATCAACTCCCTCGCTGTAGCTGTCCCACTTCACACTGGTGGTACCCATCCTACTGATGCTGCCCACATCCTTGCCCTGGTACTGGATCGTGTAGGATCTCACCCACTGGTCCTCTCCGGGCTTGCCCTGGGTCACCACCCCCGTCACCATCTTGGTCTCGCCCAAGTCCACTTGGATGTAGGGCTGGCGGTCGTCACTGAGAAAAGGGTTAGTGTAAAATATTGATGCACTATTTGTTAAAGTCCACTTGATAAAGTTATAGTCATAACATAAAATGAATGCCTGAATAGATGGTAGAATGATGAGAAGGTGGATGAATTATCTTATTATTATGGGAGAATTACATTTTCGGAACATCGTGTATAAAAGGGCATATTTTTCAAAATCTGTATGTGTTTAGAGTAAACGCAAACACTACACAGCCCAGAGCACCAAAAGCTAGGCTGGAATCATTAGCCAGTCGAAGATAGTAGCGCGACCAAAAACAGATCTGTGCAGCAAAACGGTGCGATCTGACTTTTATTCATGTTAAAATCCTTACACGGATGCTGTCCACCCGTACGGACTGTTGAGTCGGGCCCTGTGCGGCCCTGTTGGCGCCATGAACAGGCTGCCCTTCTTCGGAGATGACGCCTTGATGTCGTCATCTTCTATGGCTCCTGACGTCATACCGAGCGGGTTGTATGTAGCTAAAAATAAAAGACAAAAGAAGCAACTTGCAAAATTGATTTACATCATATTAAATCTACAATGTATTAAAGGGGGAAAACGTGCTTCAGGAAACATCACATTCTCTATATCTACAAGTAGTAGCTGTAGTTTAGTCAAGAACTGAAAGATTATTGGAATGTTTTTCGGTCAATGAAACTCATACATCGTTTGATATTATGAACTTACACAAATAGTCCAGGATATACGACATGTACATCACTTGACTCCACCTCTTCTTAGCCCGCACCTGAAAAAAACAATGGATGGCATTTACTTCTTTTTGCAAAAGGCATATCATTCTGATATTTATCTTACAAACAGCAAAAGGGCAATCGTTTAATAGAATATTCACGCGCACACTTAAAGATAAACTCAATTCTGTATACGTTGTTTTGTCTTCCCTTGCTTATTAACGACAGTGGCCTTACCCTAGAGTTGTCCTTGAGGTGGATGTTGAAGGGCATCTTCCTGGTGCCGACCCGCCATGACAGCTGCAGTCCGTACGGAGTGTCCCACTTCTCACACTTACCGTCGCTGAACACGTTCTCCTCTGGAACATTCATGTAAAACAAGAAAAAAATTATTTTACAGCAAATCTGAAACTGCCCCGCAATTCTAAAACAATATGAAAAGTCGCCGAAATCCACATCACCTCTTTCCGACGTCAAAACTTGGTGTGTTACACCGAAGGTCTTTTTTACCGGCTATATATAACATATAGAGAACTGCTATCTGTCGCTTTGAAAATCAAGAACAAAGAGAACAGAATGTCAATTTCAGTACCAAGGAAAGTCGGTAGGAGGCTCGAATCGCCATTAGAATCCATTAATAGCTTTTCAAGTCATCCATTCCCAATGTGTGCTTGAATAGATTTAATTCAGTGAGACGTCAATCAATCAAATAATCAATCAATTAGTGTCTCCACTGCGAATTTTTCATATCTTAAACTACTTTAAAGAGAAGACTGACGACAAATCCTGATAGTACAAACCCTACTATTGGTTTCCCCCACTTACTTGAAGAAACCTTCATTGTCTTGTCGACCAAAGACAACAGCTGTAACGCCCATCTCGAGGGTTGACCCTGCTTGCACCCGCCGTCGAAGAAGACATGAGCTTCAAAATGTCGCTTCGCCTCGTCTTGCAGATCATTCGCGATGCCTCTCAGTGAAAGAAGAAGTTGTTCCATTTCTTCTTCAGACTTAAACGAGATGAAATAGATTTCGATAGGATTTTTAGTAGGAAATTTGTTGTGAGCAAATCGAAGAATTCATAAGTGGTAGAGATTCCAAGCATGTCTCATGCTTGAAAACATTGTTCAATAAAACACACAATTTCACCTGCAAAACCTACCTTCCCATTACTTGTTGTCAAACTTTGACGAAAAAAAAACTCTTAATGCTAGATATCTATAGGCAATCAGTTCTGAAGAGTATCCAATGGTACAACAGATTGCTGATACATTATCTGTATATTTATCAAAGTCCTTACGGCATTAGATAAACATTCCTTGCTATGTACTGGAGTTTATAAGACTTAGTAAAAAATCTGGGCAGGTTCAAACTCATGTACTATAAATTGCAGTTTAACTTTGATACGAAAAGATAAAAATACCTCGTGATACATCGTGCTGCAGATGTACACGCACGCGTTCTTGACAATCTTAGTCCGCTCCTTGAACTGTTTCTTGTTGTTGTAGCGCGTCTTCCTGCCAAGGATCAGCCACTGCTCCAAGAAGATGTTGTTGTAGCCTGGCAACCAGAAAATCTGAAAGAACACACACCGTCGTTAAATGTGTTATCAGCCTAAGTATCCGGGTCAAATGCTATTTAAAGTTGTTGCTTGTATTGGTTTAGCAATTTCCTTGGCCATTGTCTCAATAGAATGAAGGTAAGAATAAAATGTGCAAATTACCTTGGAATCTTTTTCCAGAACATTTGTCGGGCTCCTGGCTAGGAAACTCCAGACGGAGATGAGCTGGGCCAGGAACAGGCAGACTGCTGCAGGGATGCCCCAGGAGTAGCTAAGGAAATGAAATAAGCACTTTTGTATGGGCATAACCTTAAACGGCTTTATGGGTTAATAGTTTAGGACATATTGCTCGTCTAGGACTTTTAGAACATCTCGCAATTGAGGAATTTGACTTTGCTTTTGTTGTGTCAATAAAGATCTTCTTCTATAATCGATTCCAAAAATAATCTAGTTCTTAAAGCATCGTATAAGAATACATTGCACAGCCTTATTATTGGTTAATATAAGCGGTTGTGTAACGATGAATACATACCTCAATGTGTCCGCTATGCAGGCCTCCTCTGGTATGAACACCTCACAGACTGGTACAATAAATGCGAACAAGTAGGCGAAAACCGTGGCTGAAATATCAAGAGATGTTTTTTTTTTTTTTTTTTAATATAGGCTATACACATCAAAGCTCGAAACTTTCAATATCGATTTCTACATACTGTTTTTCTTCACGCAAGATTCTACAAAGTTTCGATAAAAAAGATATATTCAATATGTGTTCCTTATGTGTGTCTGTGTGCATTTAAATATGTGAGTGTGTGTGTGTGTGTGTGTGTTTGGTTATCTGTGTGTTTACATGTGTGAAAGATTATTTTATGCGATACACAATAAACCGCGGGAGGACTACTAGCGTCTGCCACACAGACTGCAAAGTACATGCTGCGATAGAGCAATATATCCTGTAACGACTAAGCGTACGAAAACTATTTTGTGTAAAACTAATGACGCTATACTAGGTTCAAAGCGACTCACAGAGAAGCAGAGGCACGGCGAACCCCACGTGGTAGATACATATGCTGCAGGCGAACAGACAGAAGATGTAGGCCCCGAAACTGGTGAAGATGTTGACCAGGAAGGAGTTGATGGCGGGGTGAGACATGTTGATCTGTGACCACGCAGTCCAGCTCCACATCACCTACAAATAAAGAAAACGGCCTTCGTTTTTTCCATGTATCTTGTAGAAATATCGTTCAAATTATTCACATTTGTCATGATTCTTTGCTTTAAGGTCGTTGTAAGTTTGCGATAGACAAACGGAAAAATGAGATAGGGTAGTAATAGTATATTTCTTATTTTGCAAAACCGACACCTATTCAATTGCCTAGATACTACAAAAACCTTGCAGAACAAAACTGTATTTTAACTTACCCAAATTTGTAGATAAATGTGTTAAGCACAATGGGCAAACTCAGGAAAATCTTGTAACGAAGGATTGTGGGAAATGTAACCTATTTGTAAATTGTAAAACTCGTGCAATTTCTAACACAGTCGTTGGTTCCGACATTTCTAGAACAATGCTAGTTTAGACATTTAGGACGATGTTGTGTACAAAAAGTAACATGTACAAGTGAATATGCTTCCTGAAAGTATCAAGTGAACATAATGTTTTCAAAATGGGTGACATACCTCCGCCCTTCCTATGTTGAATGTGTAGACATACAGTGTCACCACTGCTGGCGTGAGGAGTAGCTTTAGGAAACTTGTGATCATCCCAGACCGCCAGCGGGCGTCTTTGTCAGGTCGTGTCCTCTGGAACTTCTTCTCCTCGTCTTCTTCATCTTCGTCGTCGTCGGCTTCGTTCGGGTCTTTTCGGGATTCTTCGTCGACCTCCTCGGCATCCCACCGTCGGGTCTGTAGCTTCTGCATGACCGGTGCCCAGGCTAGGGATAGTAGCAACACGGCTAGGGGGACCTTCCAGCCGGAGTTTGGGTCCATGTCGGCTGTGAAGTACACGATGACACCGAAGGACCCGATCGCTAGTATCGTCGACACGAGGAACGCGAGAAGCCATTTCCAAGACGCGGGTCGATCTTCTTTGGGACGGACGAACTTGTAGAGCTCGAAGAAGAGTTGGAAGACTATTTGTACGATGTAGATGCTGTTCATGAGCAGGATGCCCAGGGCGCTTCGCGTTGTCGACAGTGCTTCTATTACCATCAGGCATAGAGCGAAAACTTCTGCTGCACTTGCTACGAACCCCTTGAAATATGGACACAAAGAAATAAGACATCCGAGAAAATAACCTCATCCCTCCATGAAATATTCTAATTTTTCTCAAATGCCTTGTAATATTTATCATTGAGAATTTCTAGGCTATTACGTCTATTGGATTTTTCCATTAAGGTCTCATAGGGCAAGATACATTTATACGGCAGAAAATTGAAGACAGGAAATGAAAAAAAAAACATCTTTGGGGCCTTTGACCTGTTAGTAAGTTCTTGTGTTTCTGACCTCCACTTTTTGTCAGTCATCAGTGGCTAAACTCTGGTTCTCAAATTACAATGGACTCAAAAACAAACTAATGTTGTACAGCATTAAGCCCCCCTCCCCCTCTTACTGGACCCGCGACGCGTTGGCGACTTCGCTGCGTCCTATATTGAATTTGAGTTAGCCTTGAGTTTTCAATGGGGATACCATGCAAAACGTACAAGTATATCTAAAAAGAAAACAAATCACACAAAGCGTTCAGAGATTCGTTTTTATCGATAAAATTCGTTTAGCGCGATGTCAAATCGCTTAGGATCTGCCAGGGATCCAATGCTGTACTCTTTATAGCCTAGTTGATAACCCTATCAATAAGATCATTTTACCATCACTTTTTAAATGCAATTGTACTATTACAATAATGGCGGTTGTAAGTAGCTCATAACATTTTACATTGACCGGTGCACTATGGAAATTTGGCTGCAATGTAAATTGATTTTTATGGTGGCAATTTAATTGTTATTGATGATAAGCAGGCGGGTAAAACGTGATAAGTGAGCAGCTCTACCCATTGTGTTCTCTCATTTGCATACTACGTTGACGTCAGTCTCATTTACATGAATATCTGACGCATGCGCGAGTAGATAAGTGTACAGGTCATGCCGTGGTGACATTTACAGAGTGTGTCCTTGAGCATAGCAGCGCAATTCTATTGTTTGCACAAGAGCCTCTCAAGATTATTTATTGATGACGCTGGTATGGAAAGCTACTCTGCAAGAAGATGCAAGGCTTCGACTCAATCTTAGTGTGCTACGCGTGTTTTGCTATAGTATGGGTCGTTGAAGAGTCAGACTTAGAATTGTACACCCAAAAGAAAGTACCGAATGTCGAAAAATCATCGGAAAACATTTAGACCTAGACAGTGATCCTTACATCTGCTAAGGTCTTTAATGCGCTCGAGTCGCAGCTTTCCTTAAACACGGGACCTCCGGCCTTTTTTCCTATCCAACAGAACGTCCCTAACCGAAGCTAGTTACTAACATTTACCTGTGAGTTGTTGTAGTGTCAGTCATGCTGACCTTTGTTTAACCTGTACACTGTTCGTTATGACCCCTGTCGGTAATCAGTCTTTACAAGTAGGGCAAACGCCTGCCGTGTTGACAGGTTAAACACCCCTACCGTCACCTTATCTCACCTGAAGGTAATACAAACACGTAAATCATTCAAGCCAGGGCCATGCGTACAGCGGAAAACATTTGCTGGCAACTGCAAAATAATTTCCTGCTCGGCTCATTTTTTTTAGAAAGATGGCTTGGATTGTTTTATTGATACACGAAACGATTTTACCTAAATTCGTAAATTGTCCAAGTCAGGGATATATGTAAAACGATAAACTTAGCAAAGTCAAAAAGAACATAGTCCTTTATCAACAAGATATTTACTGATTTTGGACGATTTTTTCAATCATTTATTGTTTGCTTTCCAACCTCCCTCGTCAATTCAAGAAAATGAAACATTATGAAACATAAACTTCATAATATTCTGTAACCACAAAGACACACAGTCACACTCACACACAAAAATCGCTAAAGAAAGCATATTACTACTAGTAGGTTAAAGAATGATATGCACGTATACAACTGTCACGTCGAATACATAATATCAGACAGTACTCACCACTCCCAGAGCCAGCAGAGACGGCCACGGAAATGACACGCTGAAGCCGGTGATCCAAAAACATCGGAGGAACGTCAGGCCGTATGGAATCATCAGGACCAGCAGTAACATGTTCACTATGGGCTCCGGGGACTCATCGTCACACGGGTCGAAGATTCGTATTGGCCGCGATGTTGGGGGTAAGGTGACTGGAAGAACCGTTACATTGTTCGGAATCGTCACCGCTGGGCTGGTGGGTTGTTGTACTACACGGCTCCTGTTAAAGCGCGCGTCAGACAGGCACTCAGCTAAGGAAATCGTGGACACCTTGCTGGCAGTCAGGCACGCCAGGACGACCAGTCCGATAAAGATGGCGAGAAGAAGTTTGGCCACCTTGAGTAACGTGCTGGGTTCGTCGTCATCGTTGGCGACTTTCTCCTTAGTTTTGTGTTCGACTGTTAGATCGACGTCTTCGAGGTCTGGCGTTGTCTTGACGTCGTCTTGAGGAGGTAGTCTTGACGCCATGATTCAATAACTTGAAAACAATCGGGAAAACGATTACTGCTTTTTCAAGAACGGCATTACGAAAGTAACTAACGGTTTTCACCTGCTTAGACCTGTAGCAAGAGAAATGAAAAATTGCATTAAGTCACTTTCCTCGTCAGCAGTACAAAAAGATACATGGAATTGAAAGTGATACCAAACTTTCAAACCAACGAAAATAACTCTGTAACTACATTGTGTAAACATTTTCAAGCTAAGGTTTGTTTGTTTTGGTTATTGATTTGTTTGTTTGTTTGTTTGTTTGAATTGCATACCCAGTAAACCACCTCAAGGTGTAACACACGAGCTTTGTACTAAAGAGTACAAGGTGCATATCCGGCCGGAGATATTTGATCCACTCACACGGGGAAGGACCCCTACTCTTTTAGATAAGCGTTGTGGGTTCTTTTACGAAATCGATATGTGGCTCTAGAGCTCTAAAACACAGGACCTATCCAAGGGACAAACGTTCCTAACCGAATCTAGGAAGTCATTTTCACCTAAGAAAATTTGTATTAAATGCCTTTGCGAACGTCAACGGGACAACTTAGAGGACCCAGGATTCGAACCCAGGACCTCTGAGCCAAACACTCCACCGATCTGCGCACGTTAAATTCTCTCACATTTTATCTTATTTTATCCCACGTAATGTTTTATACATAGCGTGTCGCAGTAAGATAGAGAATTTACTTCATTAAGTTTTGATTGTAGCGACGAATAGAAATGGATCATAAAGAAGTATAATTAAGTCGATGACATCGCAGATGTGTTAGAAATGCCTTTAGATATTCACCATGTCCCAAAAAGTAGACAATTGTTTACTATTTCTACGTATTATTCGGGGGCTCATTTCTGCAATGGCTTTAAAGCCCAGTACACCATAACAGCAGGTAGACTCTGTTAGTCTAACTCACCCGCGTGCCTCCCCCACCCCGTAAGTAAACTTATTAGCGGCGCTGTTTACGACATAGATATTTGTGCCAAGCAAGTCATAAGATAGCGTTCGAGATATCACACCTATCCGACTTAGAAACATCGGGTACTGAAAAGTTTTTTTACCTTTTTCTGCTTAGAGGTTTCAGAAGCCTAAAACCATGAGTAAGCACATGGTAAACGGACGTTGCCGCCAACGTCGTCCACAAGCAGTGCCTCGTCGGTAAACAACGCTAGTTAATAATATTGGCTCTTACATCGAATTCTATACAACATTTGTAAAAGTTACACGTTCACACACACACACATACACACACACAAAGAGAGAGAAGGAGAGAAGGAGAGAAGGATAGAGAGAGAGGGCAATAAGAAATGAAAAGAATGAAACTAACCTGGCAAGCGGCGACCACGCTGGTTTGAATCACACTGATCCCGCCCTCACAGCGGTACTGCTTAATAGAGGCGTGAAACCATGTCGTTACTATAGCTAGTACTAGGATCTCTAAAAGATCAGAAACGATGCGCAAACAATCTGCCGATAAAGGATTGCACCTACATCCAAGTGACTACGACCCGCCAGTGGCGATGCAGTTTTGATGTATTTCCTAAGCCACACCCGCGCGCCTAAAGAACCTCTCAGGTCTATGTCGGATTCATTCAGTGACGATTTCCTGGACCTACCTGCGGATGTGTGACGGTAAAAATGGTAAACGCCCCGCCCACTGTTGGGATACCGGGACGTGTACTGAGGTCAAAGTATTGTTTGTAAGCTGCGGAGAGCGTCCCTCGACAAATAGCAAATACCGATGGAGCCCTGCGTCATCCGTCTGTTTGTGTTTAGACAGGCCTTGTTTTTGGTGTAGTTTGTTTCAAAGTTGAAAGGTATTAGGACGTCAGCGGAAATTGGAATATCATAATAAGTACTTTGTGGAGTGCCGGAAATGAAAAGCACACGGGTGTGGTACGACGGTATATCACGTTCACACCTGTCGTGCAAAAGTTTTACGATGGCAAATTGAACGTCGAGTTCTTTGTACATTCTCGGATGAATCGTGTGCGGGTCTGCATTAGCATGCAGCCTCAAATGGTGACCCGAAAAAAATTGGTGCATGTGTGGCCCCTTAATATCATAGTTGCTAAATGACGTAGTCTAAAGGCCCTGTCACACTTGTGCGTATATTCAAGCGCGTATGAGTTGCGCATGGACATTTTTTTGGTTTATGTAAAGTTTGCAGGGAAGGAGTTGTTTTCTACTTTGACATGCCGTTGTGAAGCCAAGTTATCCAACCAAAGAAATTACTTCTTTGGCTGCAAACTTAACCTAAAGCAAAAACTTGTTAATACGCAACTCATCATGCGGACTTGCATATACGCACAAGTGTGACAGGGCCTTAAGATAGTATACTTCCGTACGTCTCCGGGTCGTGTCACGGGAAGCTATGTAGGACGCCGCAACCGCGGAGTGCATGCACCGGGGTTGTAGTTTGGTCAAACATGCATTCAAAGATGTTAAAATACCAGGCCAATAAAAAAAATCATTAACTTCACAGGTGTGATTGTTTATGGCATGTCGTAAATGTGTTCAGTATACGCGTGTTTTCTTTTTCTTTTTTTTTAATCAGCACCTTGGGCGGATACTTGCTTAATATGTGGACATCTCGCCTAATTGAGTTTTTTTCATTGCAATTGTGTACTGCATGACTGGTCTTTTCTGGACAGTAAAAAAGCTTACAAGCAGCCTTCTTCGCTCGTGAAGGTAATAATAGTCACTATCTTCTGCTAATTCATTGTATACTTCTGCATGGATCAAAAAATCAGAGAGAGAGAGAGAGAGAGAGAGAGAGAGAGAGAGAGAGAGAGAGAGAGAGAGAGAGAGAGAGAGACTGAGAGAGACTGAGAGAGACTGAGAGAGACTGAGACAGAGAGAGTTAGTGAGAGGGGAGAGGTCAAAGAGAGAGAGGGAGACAAATCTAACTACTCTCAGTGCTGCACAGTAGACCCGTAAGACTAATAACGCAATCCTTGGAACGACCCAGGGTCGTACAGAAATTTATTCCACAGTCACCTATAATACATTCTCCGTCAGTATGATGTTTTTGAACGTTGCATGTGCACTGCACAATGCTTTTTTTTTAAAGCAAAGTTGAGTGCATATTTTGCTGTTCTAGTAGGAATTGCCAGGTGGCGCAATTGCTCCACAAGTACATTGTCTCGCTACCTCCATTTAAATGGAGATGCTGCTTTAGTGATAGCGAGATCCGTGATATCTTTAATGCGTATTTGGATGTGGTTATTAATTGTGCATTAAACATACATTGATTACCATTTAGACTTTATTTATTTATTTATTGGTTCAGCATGTACATACCAGGGTTGCCCAACAAGCCGGATGCTATTACTAAGGGCGAACCCGTCTACGGTCATAGGATTTTCGGTTTTGAACCACTATACCGTGGCCGACAGGAACAATGAGCGACACAAACCTAGTTTGGGTGCGCACACACCTACTTTGGGCGCGTCGACACCGCAAGTTTGGCAGGGCGTCGACATCGCAAGTTTGGCAGCGCGTCGACACCGCACGTTTGGCAGCGCGTCGACACCGCACGTTTGGCAGGCCGTCGACACCGCAAGTTGGCAGCGGTGTACAACACAAGAACCTTACCTATCTGCTGCCCGGTGGTGACCTTCACGCACCTGACACTGCAAACACACCCGACAGGTACACAGATTTATTCCCAAGAAATAATTGGCAAAAGTCAACTAGCTATAGGGTTTAGAATGGGGCGTGTCTAGCTGATGACGTTCTGTTGACACTGTAGTGAAATGACCAATCAAACTCTGATTCAAGTTAGTAACAATTGAACTCTGAAATAGTTAATATAAATGCTATGACCTGGGGTACAGATCACATAGGCACCAGAACGTTGCACTGTTCCGACACTACACAACTGAAGCAGGATCACAGCCAACCTAAGACGGCTCCCTGTATTGTACAAGATTCAGATCAAGGTAGGTTTCTTGATCTTTTGTTAAGTGCTAACATTTTCTTCAAATACAATCTGTCAAATGGTTGATTCAGTCGAGTTACAATGCAGTCTTTGGCCAAAGCTAATGGCCGACTAAATAATTTCTAAATCCAAGGGTGCCAAATGTAGTCTCGATCTGTCGGATGGTGAAAGAATTGCAGAAATTGGGTAGATAAGGTGAATAATCTCACTCTGGACGGCCTGGACTCTGAAAGAGGTCATCCTTTTTTGACATAACGACACACATTTTGCCGCGAAGTCGGTTAAAAAATGAGAAATGCGCGCGGTTGTTTCGTGTTTTGCACTGAAGCTGCGGGCGTGGTGGGAAAGATCCCACGCTGGCACTTCTCGGCGTTGATGTGGACGCATTAATCGTACCTTCATCAATGATGTTTCGTTAAGTGTCTGAGAGCACTTGAGCAACAGGTCTGTTAATTGGATTCAACTAAACAAAATCACCCGGACATGCTTATTTAGCTAGGCGGGAAGAGAAGCTTACAGTGCCGACGAAACTCAGCCAGCAGCCTCATGAGAGACCCGTGACCCGGCCGCTGTCAACAAACAATGTACTTGAGACTTTGACTAAGGCCCGCGAATTATACACCTAAATAGTCTCAGGTAGCGAGAGGGATCACAGTTATAGTAGACAGGTTAGCAACCTCTACACCATGTTACATATATCCGATCCTGTAGAAAAAACATGTTTGATATCTCTAGTGCAGCACGCCCTATGTCTGTACAGTCGTGATACGCAGAAATGCATTGTTCAGGGAGAAGTTTCTTTTGAGATTTATTCAGACCGTTCAGCATTGCCCGTCACCAGCTAGGCACGCCCCATTCTATTCCCTCGCTCACTTTTGCCAATTATTTCTTGGGAATCAATCTGTGGACCTGTCCGGTGTGTTTGCAGTGTCAGGTGTGTACAGGTCACCACCGGGCAGCAGACAGGTCAGGTTCTATTGTTGCCTTTGTTCGAGGTAGAACATAAAGGTCAACAATTCCGAGGCGGTCATGGATACGATTATGGTCCAATTTATTCAAAACGTCATTTACTTCAAAACTGGGCGGACAGGGCCAATCATTAAACCCACGGATAGAAATATCAGGATTTCTAAGAAGGACAATGCATATGGTCTGTTAAGCCCCGGTTACAGATAGCCGAACATGGCCTCCCGACTCTCCCATGACCAGGGTTAGGAGTAATTCGGGAGCTAGGTCGGCTTTTGTTGGTTGGCGTTCGGCTGAGCCAGCTGGTGTTCGGCTGCGCCAGCCGAATGTTTAAAAATTGAGATATAGTGTGTCTGTGTGGGTGTGTGTGTCGGTCTGTGTGTCTGTGTTTCCGGATGTTTGTACTCAGCATAACGCAAGAACCTCTGGATGGATTATTATAATATTTTGTATGTGGGTAGGTGTTGGTTAGACGATTTTCGGCTACCTAGAAAGTGATCTTAGTACTTCAGCAGAACTTCCGTCTTTTGTATCTTTTGACCTGGACGTGCTACATGATATTTTCAGGTTAACCTCTATTACCATCTATCCACCATGTTACATATATATAAATCCGCCCCTGAAGAAAAGACATGTTTGATATCTCTAGTGCAGCACGTGTGGCCCCTTAATATCATAGTTGCTAAGTTACGTGGTCTAAAGGCCCTGTCACACTTGTGCGTATATTCAAGCGCGTATGAGTTGCGCATGGACATTTTTTTGGTTTATGTAAAGTTTGCAGGGAAGAAGTTGTTCTGTACTTTGACATACCGTTGTGCAGCCAAGTTATCGAACCAAAGAGATTACTTCTTTGGCTGCAAACTTAACCTAAAGCAAAAACTTATTAATACGCAACTCATGCGGACTTGCATATACGCACAAGTGTGACAGGGCCTTAAGATAGTATACTTCCGTACGTCTCCGGGTCGTGTCACGGGAAGCTATGTAGGACGCCGCAACCGCGGAGTGCATGCACTGGGGTTGTAGTTTGGTCAAACATGCATTCAAAGATGTTAAAATACCAGGCCAATAAGAGAAATCATTTACTTCACAGGTGTGATTGTTTATGGCATGTAGTAAATGTGTTCAGTATACGCGTGTTTTCTTTTTGTTTTTTTTAATCAGCACCTTGGGCGGATACTTGCTTAATATGTGGACATCTCGCCTAATTGAGTTTTTTTCATTGCAATTGTGTACTGCATGACTGGTCTTTTCTGGACAGTAAAAAAGCTTACAAGCAGCCTTCTTCGCTCGTGAAGGTAATAATAGTCACTATCTTCTGCTAATTCATTGTATACTTCTGCATGGATCAAAAGCGTCGTTTAGCAATCAGAGAGAGAGAGAGAGAGAGAGACTGAGAGAGAGAGAGAGAGAGAGAGACTGAGAGAGACTGAGAGAGACTGAGACAGAGAGAGTTAGTGAGAGGGGAGAGGTCAAAGAGAGAGAGGGAGACAAATCTAACTACTCTCGGTGCTGCACAGTAGACCCGTAAGACTAATAACGCAATCCTTGGAACGACCCAGGGTCGTACAGAAATTTATTCCACAGTCACCTATAATACATTCTCCGTCAGTATGATGTTTTTGAACGTTGCATGTGCACTGCACAATGCTTTTTTTTAAACAACGTTGAGTACATATTTTGCTGTTCTAGTAAGAATTGCCAGGTGGCGCAATTGCTCCACAAGTACATTGTCTCGCTACCTCCATTAAAATAGAGATCCTGTTTTAGTGATAGCGAGATCCGTGATATCTTTAATGCGTATTTGGATGTGGTTATTAATTGTGCATTAAACATACATTGATTACCATTAAGACTTTATTCATTTATTTATTGGTTCAGCATGTACATACCAGGGTTGCCCAACTAGCCGGATGCTATTACTAAGGGCGAACCCGTGTACGGTCATAGGATTTTAGGTTTTGAACCACTATACCGTGGCCGATAGGAACAATGAGCAACGCACACCTAGTTTGGGCGCGTCGACACCGCAAGTTTGGCAGGGCGTCGACGCCACAAGTTGGCAGCGCGTCGACACCGCAAGTTGGCAGCGGTGTACAACACAAGAACCTGACCTATCTGCTGCCCGGTGGTGACCTGTACGCACCTGACACTGCAAACACACCGGACAGGTCCACAGATTTATTCCCAAGAAATAATTGGCAAAAGTCAACTAGGGTTTAGAATGGGGCGTGTCTAGCTGGTGACGTTCTGTTGACACTGTAGTGAAATGACCAATCAAACTCTGATTCAAGTTAGTAACAATTGAACTCTGAAATCGTTAATATAAATGCTAAGCCCCGGGGTACAGATCACATAGGCACCAGAACGTTGCACTGTTCCGACACTGCACAACTGAAGCAGGATCACAGCCAACCCAAGACGGCTCCCTGTATTGTACAAGATTCAGATCAAGTTCAAGGTAGGTTTCTTGATCTTTGGTTAAGCGCTAACATTTTCTTCAAATACAATCTGTCAAATGGTTGATTCAGTCGAGTTACAATGCAGTCTTTGGCCAAAGCTAATGGCCGACTAAATAATTTCTAAATCCAAGGGTGCCAAATGTAGTCTCGATCTGTCGGATGGTGAAAGAATTGCAGAAATTGGGTAGATAAGGTGAATAATCTCACTCTGGACGGCCTGGACTCTGAAAGAGGTCATCCTTTTTTGACATACCGACACACATTTTGCCGCGAAGTCGGTTAAAAAATGAGAAATGCGCACGGTTGTTTCGTGTTTTGCACTGAAGCTGCGGGCGTGGTGGGAAAGATCCCACGCTGGCACTTCTCGGCCTTGATGTGGACGCATTAATCGTACCTTCATCAATGATGTTTCGTTAAGTGTCTGAGAGCACTTGAGCAACAGGTCTGTTAATTGGATTCAACTAAACAAAATCACCCGGACATGCTTATTTAGCTAGGCGGGAAGAGAAGCTTACAGTGCCGACGAAACTCAGCCAGCAGCCCCATGAGAGACCCGTGACCAGGCCTCTGTTAACAAACAATGTACTTGAGACTTTGACTAAGGCCCGCGAATTATACACCTAAATAGTGTCAGGTAGCGAGAGGGATCACAGTTATAGTAGACAGGTTAGCAACCTCTACACCATGTTACATATATCCGATCCTGAAGAAAAAACATGTTTGATATCTCTAGTGCAGCACGCCCTATGTCTGTACAGTCGTGATACGCAGAAATGCATTGTTCAGGGAGAAGTTTCTTTTGAGATTTATTCAGACCGTTCAGCATTGCCCGTCACCAGCTAGGCACGCCCCATTCTATTCCCTCGCTCACTTTTGCCAATTATTTCTTGGGAATCAATCTGTGGACCTGTCCGGTGTGTTTGCAGTGTCAGGTGCGTACAGGTCACCACCGGGCAGCAGACAGGTCAGGTTCTATTGTTGCCTTTGTTCGAGGTAGAACATAAAGGTCAACAATTCCGAGGCGGTCATGGATACGATTATGGTCCAATTTATTCAAAACGTCATTTACTTCAAAACTGGGCGGACAGGGCCAATCATTAAACCCACGGATAGAAATATCAGGATTTCTAAGAAGGACAATGCATATGGTCTGTTAAGCCCCGGTTACAGATAGCCGAACATGGCCTCCCGACTCTCCCATGACCAGGGTTAGGAGTAATTCGGGAGCTAGGTCGGCTTTTGTTGGTTGGCGTTCGGCTGAGCCAGCTAGTGTTCGGCTGCGCCAGCCGAAAGTTTAAAAATTGAGATATAGTGTGTCTGTGTGGGTGTGTGTGTCGGTCTGTGTGTCTGTGTTTCCGGATTTTTGTACTCAGCATAACTCAAGAACCTCTGGATGGATTGTTATAATATTTTGTATGTGGGTAGGTGTTGGTTAGACGATTTTCGGCTACCTAGAATGTGACCTTAGTACTTCAGCAGAACTTTCGTCTTTTGTATCTTTTGACCTGGACGTGCTACATGATATTTTCAGGTTAACCTCTATTACCATCTATCCACCATGTTACATATATATAAATCCGCCCCTGAAGAAAATACATGTTTGATATCTCTAGTGCTGCACGTCCTATGTCTGCATGGTGTTTATACGCAGGAATGAATTGTTACTAGAGGGGAAGTTGCGTTGGAGATCCATTTAGATTGATTGATTACTATATTCGTAAAGTTGGTAAACTATACCCAGCCGTTAGGGGTCACCGCAAGGTCATGCAGGTATGTACTTTGACCTTGGCAGCCTTTACGAGGACAACAACTCAAGTCCTGCGAAGTCAGGGCCACGCGTGCGTACGTGATGTTGACATTTTGAACATTTTGGCCACCTGCCAGCTCAGGATCTAAGGCAAGGATAGCAAAAACGTTGAGATTGTATGGTACTAGATACTCTACCTTACATCCTCACTTGAAAGTTTCATTTTTATTATCATTTCTATTACACTGTGTTTTGTTTGTGTTAGCAACAATTACGTTTAGGAAAATGATGCATGCTGTCGAATTACATATGAAATGCGTCATGGACGACGACTCCAGGTCAATTGATGTGAAGGCCTTGGCTTCATCAGGATCTTATTATGTAGTGTCACTGGAATACAAACATTTTTATTACTTTGAATAAATGATTGTCATTACAAAGGATCACACTCGTGTCGTTATTTATTGCTGATGAGAACTGGCTTTTTCATTACGTACACGGCGACAGGTGGACATGACCCGAAGTGGACAATAATCGGTACCGCACGATGATAGGGACCGCTTCGTTATTCTTTGCCATCAGAACACCTGCCATCTTATCTCCTATACGTGTGGTGATGGTCTCCTTTTACGCGGGTCCGACTAAGTAGCGGATTTTTACCACGTTTCGACATCATGACTGATTGACCTTGATACACCGGGAAATGTCGCAAGGTTTAAAGTGATATTTCATATTAAACTGGATTGACCATGACATACTTAGCGATATGTATGACAGTAGTTTAGAGAGGTCACTTTGGGGGTTTACTGTCGGTGAATTTTTTCTCTCTATTTTTTTTTTTTCAAACTCAGGTGACCTCCTCATCAAATGACCATGGCCAAGTTTCCCGACGGCGTGTTTTTCCTGCTCCTTTTGTTGTTTGCTGCACAAGTTCCAGTTTTCCGCGCTACCAGCTTCGGTACAGCTACAACAAAAGAACCGGCTAACATCCTTATCGTCAACCTGACCCCACACAGTGCTTGGCTAACCCTGCGGGCGGCAGGGCGCGCACTGGCCGCTAGGGGGCACTCCGTCACGGTCTTGATGCCCAATGACCTCCTCCATCACCTTTACAGCACTCCTAAAGAAGACGAACTGAAGTACGAAGGGGTAGCATGTGCCCCTGGGACGTTAAAAGCGGGTGTTGCATTTCAAAACAAGTACTGGGATGCGGGATACGATAATACTTTAAAGGCCCTGGTAGACCTAATGAGCGCAACTAGTAAAAGTTGCGAAGCCCTACTGCATCACCTAGAGAAGAAGAAAACTACCGAAGCCGGGAAGTACGACTTGGTGTTATGGAGCCCCGCTGAGGTTCCTTGCGGCGCTGTTTTGGCGCGGTACCTAGGGGTACCGTCCGCCGTAATCTACATCCCGACCACATCGTTACTGCACAGTGCAGGCAACCCCTTGCCTTTAGCTTACTATCCAATTACTCCCAGTGGCCTCACATCAGAAATGACATTCACGCAAAGAGTACAGAACACTCTCTTCTACGCGATAGCAATTTACTTCCACCGTTACAAACTATGTCCCCCGTTTGACTTCATCGTGCACAAGTACATTTCTAACGACACTAACACGGAAGAAATCATGTCCGACACCGACCTGTGGTTGTCTTTAGCAGACTTCACTTTGGAGTTTCCACGTCCGACCATGCCAAACGTCGTCAACATAGCAGCCTTCAACTTGGCCGACCCCAAACCCCTGCCACAGGTACGTAGCTCAGTAAACTGAAAAAGACAAGTTTATGAAGAATTAAACTGTTCTCCAACTAAGAATTGAGCACACTAGAATTGTCGTCTGGCTCGCTCAGACAGGAGACGATGTCGACATCAGACAACATATAAACCATCACTATCCTGATACAATGCTAAACTTTCTTTCAACACTAAGGTATTCACGGATCGAATTTTCGACGACCACTGTCGCCTTCTTCAGGATCAATAATGACCAATCACTGCCGAACGTAAACTCGCGAGAGTTACGGACACGTGACTTTATTGATACGTGTCATTGCGGATACGTGACGTCAGCAATTGGTCAAACGTGCCAGGAACTTTATATTCGCGAATCAGGTTTGATCCTGAAGAAGGCGACAGTGGTCGTCGAAAATTCGATCCGTGAATACCTTAGTGTTGGAAGAAAGTTTAGCATTGTATTATGATTACTACCAACACAGATGAGCTTTCATTATCATCACTATCCTGACTTAGCCTCTACCAAGCCCCGCGGATGGCTGGAAAAAAATAGTACAAATTGGCCAAATAGAGTGAATAGTATGCTAAGATGGGTCCAATAAGCAATCCTGGTAAAGTCTAAGCTTAACTAAATCGCGCTCCTAGCGGCTGGCCCTAGTCTACCAGACTAACCACTCCGGCTATAGGGAGAATATTTGCCAGGGGAGTTTGGCCACCGGAGGGTTTCATTCGCAGCCTAAGATGCCGAGTAGCCGACTCCCTTAGCATACTATTCACTCTATTTGGCCGACTTCTGCTATTTTCCCAGCCATCCGCGGGGCCTGGTAGAGGCTACAATGTAGGCCGGCCTCACGGTTACCGCCTCTTGTGGAGGGGGTCATTAACCTCCGCCAGCGAGAGATTACAGGCTAGACCCACCACGCGTCCACAGCAATTGCACCAGACAACTTAAGAATACTGAACGAGTCCGTCGACAATTCTAGTGAATCCAATTTTTTTTAGTCATATGTGCCTTTTCCACTGCAACTAACAAATATATAACAAGTTGCTATTTCATTATGTTTGATTAGGACCTTGAGGAATTCATGCAAGCCTCTGGAGATCTGGGAGTGATTCTATTTAGTCTGGGCTCCATAACAGCGTCTATGCCCGATAGAATCGCACACATCTTCATGGAAGCCTTCGCACAGGTGCCACAAAAAGTTATCTGGAAAATGGGCGAGGGTGGTGATGCTGACAATCAGGACTTTCCTTCTAACGTCAGGCCAATGAAATGGGTACCGCAGAACGATCTGCTGGGTAAGTACAGGCTAGATCTGTCTTACGGCATACTTTTAGCATGCTACCGTAAATGCATTCAAGTTCGCGTGGTTTTAATTTCGAGGTAGGGAGAAAATGGAATGTTGGCGGTGGTTTTTTTTCTTAAGTTTGCGTTGGAGAAAATAGTAGACAAGGAGGTTGGAGGGCCAAAAAGTTCACGGTGTTTTTATGAGAGCTTACCGCAAAAACCACGAACATAAAACCACCGCATATATTTCTGCATTTACAGTATTGTAATGTCTAATCTATTGTTCATCTTGATCGAACACCTTATTAAGTTTTAACACCACTAGCGATTGTTATTTGGCAGCCGAGAAGCATTGTTGTGACTAAGTCTACACCTTAGACTTGACTTGACTTGACTTTAACTTGACTTGACCGTCGGATCAAAAGTAGACGGACAAATCACTAGTCGATGGCGATTTGTCAATCACCGTCCTTGTCACCTGTACATTAACGTTTCCGCACTTGTATGTAGCCTTTGGGCATGGACTTGCAAATAAAAATGATTATCAAAGATCATTTCATATGCGATGTGTACCGTAGTGCTTCTAGCACAACAGTAACAGTACACTTATATATATATATATATATATTTCCTAAAATAATTTCATCAGGTTGGTAGAACATAGAGTATTGGAGATTCTTTTTACACAACCGGTAATTCTCACCTGCTGACGTTTCGGTGTCTGTCAGACACCTTCTTCAGAGCTTCTGACTGGAGTACTGCTTCTCACCGCTATAAGTAGCCGATGTAGGTGGCGCTTTTGCGACGAGAACGTAATCCCAAACGTGGCTGAGCATGAATGAACCGAGACGAGGGGGGATACAAGCTCAGCCACGTTTGGGATTACGTTCTCGCCGCAAAAGCGCCACCTACATCGGCTACTTATAGCGGTGAGAAGCAGTACTCCAGTCAGAAGCTCTGAAGAAGGTGTCTGACAGACACCGAAACGTCAGCAGGTGAGAATTACCGGTTGTGTAAAAAGAATCTCCAATACTCTATATATATGTTCCATTTTCTGATAGCACACAAAAAGATGAGGCTCTTCATCTACCACGGCGGGACCAATGGCCTGTACGAGTCCGTGTATCACGGGGTGCCCATGGTGCTCGTGACGCTTCCGATCGTATCCGAACTTCGCGACAACATCGCCAGGGCGGTTTACCACGGCTACGGAGTCCAGCTGGACATAACCAGTTTGACAGCAGAGACGCTGCTACAGACAATTCAACACGTCTTAGCAACAGAGAGGTAGGAAGATCATAATTTTTTTTATACATAAGTATACTACGAAATCTTTATTCAAGTCTATTTAGCGAGCGTAAACGTTCAGGTCTGTTTGCAAACAAAATTATGGTAACGTAAGATGACCAATTAACGTCCGATTTATTCAAAACGTATTTATCTTAAAACCGCGCGGACAGAGCCAAATTTCAAACCCATGGGCAGAAATATCAGCTCTTCTAAAAAGAAAATGCATGGTCTGTACGTTTTTCTCCGCCTGTTTAACGCCGTGCGAGTATGTATTTATACTGAGGAATATGATGAAGAATTGTGCTAGGGTAACCCATTATCGTCCACTTCTGAATCTTATCCCTTCTAGCGCAATGCTTGCAGAACATAGACCAGAAAAAAATGCACAGTAACTGTCCAAAGTACTCTGCAGACAAATGATAGTAAAATCACCATGTCTGTCCGGCCACTTGCTTAACGCGATGGAAAAACAAAACAATGGTAAACGCATGGCCATTATGTTTTGCTGTGCAAAAATTAAAGAGATGGCTAAGGAGCATACTTATGATGTTCTTCATTGCTCATGAGAACAGGCTTTGGCATAATACACTGCGACATGTGGACATGAGCCAAACCGGACGTAAATAGGTTCTGCACGTAAATAGGTCATGTTACGTTAAATGTAAAATACGTCATCGAAAATAATTATTGGACTCAAATCAAACTGTCGACGGGTTCGCAGGTGTTCTTCAAAATAACTGCGGGACCCAGTGTTCAGTATTTGCCACTATCCGTAAGAATGACGTGGCCATTGGGTTAAAGGAGGCCATCTACGTCCGAACCCATCGACAGTCATTAACCGAAAGGACGAATAACGACCTTTTTACACTTTAGCAGTCGTGTTCTCAAATATTCTGATGAAGACCAAAGGACTTAGAAACTTGGAAAAGGCGAAAATTAGAAAAGCCCAATCATTTGCGTCGGGAAACAGTTTAAAATTTATGATAGTTTATTTTTCTTCCTTTCGTAGTTACAAAGAGAACGTGGAAGGTGCAGGGCGAATCATGGCCGACCAGCTGGTCCCACCTTTGAACCTCACCATGTGGTGGATAGAACACGTCATCAAACATGGCGGACTGCCTCACCTGCGCACGCGCGCTAACAAGATACCCTTCTACGAATACTTTCTGCTTGACGCCGTGGCTTTTTTTGTCGCGGTCCTAACCGTAGTGTTTGGCGGGTTGGCGTGTGCTTGTCGCCTAACTTACATAAAAATTAAACGAAGGCAACAGAAACTGAAGGAAAAGAAATATAATTGAGGTTGATTATTCACATATTTCATTTATAGATTCTGTCCTAGGCCCAATTTACACTTGCTCTTTGAAACTGTAGTACTACACATCGTAGTCTACTTCCGCAGTACACTACAACTTGACGTCCGCTTTACACTCAATGACAGTAAGCCTAGCCAGACACCCGCTGATCCCGACTGCTATGAAACTGCAGTGACATATTGTGACCTTTGAAAAATCGTGGGGGGGGGGGGGATTTCAGCACGTTTTTTATTTGTGAAAAGGTAAGGGTTTTATCTGATGCGAAATACCAAGAAAAAGGGCCTGACAGCTCAGTTTTACCTTGAAAACTAGAGAATGGCCGCAGATGACCCGAAATAGAACACGCGTTGCTCTGCTTGCTCGCTGCCGCTTAGACCCCCGTTCCACTTGGACGGCGCACTCGCCGCGCTCTCACGGCGACCTAAAATTGGCCAGAGCGCCGTGAGAGCGCCGAACTCCTGGAAAACGTGCTAAAGTGGAATCTCTACGGCGACCCTTGCGCGCTCTCAGCCCGACAAAATGTCAAATGTCAGCAACTTTTTATGAGCGACCAAAGGTTTCACCGATCACTCAACAAATTTCAGAGATAAAGAACGAATTTTTTTAACGTTTTGTGTGCTTTGTTGTCTTCTCAATCATACCTTTACCTCTTGCATCATATTTGAATGACAAAATCAAGGGGAAAACAGATTCAATTTTGGTCGCTACACGGTCGCTCAGTGTGTGTCTTAAGCTATATATATGTTTTACTATTTTTTTTTGCGTTGTCTGTCATGTTATCTGTTTGCAATAAATATATTTTATCATTCTTCGTTATAACAGAAACGTAAATCACAGGATTTTGAAACACATTTTGAACCACTGACATTAAGAATTGGAAGGAGTTTAATTTGAATGGAAGCAAGTAGTTATTCGCCAATTTGTATTACCCATGAGTAAAACTATAATTTGACCACAAAATTCCTAGAAATTCTAGAGACACCACTTCAAGAATGAAATTTGTTTGAACTACAGATAAGACCATTCAATCATCGTAGAGCGCTCGCTGCGGCCCTATGATCCTTTGCTGCGGCCCTTTGATCCCATCGCCATCCTCGGCGCGCTCACGGCGACTGTTTTGAACAAGTTTAAAACCATCGCCGAGGTGACGGCGCGCATAGCGCTCTCACCGCGCTCTCGCCGCGCTCTCACGGCGATCTGGCCAAATTGAGGTCGCCGTGAGAGCGCGGCGAGAGCGCCGTCCAAGTGGAATGGGGGTATTAGTAACTGACGAAAAATGACATCGCCGGAAAGAGATATTCTTGACCTAGATGTCAACTTGTATGGTGTCACATCGTGATGCACTTCCTTGTCTTGCTCGTTTTATGGATAAGGTTTATTTTGGCTTGTGGGCAGTGATTTAATCATACGTTTTCTATGTGTGGCTTGGTCTGGACAGATACTGAAACCAGTATGAAAGAATTGAATGAGACTGAAATAGTACAATAGAATCGAATGCTCCCTACCTAAATAACAGCTAGATGATTAAGTATGCGCTATCTAGATATAGGACGTAAAGACCAAAAGATCAACCTTTTTACCAGAATGATACATGCATGTTTATTCGCACTGTAGGAGTCAACATTGACAACAGTTACTTGTTGGAGGCTGGCTTTGATGGTGAAATTCAACCTGTATTAAAAGAAATCATGATCAAAACTTAACTTTCACCATACCTAGTTATCTTTAAAAAAGGAAGTGTTTGACAAACCCACTAGGTATCAGCATCCTGCTATATTTAGGATTCATTTACTGATAGCGAAATCTGTGATATCTTAATGTGCTCTGGATATGATAAATGCGAATTAAACGTACATTCATTACTTTTGAGATCTATTGCTGTGTTCAAAGATTTTTCTGCTTTACATAATTATGTAATACACGTTAGCTAGCAAGGATTAGATTTTGCATAGACAGATTACATTGGTCATTTAATTACTTTCGCGACCAAAACATCAAACCACGTCAAGCTACACATATGATGTAACACAACCAAGTATCTACATCTTTAACACTTATTGTAAGAAATTTGAAAAGTAGTAATAGCAAAACACATTCTAGTAGGTAACCAATTGGCCTAGGACCTCAATTGGCAGCAAACTTTAACGCAATGATGTATGTTTGTGTAAAGGATTTAATGAACAACCAATTGCTGATTTTGTAGATATATTAGTCAACCTATGCGACAAAGTTGCGGGAGGATGTAAGCTGTAAGGTAAGGCTGATATTCTGTCTGATTTTCACTAGCTTTTAATTAGATTCTCAACTGCAGGCAACATTGTTCATATCAAGTTTTAGTTCACTTTCGTCCATTAAAATAACGGTTTATATACTAACAATTATACGGATACAATGCATATCCAACTCAGCTTAGTCCTATTCTAATTCGCTGGTCTGCAAGAAAATTTATGACCCAACATACCTTTTGGTTAGCGCTTCGTAAGTATCTGCATTGTTGGTACACTTTTTCGTACAAAAAGAGGCATGTCAGATCTAGCCCCCTTTTTTCAGGTTATTAATCTGCTTGACTAAAGCATGTAATTTTTTTAATGACATCCAAACGAGCATTCTAATTTTAGTCTGATTAAAAAGATATGTAAACCCAAATATAGTCTACCACACAGATGTCATTTTCTGCACTTCTTAGATACAGGAACAAATTTTTATGCTGTAACGTTGATAATACGTTTCATCGCTTTAATTTTGGTAGCCCCTATTCAAGAATAAGGTCGCATGTATTTTTTTGTCACCTTTTCGTGGCCCCTTACGCTATGATTGAGTCCGCAAATGATGCCATCCATGAAAATTACTTGCTGTGGCCTATAGTAACATTGATGAAAGGAATTGTTACTTATAAGCTAAGTACAGTGCAGACTAAAACGAGCTAACAGATTCGTACACAGGAGGATTTTCTCCGTCTTCCTCGAAGGCTTCGTTCTGGTAAACCGCGTCGTCAAAACCTCTTCGGGAAGTCTCCGGCATGGCGTCGGGGATGCGAGCTGTTTGCCGGGACTGCTGACCCTTCTGTCCCACGGTGTCTTCCGTGTCCAGTTTCTCCCAGAGGTTGCGGATGCGAGCCAGCATGTGGACGACTGTCCAGGCACGGTGGACCAGCATGGCCAGGAACTGGATGATCAGGATGAAGCCGAAGACGACGAGGAAGACGAGGCCGAGCGGGTTGGTGTCCAGGACCTTGTTTCAAGAGGAGAAAAAAAGTTGAAAAATTATTTTGGTTGTTCTGTAAATCACTCACGTACAGGTAAAAATATAATGGATACAATTTCATTCATTCTTGATTCTTCTTGTTACTGAAACATCCTTGCAATTCCAAAGGAAGATGTTATTAAGAAAAAACCTATGTCAATTAGTATCATGCAAAGGAGCCATCTATATAGCTATCTATCAAAAACAATGATCATAGCATGTCCAGAACATCAGAAATTAAAGAAAACAAACAAACAAACAAACAAACAGAGGTCAGGCTGCAGCACGAATAAAAGCCACCAAGGCGCCTCACATCTAACAATTTCTTAGGTCAAGACCTGATATCAGACCCAAGTTTGCAAGAATCTGTCCCTAACTTCCTAAGTTCTGCTGCTAATTATAAACCACAGGCATCACAAAGGCTGCCATTCAAGGCTTTACTAAGTATATACCTGTAGATTAGCCTGAGAGGCCAGAGTGAGAATGAGGGTGAGCCACAGCGCGTTGGACACGAACAGCACGATGAGCCAGGAGTTCCTCAGCTCC
The DNA here is from genome assembly GCA_035149815.1 of Branchiostoma lanceolatum. Classification (NCBI taxonomy): domain Eukaryota; kingdom Metazoa; phylum Chordata; class Leptocardii; order Amphioxiformes; family Branchiostomatidae; genus Branchiostoma; species Branchiostoma lanceolatum. The sequence continues at coordinate 17,852,100 of CM068874.1, forward strand.
TCCAGCTGCTCCTTCAGACCCACGTTGTTGTTGAAGACTCCGTAGTCCTGCTTCAGAGCAGCATCGCGGACACGGTTCCAGAACCTGGCACAGGGAAAGAAAAGAGGTAGAAATAGCTAAGATAAGGCACATTCAGTCTAGAGACGGAGTATATAGTAACGTAGTATATAGTAACCATGTGATTAGGGAGGTGGACTCAGAATAGAAGTCTTGAGATTGAAATTCTATAACAAATGAATAAACAGCTTATGTCATGAATGCTCCATAGGCAAAATGTACTGTAGTGAAATGGATAGAACCAGGGATATACTTAGAAACCTAAACGCATTGCGGGATACCAGGACTTTTTGTCCTTAAAAATATTTCTGAATATCATTGGTGTATAATTTTGGATACAGTCCTGAAGCAAGGCGTGTTTAATAAATGGCTAATCTTACAATTACTTATCATGAACTTCATCCTTACTTGTACTCTCGGTATTTCACGTGATCATCATCAAGATCCTGCATTCGACGGGACTTGACGTTGTCGGAGATCACCTTCTTCACGCGGTCGATCATTTCATCGGCTAAACAAGTGATAATGTAAACATGTAACCATTAAGATATCGTAATCCCCTAACATTGCAACATTGACGACCTTAGATCTAAATGTTCTCGGCATACATGTCCTTAATGTAATTAAAATTGAAGTGAAAAGAGACATCGGCGTGATTTTAAGTGTACTTACTTTCACTGGGATGTCGAAGGTGGCTGATCGCGACCAACATGCGCTTGACGTGTGCTGAAAAAGCAAAAAAGTGTCACAGATCAAGAATCAGTAAAACAATGCAGAACCAATCAGCATTCAACATTAAAAGATAACTTAAAAGGTTATTAACGACAGGTTATTTTGCATTTTCAGTTTAATCGCTGTCTGCTAGTTTTTGGCCTTCAGAGTTTTAGCCGAAACGAAGACGTTATCTCAGATACGTTTATCATTTCAACAATACGACGGCAACAAAAGATAATCAAAGTCCTCGCTAGTGTCGTACTTACCAGTCTTCACAATTCCAAGATTCTCCCTGATCTGCTGCTCTTCCAAATTGACCAAACTGGCAACGTCATAAGCATCGTACACGAACTTGTCGTTGTACTGCTCCAGACCGATTTGGTCCAGCCATTCTTCCACCGTATCCTGTGGTAATAAACAACACATCAACTACAATTACGACAACTGAGGCAGAAAAATGAGGGAATCAATAATGTGCCAACTGCAATTAACACTGATACAGAATCATAACGCTTAACTAAGACTTCTTAGTGTCGTGTTAGACCGTCTATTCTAAAACGACAAATGCAAAAGACCGTTGTTACCATACCACATAGCTACATTTAAGAAAAAGAGCATGAGAGGGTTGAAAGGGTGTCTCTTATGCTTTGACTACAAAAGTGTCTTGCAGTGCATATCCGCTATAATGTTCCGTCGAAGAAGTTCGGCAGACAAGATTTTACGGCTAACAAGATGGAATCAGCTTTGCACCACAGTACTGTATACCGTTCCAGGCTGTATAGACTGACTGACAGTAGTATACCCTTTTGATTGAAAGTATACTAGAGATTAAAGAAGTTTGTAACCTTACCGGAACCTTGACGTCGATGGCGTATTCAGACAGTTTATCTATCTGCCTGAGAATCTCGGGCCGGTGCATCTTGTCTACTCCGATAAACTCCAGGTCTGACTCCTTCATCCCGGCTATGAAGGCGGTGTCGTCATAGCCATGGTCCAGGAACTTCTGGGCATACTTCTCCTACGTAATGAGAGACATATGATTGCTTCACTTCCAAGCGATCATATCATATCATGCTCGTAGCAAACCTATATATATATATGTATATTTCAAGGATGGTAACAGTTTGCAATAAAATTGTAATACTGTTTGGTGTACTTATGGCTTTAGAGACACCATCCTCTGGCGGACGACGTATTTTGCCAAACTATAGTCTTACTTTGTTTTCTACAGTTTGTTACTGACAAGGTCGCTGCAGCGTTTACAATACCTCAACTACTAACCTATAAGGCTCACCAAACAAATCTACATGTACCTTCGTCATACCCATTTTCGATTCTATTGATCATCACATATCACTGACTTTATAGCACATATGAATTTAAGGAGAACATTCAGAATCTAGAAGGAGGATTTCACTGCTTGGCAAAAAAAAAAACTTCAGTTCAGCATTCTCATAACGGGCTAGATTACTACGTACGATGATGTAAAGAAATGAACTAAAAAGAAAGTGACATGGCTTATTGATCGGACTGACACCAACGTACCCTCATCTTGTCTGGCAGCCACATCTCCACCCCGACTCTGTCCGTGTCCTGGTAACTCATCCTCCAGTTAGAGTGCTTGCGACTGGCTGTTAGATCGGACATTTGAAGATTATTACTTTCGGTAGCTAAGCATAGCTAAACTGGGAACAAATTATTACGTTTATTACTAAATACGGGATGTTTAAGATAAATAGTGAATGGCACGTTTAAAAAATATAATTTGAGAAGAATAGGACTGATTATACATTAGTCTATACAACATACGAGTACAACCCTGAAAAAGGAAAGTTGGAAATTTATCTGTAGCTGAATGGACAGACTTGTATGTAGTAAATAACCTTTAATTACCTCTCCTGGCCAGGCTCTCTTTATTTCTCCGACGGAACCATCTCTCTGTAAACCAAGATATCAAAATCTGTAACTTTTGTCAAAATTTGGTATTCGTAGCTTTGGTTATTGCCTAGAGAAACATAGGAGAAGGGACTTTCACAATATCATCCGTAATCTTTCATTTTATTTTTATCTATTTACCCAATTCAACATGTCGCCACAAGGGCATTTTTTTAACAACAATTCATACTGAAATTATGTCATTTTGCCTGGAAAATCAATCATTTTCCCATTTTCAAAAAAAGGAACGTCTCCGCCTATTTCAAGAAATAATTACTTAATACATGCTGTGAAAAGTTGGGTTTTTTTTGTACACACTTAATCCTTTATAGTCGCGTCTCGGTACCGCGGTGTTCTTGGTGATCGATCAGAAAGACACCCACCACAAGAATATGATGATTGCTACTTACTTTGTGTCTGTATGCGTCGCACAGATGGTCCAAGTCCCGGTTCACCTGACAAGAAAAGAGACGCAGTAGCTACTAGATGCTTCAGAACATACTTTATATCTAACATTTTCGGCGAAATATGACGGGACACAATAATTAAAACTTTGTACCTTTGAAAGATAAAAATGCAGATACTAAAAAATGTCAATTACATTGTAAATTACTTACTTGGTAGGCTGCCCATGGGATCGAATGTTACTATTAAAACAAATACGAACAATTTCAGTGTTAATCTGTAAATGGCATCCTATTCCAAAATCTAAACTTACATACGTACATGTACAATTACACACACATACACACACACACACACACACACTGTATATCTTTAATGTACCTTCGCTGATTTTAAGGTAGTTACCTATATATACATGTATCTGGAAACATTATCAACAGTGGATGAAAAAAAAAGAGAATTTAAGTCACCTTCACGGAAACCCTAGCATTAGCCAAGAAGCACATTATTCTTAGGTTTCAATAACCTTCGACGCACCCTTTCGTCTTCTCTTCGGCGGAAGTGGTGGTAGTGTCTTAGGTGGAAGAGCTGGGGGACTTTGCGAGCTCTCTTCTGTCTCTGACTCTGGTTCTTCTGCTACGGATCATAATGCATGATAATGTTAATTTTCGACTTCCGTTTATCTAAATGTTAACACTGATATTCGAGAGGATAAGACGATCCCTACATGTCCGAAAACTTGTGGGCTACGATCTACTGAAATGTTAAAAGCTGCGTCTCCGTATTGGTGCTAGTAAGACATCACCTAAAAACGCTTTACTAAGAGATATCGAATCATCCATATGATCAAAACGTAAATATTCTTCTTCAATTTGATAATATCATACATGTGCTTTCTTCTAAATCTTTTTGTGTATTGAATATAGCGAACCTGAAGATTAAAACTACATAAAATAAAATACAAGGGAAAATGTTAATGAAGCATTATTTAGTCGCGATATGTAGATAAAGCGTCACCGATAGTTTGCTCCTGCTCCAGATCCGGTGGCTCACTGTCAGTCGGAGATGTCGGCTCAGAACTCGGCTCGTCCTGTGCAGGTAGCTGGTCTATATCTGCGGCCTCTGCTGTGTCCGTTCTACCACCGCAGCATCTAACGTTAACAACAAAAATTGCAAATTCATCATTTTTATAAAGGTATACATGCATCTAATATTATTGAATGTAGTTGGGTTGATCGTAACAGGCTCAGAATAAGATGATGAATCTAAGTTATTGACAGCAATCGATATACTTAAGGATGCTGTACAGCAATTAGTCCAAGGTTCGCTCTTATACGTAGTATATTAAGACCTATATGCATATGTGTATACGGTGAGTTTGCTCATGCATTTTTAAATAAACGTTGCCATAAACGGTATATTAATATAAATAGTTCAATACTCACCCACGTAGTCCATCAACAAAACTCCACCACATCTCTCTCCAGCTTCGAGAACCTCCACTAGTTTTTCCTTCTCGGGTACCTTTTAAATAACGGTATAACTATTGAATAAGACAAGTAGTATTAGAACCCACACTATCAGCTGTATGGATCCTTTTTTCAGAAATAGAATCGTACTGACACAACAAAGTACAGTGACTTTCGTAATTGATTCGTTTACAAGTAGATACACATACACAACAGCAAATGATTTTACCAAAGTAGAAATATCTATTTATAAGTATTTCAATATATAGATTTTAATAGCCACACATATTGAACTTCTCATACAACCATTCGTTTTGAAGAGTGGCAGATAGAACGCAACAACCAAGAACATTTCTGATATCCTACCCCAGCTCCTGTCGTTAAGGTTACAGATGCTGTAGATGGTGAGCAGCAGGTATCCTAACGGGAGACAGAACAGGTACCAGACGCCGTGGAACAGGCAGAAGATCTCCGTCGGGTGCAGGAGGGCCGTAACGATGAAGATCCCGATGATGAGGAAGAAGTACAGTGTGCTGATCGGTATGGGAAGCAAGACAACATCCCCCGCTAGAAGTAATAAACAACAAATGTTGGTGAATGATTAATGTTGACAAACTAGCGCTTACAGCGACAAACTTGAAAAGTATTAGCCGCTTACATTAGCCCAGTATCTATGCAATGCTTTCGACATTTCGTATTTTTTTTTACAAGATAGGTAGTTAAAAGGAAATGATATAAATCTATCTACCTGTGGTATTGGAAATCATGGGATTACTGAGACCCATGACGATATCAGTTGCAGTACCCACTGTGACGGCAGCCATCACCACAGCAAATGCAAACGTCAGGATTTTAGCAATCTGCAAAAAAACCAGCAAACTCAAACAAAAACAGGATCAATTTCACACACACAACGCAGTATAAACGACCAAATGCCTCAATTTAGATTTCAAAATGTTCGTATTGCCAGATTATTTTGTCACTTTTAGCGATTCAACTCCTAGATAAACCAACCAATCAACTCCCCGTACTTATTTTCTTCGATTCAACAGTCTCTTAGAATAGTGTTAGTCACCTGTAGCTGCACGTTCTGGTGCGTTTTGAGGCACAGCAAAGCGAATCCCACGGACGTAAGGATCAGGAGCACCATGGAAATGACGGGATCCACACCGTAGGCAACGCTCATGCCACCTGTCGGAATTTTTTTTGTTTTTAAAAAGGTCAAATTTATGGTATACAGAACAGGTAGTTGAACACAATATCTTAACATTATCAACATATACTGAAATGGTACGGCGGCATCTACAACCGGGTACATCTTAATACCCACTATTGATGTCATACATCTCAAAAGCTATCGAACGTGAGGAGATTCTGGAGTCACTGTGTCAAAATTCTGAGGAAGACCGATCGATACGGTCGAAGATGCGGTGAATCCTTTATTTTATTATCTTTTGTTTAAATTGAAAGCCAATCAAATTTCACGCCACGGGTTGGTTATATCCGTCGTAGGTCCTCGTGTGATGTTTTTGTCGTTTTAAGCAGATTATGACGGGCCCAACCACTGACAAGACTCTAAGACAGCGCTTTCCGTGACGGGGAAACCAAATGTTGTACCACATGTTTCAACTATCCTAAAGTGCCACAAGAGTGTGGTCGTGCGACGTTTATAACCGGACACTTACCTGCGATCAGCAGCATGCAGGTTCCAGGTCCGATTAGAGTTGCGAAGAGCAGCAGCAGCTGGTACAGGATGAACAGCCGAGAGATGTTGGAGTTCTTGGTGACAAGTGTCTTCCATTTCTAAACAAGAAAAAGAAAAACATTTATTTACAAAAAACTGCAGATAGAATTGCTGTAAATCAATAAAATGCAAATGTATATGTGTTTATGCAATGGAATATGAAGGGCACCATGATATTGGTTGTCTGTAATATTATGCTTGCAGAATTGTCGATAAAAGAAATGTATATTTGTTTAGCGAAAGCAAAATTTGTTGGTTAATAGGGTGGCCTAGAAAGACAACTTTCGTTTCGACAAATTGGTTTTTCGTAGGTGACAAAAGTTGTCTGTATTGGCCACGGTAGGTTCAGTGCGAATGTACAGCGTACAATGTACCTGAACAACCAGTACCAGGTTGGCAACGGTCGAGGGAAGCCACCGGCGGCGCTGCTTGAAGAACTCGTCAAAAGATTCAGGGCAGAAGGTGGAGTCTTCAGACACGGCAGAGTATTCAAGTTTCAAGCCACTCTCCACCTAGGAAAATGTAAAAAGATCTATATTCGGATCGGTGAAGACTCCATAGCAGCCTAAAAACGGTGCGTTTGTGCAAGAAGGCGCAAAACAGAAACTGAAAAGATTGCTAGAATTAAAGTAGAAAGACTCCAGGTCGATACATATCTTGTACCTTGTTTGTCGTGCAAAATTCATTTGTATTCAAAATTAATTATTTTTAATGCTAAAGGGCCACAAAATACGGTACGTGTAAGCTTATCTAGGCAAAATAGCAAATATATGCAACCTTACAGATCAATCAATCAATCATTCGCAGGCATCAGTGTCTGATGCATGGCGGCTACAGACGTGCATAGGGCTCGCCAGGCTGGTCTGCTCTCGGCGTAGACCCTCCAGTCAGTTCTGGTGATTTCCAGCCCCTGGAGTGTGTTGAAGATCTGGTCTTCCCATCTTCCTCTAGGGCGACCTCTAGGTCGCTTCCAAGACGGGTTTGGTTCCGATGAGATCAGTTTGATGACGTCCTGAGTAGGAACCGCCCTGGAGACGTGACCCAGGAAGGTCATCCGTTGCTTGGTGATTTTACAACTAACCGGCAGTTGGTTAGTTCTGCGACGGACTGTTTCGTTGGGAATGAAGTCATCCCAACGGATGTCTTCAATCTTCCTCAAGCATTGAGAGTCGAAGGCATCTAGTTTGTGTGCTAGTGCCTGTGTAAGGGTCCATGTCTCGGCACCGTACAGTAACCTTACAGATTACTGATACATAATGATAACCATTACCTGATTATAACGCTTTTCTTTCGTCAGAATGTGACAACAAATGCTTCTAAAAATCTTATAGTTAACGACTAAACACTTTCTAAGATTTTACGTACCAGTAGAGTACAGAACCACCTGTCCTCGCCCATATCTTTGATGAGGAACTCGTTGGCCTTGGTGACGTGGGTGGAATATTCCGCCAGCCCGTCACGGACCGCTTTAGCTCGGTACACCGAGAAGCAGCCAGGACAACACAGTACCGTACCAAGGACGTTGTTGGCCGCCTGTCGATGATAGGAAATATTTTGACTAGGATGAAGCTTTATATAGATGACGTTATTGTTGTGTGCGGGGCCATGTTGGTGCCCTTACCAGCGCTGGATCAGAGACCCATAGGTCAAGATTCTGTAGAGTTTGACCTCCTCATATAATCGATATCTAAAGCCTACAGCTTGAAGAAGAGAACACCAAAGGGGTACTTAAAAACATCCTACATCCTACATGTTGGCATAAACTTTGTCTTGAATTAATCTTCTTTTTGAAGACTACTTCAAGACATCCTAAATTGTCTTTACCTCATTAACATATCTATTCAGAGTTTTGGTATAAAACCTGGTGTTCTCAGTCCTATCGTTAGTCACTGACGAAAGACAGTGGATACTGTCTGAAACGTCTGACTGTTTCAAAATCTTATCCAGTTGCTTGAGTAATATATTTTGGCGTATCCTACATGTATAGTGTCCTGAAATATGTAACCCTGGCACGGAAAACAAGATGGCCAATACGTGACCTTAGAAAACAACATGGCGGGCGAAAGACCGAAGGATAATAGAAAACAACTTTTGCTCTGTAAATAGATGCTACCTTGTTCAACCAATGTCCAATAGCGTAGTCGAAGATCTGGTACCACGCCACGGCTCCAGACCCCATGGGATGGGTACGGGCACAGACGGCACCGACCGCCGGGTCACGTGCTGTGATGTCCAGCAAAGCCTTGGCGGCCTCTGGGGTGAACTTGACGTCCGCGTCGGTCACGAGGAGGTACGTGTTCTCCAGGTTGTCAGCTAGAACAAAGACAAAAGTTTGATGTATCATGACTCCAGTTTTGGAAGTAAAAATGATTTAAAGTAACCTCGTCGATGGGGCTAGGACTACGTGCTGTTGTTATTGGTGGAACCAATTAGAAATAAATTTAGTAAGGTTCGGGTTTTTGATCTTAGAATAACCTCATCATAGATGAAACTTCGTAAACGACATGGCTCTCTGTTTTAATCTTCAGATATTCTCTATAACAATAAACATAACAAGTACAGTATTATTTTGCCACAAGATTTTTTTTTTACATTCAGTATGCAGATGTATTTGACTATTACTTACTGAAATGCAAATACGGACACCAACATAACGGCGGACACAACGATGACGTCGTGTTGAAACGCTATATACGGGTCCATGGGTCAAGCTTTACTTATTATATAATGATATCATAAAATGTGTCATACCGATGTGGTGTCCTAAGATCTCGAACCGCATGCTGCGCGATCCTTGTGAGTCGATCGGGTAGATCCGGAGATGACGTGTCTCTATCGGTTCCTCCAGCAGGACTCTCACCTCATCGTCCCCGCTTGATGGTGCGATGTTGAAGGTCTAATAATGCAAATATAGCAATTGCTGCATGAAAAACACGGCTCACATGCGTATGTTCACACTAGTTCGCAACTTGCAGCTGCTGGCTTTTATAGCTTATAGATCTCGATAATTATCGTGAGGAATCTGCTGTTGGCTCGCCATCAACATGTAACAAGTAGTCTACTTACTTGACGTCGGTTCATAGGTATGAATCGTGATAAATACTTCGTTAGGGAGGGTAACAAAGTATTCAGAGCCTTAAGTATGTCACCTCCCGTTGGTTTCTTAATGTATCAGTGTATTATCACACTATTATCTAAGGCAGCAATACCTTTGAAAACAATACCAAACATCTAATGCCTTTTATTATCTAGGAGTTAAAAACTGGCATCGTACCTTGACGTCACCGTCAGGACCCTCTCCATACCGGCGCCAAGCTCTGTCCCCCAGTCCGGCCGTCTCGCCGTTTCGTGCAGACGTGGACTTGTCCAGGTAACGGATCTCAAAACTCTTCACCCATTCGTTGGCATGAGGATGGCCCTGTACAACTAGTCCAGTCACAGCCACCGGCTCACTTAGGTCAACCTTTATCAAAGAGAAAGATTTTCATGCTTGAGGTTGCAATGAGGTTGCGGTGTTCTTTTCATGCCAAATGCTATTTAATAACAACCTCGGAATGCGCAAAACTTGTATACTTCAACATAGGATTAAAATGATACCTAAGGCGGAGACAGCAGGGTGACAGAACATCTCTAAAGTAGCTCAATCGAATGTGCTTGAGTACTGCTTCTCAACGCTTTAAGTAGCCGAAGTAGGTCACCGAAACGTCAGCAGGTGAGAATTACCGATTGTGAAAAAAGAACCTACAATATCCTATGTTTTACCAACCTAAAGGAAACTATTTTCGGATATTTATTACCCATGGCCTTGTACCCATAGAACATGAAATTCCCTCAACACACGAGTTATAGCAGATGTGCGTATATGCAAGTCCGCATGAGTTGCGCGCGTATTACCAAGATTTTGTTTTAGGTTAAGTTTGCAGCCGAAGAATTCATTTCTTTGGTTCGATAACTAGGCTGTACAACGATGGGCAAAGTAGAAAGCAACTTCTTCCCTGCAAACTTTACATGAACCAAAGAAATGTTCATGCGCAACTCATACGCACTTGGATATACACATAAGTGTGACAGGGCCTTTATGTCTCAGCAAGCTAGATTATTGGCTATCATCACCTCAATGTACTGCAGGCCGTCGCCCTCTGCTGTCCAACAGGAGGACCCGTTCAGCCTGGCCCGGTGCGGCCCGCTGCGCCCAAACATCGCCGACCCCTTCCTGGGCGAGGAAGCATCGATGTCGTCATCCAATATGGCGCCGGAGGACATGCCCAGTGGATTGTAGCGAGCTGAAAAAAGATGACGCAAGAGGATCTTATCAACATTGTTCTTTTTTTTTTGTCCCTCAAACGTATGGGGGTCATAAGGAGCAAACGATGAATAACAGAGGTGTGATGGTACATGCATTGTGAAGAAATTCTTTCTTAAAATGTGAATTTTGACTTACCAAGATAGTCTAAAACGTAGGACATGTACATCACTTGACTCCATCGCTTCTTAGCCCTGACCTAAACAAAATAAAATAATTCAAATAAACATTCCACGCATTATCACAAATACACATGGCAGACTTCAGAAAACGTTCCAGCAAAGCGGATTAACGTTACGTCACAGTCACTTGAGGGCAAACATCGTTCAAAGCGAGCTTTTGTTGGGAAAGTGACACACCTTAGAGTTGTCCTTAAGATGGACGTTGAACGACATCTTTCTCGCGCCGACTGTCCAACAGAACTGTAGCCCGTACGGTGTGTCCCACTTCTCACAGGACATCCCGTTGAATATTGTCACCTCTACAAACAGTAGGTTACGTTTAATAAGAAAATGAGAAATCATCTTCAATCGAATCGACGACATTTACGAAAACGTAGACATGGCCTAGTTACACTGTCGAAAAAAAAATTAAAAAATGACACAAAAGGTAGATAATGCTTACATCAACTGGAGAAAATTTAACGGTAAATATCAAACCAACTGTTTCATGATTGTACTTAAGTTGACTTGTACTTTTGCTTAGCTCGGTACATCATACATTAAGTGAATCGTTATCGACAATACAACAGACACCGACACGTCAGCAGGTGAGATTTACTGGTTGTGTGAACAAAACAAAAACAAAAAACTCCAATATCCTATGTTCTACCAACCTGATAAAATTATTTACGAAATACAACAATGTTCGTAATTGGCATGATTTTTTTTACAAAGCTGACGTCACCGTACCTCCCGGCGGACACATAGTCTTGTCGATGAGCGCCATGAGCTGCAGCGCCCAGCGTGAGGGCTGGCCCTGCTTACAGCCGCCGTCGAAGAAGATGTGAGATTCAAAATGGCGGTTCGCCTCATCCTCCAGGTCGTTAGCGATGCCTCGCAAAGAGATGAGCAGCTGTTCCATCTCTTCTTCAGACTGTAGAGAAGTAAAATTACAAATTTTGAATATCTTTTCATGATACATCTAAGCAAAAACGCCTCAATATTTCCACTGTTGTGGTAACAGGTCGCCCGAGAGGAAGATGGGAAAACCTGATCTGCCATAGACTTCAAGGGCTGGGGGTCACCAGTAACGACTTGAGGGTCTACGTCGAGAATAGACCAGCCTGGCGAGCCCCATGCATGTCTGCAGGCGCCATGCATCAGAAACTGATGCCTGCGAACGATTGACTGCATGATTGATTGATTGATTGATATATTGATTGATTGATTGGTTGATTGGTTGATTGATTGATTGATTGATTGAATTATTGTGGTAAGATACCGTATATGCAGCATACAAAATTCGATTCACCTCGTGGTACATGGTACTACAGACGTACACACACGCGTTCCGGATAGTCTTGGCACGCCGGACAAACTGTTTCCGGCTGGTGTGCTTGGTTTTCCTGCTCAGCATCAGCCACTGCTCCAGGAAAATGCTGTTGTAGCCTGGCAACCAGAAAATCTATAAAACAAAAGCGTTGTGATAAGTCATTTCATAGTTCCTAGTGCACACTTGTCATCATTCTGGCCGCAAGTCAGTGCGCATGTATACTCGTGATGCATTGTTGTCTACAGTCTAAATTTTTATGGTCCCATATGCTTGTCTTTGTTATAACCAGGGACATTAAACTTAAGCGATAGACCATCATGAGGTTGGGTTTATTGGAAAAGCAGAATCCCATGTCTACCCAAAAGAATTACAGTGCAGTAACGGTAGGTTTGCTTTAATTAATATTTATCTCATATGCTTTTTAACCAGTCAAAATAACATTTAACTGGACCTGTGACTCCTTCTCCAGAATCCCGCTGGGACTCTGAACCACCAGACTCCACACGGCGATGGTTTGTGCGATGTACAGGCCAACCGCCGCAGGAATGCCCCACACGTACCTAGTATAGGGAGTATTGCAGATTAATATTTCCCAAGTTATGTACAATTGTGTATATTGTATATGACATTGTTATTTGATACATATTCAACTTATGCTGATGACCGACATAAATTGTTACAATATATTGTATGAACGTCCGACGCAATATTACCACCTACCAGGACAGAGATATTCAATATGATATTATCATGCCCTGTTCATGAGCATTACTTGAATAAATCAACTATTGATTTTGAGAGAATTTGATAACGTAAACAGCGTATTACTAACTAACCTTGATTCCTCCGCTTCACAAGCCTCGCGAGGTATGAACACCTCACACGCTGGGATGATGTAGACAAGCAAGATGGCGTCAATACTTCCGCACAACAAGGGCGCCGTGAAGCCGATGTAGTACACGCAAATGCTGCAATTAAAGGAAAATAGTGTTAATATGGCAAGATTCCAATGTTCTTGGTAAAAATAAATGGTATATTATAATAACATGATAGTGAAAAGGGTTTATGAACTGTTCTTGAGATGAATTTGATCTGAATAGGTGATTTCACACATTCAAGCGTGCGGTGTCAAATGTGAAGGCCCCTGAAACGTAAACAAAATGCGTCTGGGACGATAGTCGAGACGAGAAATGTTTACAAGCCAGGGGCCATCACCTTTGACACCGTACGTGTGTACGCGAATGTTTGAAAGTGCTTATTCAGATCAGATTCATCTCAAGAACAGCAAGAACAGTTCATAACCCCTTTTTACTATTATGTTATTATATAAATCACTTATTTGCAGATGATACTAGTCGAATGACTGACCTGCAGGCAAATACCGACAGGACGTAAGCCCCCACACTGCAGAAGATGTTGACCAACAGCTCGTCGAACGCAGGGTGAAAAACCGCGATGGTGTTCCATCCCGACAAGCTCCACATGGTGCTCACGTCTCCAATCTTGGAAGAACAAAAAAGTGCTGTATTACCATTATTTGTTTTAAAGGATACTATGATAGTATCAGCAGTAACGTTGATGTTAGTCATCCTCTCTTGCCTGACCCGCCGCGCGCCGCCTTCAAGGATCTGTCATGTAGAATGGGCCTCTGGTGTGCCATTCTAGGTACGTTACTGCTGGCCAGTCATCTGCCAATCATATACTGTACTCTCCGAAGTTGTAGGGGGAAATTGACTAGCCAATCACGTTGCCTCTTGACCGTATCCGGGGATGTGGTTGACTAGTAACATTCCATCAAACAACAGGAGGAGTGTTATCTGATTGGATAACGGCTGACCAGCGCTAATTGCACTCAGAAGGACGGACCGAAGCCCCGTACACCACATAGAACCGAATCACTTGGCATAACAAAATAATGCATACAGTCTATTTTGCCAATGATTAAATATGGATGCGGAGCCCATTAATTCCTTGATATTGCCAAATTTTGAATCAAGAAAATGTCTGCCCCTGTACCTGATAGTGCCACACATACAGTGTCACCACAGCTGGGGTGAGAAGAAGTTTCCAGAAGCTCGTGATCAGACTAGAAGTCAGTCGACCATCCTTCCTCTTGCTGATGTCCATGACGTCATCGTCGTCCTCGTTCGGGTCGAGCTTGTGTCGTTCTTCGGTGGTGGTTCGGGATGACTCGGCGTCCTTCGTACCGGGGTTCCGAGTACGTGTTTGGAGCTTTTGAATGACTGGGGACCAGGCGGTGGATATAAGGATCACGCACAGTGGTACCTTCCACCAACCTGGAACGGTTAAGAAGAATAACGTTTGAATTTGCCTTATGACACAAAAACATCAATACACTTTTAGTGAGCTATACTGAGAAATCGACCCTGAGTTTTCCGGATCATTGTGGAAATATTTACAACTGATTTGAAATCTATTACGTTCACAAAGTCTAAAAATCATAATTATGCAATCTAAAAAATAAATTACATTGTTTGTAGGATTCTGACATTGAAAATAAAATAAAAAAGGTTAAGCAAGGGGTTAACTGGCACTAACAGTATTGAATGTCAAAGTTTCCTACCATCCGGATCGTTCCCTTCCATAGAACTGAAGTACACGATCGTGACGAACGCGGCGATTCCCAGACAGTCGGCCAGCAAAAACGTCAGCAGCTTCTTCCAAGATGGCGGCCGTTCCCCCGTTTTGTGCGGGCGAACAAACTTGTAGCACTCGTACACAAGCTGGAAGAAGATCTGCATGGAGTAGATGCTGTTCATCAGGAGAATGCCGAGGGCGCTTTTCACAGTTGTCAGGGCTTCCATAGTGAAAAGACCGAGGGCGAAAACCTCGGCTGTACTGGCCAGAAAACCCTGAAACAGATAACAATTGCAAACCCGTAAGAATCCGTCAGCATTGTTGAATATACAATTATAAGAGTTCAAGAATGATGTGGCATCGTTTGACTCCCTTCTGGGAGGCGATATAATGATATTACAAGGCAATATCATGGGATATTGAAAGCTTCACCTACATATTTACTTACTTGAAAGCATGACAAACAAACGAAAACACAAATGATTCATCTGCACTACCACCGAAATTCGCTGGAGTCTACAAAGGAATTTCGTCCTCTACTACTACATGTACTAAGAACATAACTTTTACCTTGCGCCCTCCAGATTTTACTGATATGACTAAGGCTTCGGCCTAGATTTTTAACTCATTCATCGTGTACGTGGTTGATTTTAAATGTGTGTCTTGTGTATATACTTCTGCAATAAAGATGATATTGAACACAAATGCCTATAAACATGTACAGCCAAACTCTACAAAGAATAACGAACAACTTCGGGAGGTATTATGTCTACAAAGCCACAAACCAAACGGAAGTCACATCTTTGTCACAAGTAAAATTTGTTAAGCATTGCCTCTTACATGTATTCTTATAAATAAGATTATCGCTTGTTCCCCATTTGACGTAGATTTGTATTATGTCGCTGGCGGGATACGAAATTCTAATTATTCTAGCCAAGTTAGTAGATTGATAGTAATCATAAATCTGTCTCAGACAGATACTTTATAGACCCCTATAAGTTTATGGACCTTTCGCTATTTTAAACAACGCGGTGGAATTTGACCAACCGTCATAAATATTATGTACTTAACAAAACTGGACAAAAACAAGTAATAATCAATAACCAGATTTAACATTTAGGTCTTACTTATGATGTGTTTGTTCGGTTGGTTTTCAAACAAAATACCGTCGAAATATTTGGAGTCTTTTGAAGTGACAAATGTGTTAGAATGGATCATTTTGCCTCTTCTTATTATTTTGATCTATTCATCCAACACGCTAAAGCATCGCTAATGACTTGTTAACAGCACAGTTCTTGTCCTTGTAGCTCGTAGAATCAACATGGCTCCATGACACCATTATTGGTCATTTGTTCCGAGCTGTCAATCACAATTACCTATTCGGCCAATATAGAGGTGGAATCTATCACGTCGTTCGCCGTTTTGTCCGCTTTGGTATTCAAAGAAGGTTTGTCACCCACCTTTTGTAAACACCTAGCACCAATGTAAACATTTACCAACTGGCACGGTAAAAGTCCACGTACATGTAAACATGGCTTTATTCGAGTCTCGTTGTCAACGTTTGAAACCATTTTAAGCAAAAGAACTAAATGTACCTGCAAGTTTCGATAACGTTATACTAGGGGTATTAGCGGTAAGCCTATATAAGCGAATAGGTAGAGGGCATCTGTTTTGAACACAATTAGTTTTGAACACATTTTGGAACACCGTTATCGTTTGTTATTGATAAATACACAAGCAAAAACATTTAGTCTAAAGTCATTAAATGACACAGATGCCGTTCACGTCGTATGCCAAGATGTGTAAAATGGTTCAAGTATGTGTTTTATATGGATATGGTGGGTAGTTCTTGATTCAAGAAAAAGGTTTGAGAAGCCTAGCCTGATTTTTGTTTTGAACAAGATATTCGTCTGCGAGTTAACGTTAATAGCATATAAGTCTAGTTTACTGTGGTTTAACATGACACAGAACGGTCAAGTTTAAGCCTATTTTTTTCTTCGATGTGCTTGTTCGGCCACATGCCACTTTTCAACAAAGTCGAAGTGGAGGAGGAGGGGTCACGGATAAGAGTATGAAGAAAAGAACCTGTTTACATGTACTATAACGGTTAAGGGCGTTCCCGATTGAAAGAGTTTGGTGAGTGTACAACACGTATAACAGATGCATGGGTACGTGACAAGTTGCACGGTACATGTATGTAGTGCGTGGGTAAAAATGGCAAACTTTGCAGGTGACTCTACCGTCGAGTTCAAAGTTACAATAGTACCCGCGTCATCGTGTCATAGGT
Source organism: Branchiostoma lanceolatum (assembly GCA_035149815.1). Lineage (NCBI taxonomy): Eukaryota > Metazoa > Chordata > Leptocardii > Amphioxiformes > Branchiostomatidae > Branchiostoma > Branchiostoma lanceolatum. The sequence continues at coordinate 17,869,106 of CM068874.1, forward strand.
CAACGATAAGACGTCGAAGGGAATGAAGCCACACTCAAACACACACACACACACACACACACACACACACACACACACACACACACACACACACACACACACACACACACACACACACACACACACACTATCAATACAGTAATTTTTTCAACTATAACATAACTAATAGTCCCAAACTTAGTTATACTGCATGTCTGCGAAACTACATTGAGACGAAAAAGTCCAGTTTTACTCACCACACCGACGGCGGTCCATGTGGGCCAGGGGTACACGCCCCTACAGCCGGTAACCCAGAGACACCTGAGCAGGGTGATGCCGTACGGCACCATCAGGATGAGGAGGATCATGTTGATGATGGGCTCCGGCTCCTCATCTTCACAGGACTGCACGATCGTGATGTTGTGGGAAGGCCGTCTGAAAAGAAGAGTTTTAAAATGACAAGTTTGAAGGTTCATCTATTTTTTTACTGATTGTTAGAATCCATTTCTGAAGCTGGACTCGAACTATATGTATCCGTATATCCAAAAACAAAAGAAACGTTAGACACATTTTGAACTATACAGCGCAAGTCTTGGTCAAGGAATGATCCCGATCTATCGCTCCTTTGACGTAACGTTTTGCAGATAGAAGCGGGTTTAGGCTTTCTAAAACATTCGACCCACTGCTAGCTATCTCACATGTCATGTCTACACAAGCTGACGTCACAGAAGCGGTGGATTAAAGTCTATTTTTGTGTCGGAAAATAACATAAAATCCTTGATATACCAATCGTGTTTTGATTAACTTAAAGCTTTTTTTTGCTATTGTTGTTGACCTTGGTGAAAAGTTAGGATTTCAAATGTTACTTTTGACAATTGAAGCGGTGTCTTTTCCTGACCTCTAATGTGTGAGTCCACGGTATAGCTTGCTGATTATGTACTTTTTAGGGTTCTGCAACGCCGCGTGTACTAACAGAAACCCAAAGTAAGTATTGTGTAGGGGAGGGTACCGGTGTACCAGCACATAACCAGTATTTCTTGCTGAACTGGTCCGAAAAAAACTGTCCAGAAACATTCAGTGGACCGGTTGTTGTACTGATTAGAAAATGAACACTTATGATATTTGCACTATGTATATTGTGTGTTATTGCGTACCGCAAAATATAAGACCTGCACCGAGGAGCCACACAAATATCATACACACGAGAAACAAAGCTTTACAAAACACTTTTTAAAAAACGGGTCTTCTAGTATGAGCTTGCACAAACAATGTAAACACCGTTGCCGTCTGACTATGTTGTTTTTGTGCGGATGCGTGGCTGTGCTGTACCGTTGTTTGACATGCGATCGTGTTACTCGGGCAGATATCAAGTACGCTCTAACCTGTGAATAGTACCTTATAATTATATAGCATTACCGTACTACAATAGTCAGGTCAATGTAAAAAGGTCACTGGACCTGATCCTCTGGAGCGGGACTCTTCATTGTCCCGAATTTTCTGTACCAGTACCCACTTCTAGTATTGACATGGTGTCTTGGAGCCTGGTCACATACGATGTTGGACCGTCGCACGGTTGTAAACTGAGGGCATTCTATAAGCTAAGATGGTCATGTGTCGTAAGCAAATTGGCAGTTTTGTTTTGGACTTGAAGCTGTCAGAGATTCGGCTTGTCTGTGGTTGCTTCTTTCATGCACAGCTTCCTTAAAGAATCTAAGACGCTCAAACTGTACAACGGTCTACGACGAATGTGACGTCGTATGTCTCAAACGTCCTCAAAATGTATTTACAGAATAGCTTTATTACATGACAGTTGTACACGGTACAATGCATGGCAACAGCCATTAAACATATGTATAGTACAATCAAAATAGAGGTATAGAATCAAACTTAACATCCTAATTACTTATACAATAAGGGATAGCATATTCTATAATATAGTGTTACAATTGAGTGGGACTAATTATTAGTTATGGTATTTTTATAGGTTCAACACGCACACAAGAAGCAATGTATCTTACGTGTATGTCCTGTTCTCGAACCTCGCCTGTGCCAGACACTGCGTGATGGAAATCACCGACACTTTCCCGAACCCGAGACAACTTAAGATCACCAAGAACAGCACTATGGACAGTAGCAGCTTGCATGCTCCTGGCCATCTTGGAGGGGCTTTCTCTTTCGTTTTCGCGGCCTCTACCTTCTTCTTGTAGTCCTCTCCTCTCTTTTCTAGAGTCAGTTCGATGGCGTTGGAAGCTCTGCGTCTGGTTGCCATTGTTGTCTCCGTCAAAACCGCCTCAAAGTCTCAAAACCGAGTAATAGTTAACGGGTAAAAACCCCGTACGAAACTTGACGACCCTACCCCACGCACAAAGTCCAATTTGCTACAGCTCGCTCCAGTGTTGCAAATATTTCCGACAAAGGCAGCCACTGTGTTGTGATATAAACACTTGTACAGGTTGCCCTACATATATATAGCTTCATCAAGTTGTAGTCCGTGTGTGCGCTCCTAACTGGCGTCTAGACCTGTTCCCTACTTTATAAGGGCCACACCAAAAACTAACTAAACAGTGAAAAACATGGAGGGTATTTATGGGGTTATTGGTTGTCAACGGCTTTGATCTTCATGGGCTATTGAGTTTCAGATGCCCTATAACCCTTTAAGATCCCCCAGGTAAAAACAAACACCCGAAAAGGAAGTGAATTCCATTGGTGTTTGATAAGGCCGACAAGTGTTCAATAAGTTGCCCAACATATGACCTTGGTTTCAAAGTTCAAAGTTCGACCTGTCAGGACTCGACACACCTGTTCATAGCCTTGTCATCCAATTATGGCAAAAAGGGGAAAAGGTAGCTCCATAGCCTTGGGTCTGCAGGGACAGTGGGTTGTTATCCGCTGTGTCTAGGGAACCGTACGTATGTTTTGGAAGGCGGATTTTCCTTTCACCACACAGAGGTACCCAATTTCTACACCAGGGTGGAGTTAGAAATGCCGTGTAAGTTGCCTTTCCCAACCATGAACGGCAGGATCGAACCCGTAACCTATCGATCTTGTGTCCTCTAGCCTATTACCACTGAATCTGACGTCAAACAAAGGCGTATCATTAATACTACCAAGCGGTCGTTCGACGTGCACTCGAGCACTACTCAAAGATTATTTAATAACAACTCGAAGAATACTTAATGACTACTCGAAGAGTAGTGCCCGATGATGGCTTATTGGTAGAGTGTCACTTTGAATTCGGTTAGAAAGTTCCTCTCAGATGGGGTGTAGAGAACTACGCCTTGCTAATTCTTTTAAAAACTTCTTAGTCAGGGTCCTTCCCGGTGTGAGTGAATCAAACCTTAAAAGTCCGGTCTCCATCTCGACATCTTGAGTAGGTGATAGCTACCTGTTATGTCAGACGTCCTTCCACAAATGTTGTAAATCTCAAGGATTTAATAATTCAAGAACTCATGATATAGTCATGCCTTTTTTGAATCACGTGAAGGAAATGTATGGATCCATGGATCCAGCTCATTCTTAGGGACATTTGCCACTTTTTTTTTCTGGTATTTACACTTTTTAACGATTCTCCTCCCATGCAGATATCATGGTATTGTTAACAGGCAAAGGCATTTATGTCTGGATATTTTGCACTACTTATAATTACGAACTTGCCATACATTGTACCTGTTACATTTGTTGTGCAATAAAGTTTGAATTGGTGAATTGAATCATCTATACATGAGCTGGTTGGAAATGACCATTTGCTTGCTTTATTGCAGGTCGTCTCAGAGTTAAATCGCACATGGATCTGTTGCTGCATAGATTCAAAGAAAGAAAGAAAGGCAAGGATCTTGATCATGTGTGGGTCTAGGCGACACTGTGAGGTGTTGTTGTTCTTTTCCTGTCGTTCTACAACCAGTCGACAGGGAGCGCTAAAGAGCGCATGAAAATGAACCCATCATTTTTATTTTGCATAAATCCGTGAAAGAAAAATAACAGTAGAAATTATGTAAACACTAGATTAGATTTGATTGAAATGTTTTTACTTACGTTTTACCTTTTCTTAACAATAGCTCTAATATTTTGTGCGTACTATGGTGTTTAGCATTCTTTTGCTATCAACATGTGAATCACACATCACGTTAGTTTAGTTCAATACATGTTAGGGGTGCCTGTTGAAAACTATGTTTTCTTATCCCAATATTCAAAACAGATATACAAATTCGAATAACCAACATACAAGATGTCTAATAAAAAATATACTTCGATGTATTTTCATATCCAAAAAAAAAAATTTTTGAATGTTTAAAGTTTCTCCAAATATAAAATATCCCCCTTTTGTTGGATGGTTTAATCTAAAGAGCCAACATGGCGTCAAGTTGAGCAAAATAGTGAAAAGTCGCAGACTATTTCGCGAATTTTCGCCAATTTCTGTCAATCCACGCCTACATTCGCACCGCCAAACTACTCGATCGTATTTGTGAATGTCTAGAATATATCCGTGACTACTTTTCCCTCAATTTTCTGTATTCTGGGGCTCAAAAATGGGTTCTGAGTCGAGCACCTTGCAAGGGTGTGACTTCGAAGAAGAAGTCGAAACTTCGGAGAAAAACTGGACTCTTCACTCCGCCAGGAAGAAAGACGGGTCCAAAGTGTCCGTGTTCGTCCACAAGTCCACACAGCCGAAGGAGGATCCGGTTATACAGAATGCCGCAAAGGTAAGAACTTGTTTGTGTTGTGTTTACGTGTGCACGGTGTTTACTGTGCTGACGTCACATATAACACCGGAAATTAATGGAAGGGGGTAGTTTGCGTAGTTTTAGAGACAATTATCATATGAAATTATTGCGATTGTTTATAAGATTCCTGTCCTTCATCCATGTGTTTTATTTGTTAAAAATTGTAATATTTTAGCTATAGTACAAAGAGATATATTTTGAAGCTGAACATGTTACGTTATACTTAATATGTACCTTATCATTATGTTTAATTACCAGAAGTGCCACGTTTGCCACGTAGTACTAGAGTAGGTGGTTGTCTGTCAAAAAGTGACCTGTCTTGTGGATTTGATTATTCAGAATACTAGTATTAATAAAGAACCTACAGGTTCTGGGTTTGAATCCTTTAACTAAGTAGCACGCCTGAATGTTGTGACCTTGGGAAAGGCACTATGACTATGCTCCATGTTTTTCCTCGCTCTGCTCAATGAAATTGAGTGCTTTAGTACCTATAGCTTTAGGTAGGGACGGCCTTTTAGATGGGATGTAAAGCTGCAGGTCTTGTGTTTGTGTAGAGAATTTTTCACCTGGACCTTTCTAGCGTGAGATCAGGACAAGTTGCGAATATCCATTTCCACTAAACTGTACTTGTAGTTATACTACAGAATTGTTTAATCCGCAAACTTAAGACACTATGAGAAGCTTCTTTCCCTTTCTTCTATTGTGCAATCAAATCCCTTTGATAAAATGATCTGACAGTAAATTTCCCTTACAATAGTTACACATTAAAGGAAATGCACAATACCGATGTTTATAAATAATTATGATTATCCATATCTGGAAAAAAATTTTTTTAACACTTTATTGGTAGCAACTGAAGATCCTTCGCCACCCGACAATCCTGCGGTTCTTCGACACGTGCCAGAACGTGGAGGGAACGTACCTCATCACAGAGTCAGTGCATCCGCTTGAGCTGGTCATCGACGCGCTGACGTCAGCCGAGATCTGCGCTGGATTGTTCAATGTGATCGAAGCTCTCAGCTTTCTCCATGAAAGGGTATGTACCATGCAGTATGACACCACAAATACTAGTATATATTTGCTACATACACAATCTATAATACTGTTTTGACTTGATTCAGTGTGTGTGAAAACCTCCTTAGTCCTTTTGCTCCTTCCTTGAAATGAAATCCCTGTGAAAATAACTGAATTTACAGTCTATTCGTTTGGTCCCCTGCAGGGTGGTGTGTGCCATAACAACGTGTGCATGTCCAGCATCTATGTGAGCGGGGACGGCAGTTGGAGACTTGGGGGATTTGAACATCTCTGCAAGTTTGAACAGGCAACTCCTGAGGTAATAAAGGCTGCTTAATATAATCACATCACCCCTAGACCTTAGTAGAAGTTCCAATGGGAGCTCTTGATCACTCGTATGATAAGTAGTCCAATCATCATCATCACAGGTTGACCCCCGGGGAGGACGGGGTAAGCAGTCCAATAGGAGCTCAGAATTCTCTTTCCCTATGGAAACCAATCATAACAGCCTCCAACACCAACAACAGACACAGACAGTTCTCAAGTCTGAAAATGATTGGTCCTTTTTATAATTAAATATTTGTTTTACTATCTTTGAGTTTGTCAAATGTTGCTCAAATCAGATAATAATTGCTAATTTCTTTTTTCAGTATCTAAGCAAAGGTCGTCATCTTCGAAATGCCCAGTATCTTCCTCCAGAGGAGAAGGTTTGTGATTTTGAATACTAGAGATTCATGAAAAATTTGTACTAGTATTTTCCTTGAACTGTTCCACCAAGTACTGTAGGGCCTTTTTCTCAACACTTGCAGCTATGTTCAGATTTCACACATTCCTTGAACAATGTACATGTTACCGAATGATCAATGTGACATTGTTAGGATAACAAACAACATCCAGGAAGTTGCAACAAATAAATTTATAAAACAAAATTATATTGCAAATCTCCTACAATGTACATGTATTTTTAGGCCCGTATCTAAAACACAATTTAAATTTTCCTAAGTCTAAGCAAAATTGCAGTGTTTACATGCACATTACCATGTTTTATCTTTATAGGAAGATCAATACGTTCTGAATGTGCAATATGGCCATGCCCGGGATGCCTACGCTTTTGGTATCCTTGCTGAGCAGATGCTGGAATATCTTTCAGAAATGGGTGAGTACTTATATGTATAACACGATAAAGAAAACTTCTGGTAATTGTAGTATACTATTAAAGTCATTAATAAATAGATATACTTTTGGTAAGACATGTCACCAAGGACAGTTATCATATACAATACAGCTGAGTTATGTTTGATTATTTGTTTATCATCATGTTTGTGTTCAGGCGGAATGTGTAAAACCTTTGAGCTGTCTGTGTCAGAGGGGCTGCTACACCCAGACCCTAGTGCCAGGCCAAAACTCAAGACCCTGCTCTCCGACAAAATCTTCAAGTAAGGCTTTTACTTTGAGCAAAGATAAATGTAGAAACATTATATAAGTGACAAAGTTGCAAAGGCGAACTGGCTAAATGAAATTTATCCAATTTAAAAGTATATTCTATGTATACATTTGAACTACATGTAGTTAATGTTACTAGCATTTACATGGCTATATATATTCCTGATGTATGCCTTTGCTTTTTTCCCAAGGAATGACTATTTGGAGATTATGAACTTCCTAAAGAACATCACAGTCAAGGATGAAGAGGAGAAGAACTTGTTCTTCAGGTAAGTTGCATTTTGACGTCAAGCATTTTCAAACCTGATGCATGAGTTAATGCATCTTAAATATGATTCTTGTCTCCCGAGATGACATCACCGATGTCCTCGTTCAAGGTTCAAGGTTCAAATATGATTACATTATTATTATCATAAAAACAAAATAGACTTATCTGTTAATTCATTTGCTTGTTACAGCAAAAGGTTTGGACACTGACTGGTATTTGTATTCCAATTTTGTAGCACACTTGCAGCTAAGGTGTACAGTCTGCCACCTGTCCTGGTGGCAACACGACTGGTTCCTCAGCTGATGACCCGACTAGTCATGGCTGAACCTGTAGCTGTGGAGTCTTTCTACCCACACCTGCTTACCCCATCTACAGGTCAGTTCTATGCACATCAGCTGAACCTGTTATAGGGACAGATGGGTGGGTATGTTAAGTTAGACTTTGTATATTACTATTAGCTACAATGTACATGTACATGTAGTTACATCTTCAACAACATCTTAACACATATTATTTTTTTTTTCCTTTGTATTTTGTACTCTTTGGTGCATCAATAAAGCTTAGTATTATTATTGTCTTCACTTCAGAAAAGACAAGGTCGGAGGAGTTCATCCCAGGTCAGGTGAACCCTGTCCTCCCTGCAGCGGTGTACCGTGAGCACGTGATCCCCATCCTGGCAGACCTATTCGCGGTGCACGAGGAACATGTGCGCATGATCCTGCTGCACCACTTCTCCACCTTCGTGGAACAGTTTGACCCCGAGCTCATCCGGAGACGGATACTGAGACAGGTTCGTAACTGTGTTGTCATATTTATTTTGAAAAAGCATGATTGCACGCTTCAAAGTTGATGCATTTTAACGTTTTTACTCCCTCGCCAGGTAAGTTTCAAATCGTGCGGTACCCCTTTTTTCAAAAGAAACTTGACAGTCACAGCTATATTTGCATGGGAAAATGTGGTCAATGTTCCACTATACAGTGGGTAGGTTTATAGTGCTTGTAACACAAATGACTCCAAAATAAACGTTTTCTGATAATATCAACTATGAACTATTGAAGTATTCAATGAACAATAGACATTTGTTTAAGATATGCTCTTTTCTGATGTTAATACTAGTAAACATCAAACCTTACAAATTATACTGGAAATCTTCCAGTTCTCTCTTCCTGCTGCCAGGTGATCAAAGAAGATTCTGTCCTGATGTCACAGTGAACACGGCAGCTGATTCGGGACCTGGTTCTACGGCTTGTGAAAAACATTCTTTTTGGAAGCAAACAAAAGAAACATTATGCAATGTTTTCTTCTCAAAAGAACATTTTAGATGAGGTGCCAGGTTCCAAAGTTGCTGCTGTGTTTACTGATATGTCATGGAGAAATGACCAGTCTCTTTATTCCAAGTGTAGTTAGGATCATACAGTGCTTTATTGGCACAACAAAAATAAAGGAATTCACGCTTTCCTTCCCTTGTTTCCACAGTTGCTACTAGGTCTGAAGGACACCAATGACCAGATCGTAGCGGCCACCCTGAGGGCCCTGGCAGAGGTGGTGCCAGTGTTGGGGGGAGAAGTAGTAGTGGGCGGGCACAGGAAGAAGTATTTCAAGGAGGGTCGACCCAAGTTTGCCACCTTCATGTCTTCTCCTGAAGGTAACAGTTCTCTGGTGTTGCCAAAATATTATAACTTTTTAACATAAAGAATAAATGGACCAAATCTTGGATCAGTCCTCTGGTCTTTTTTAGGGTTCATTAGAGGACCTTTTAGATTGTCATGATTCAAACCAAACTTTTCAGCTGCAGCTTTGAAGCATGGACCCTTGAACGATCTTACAAAAAAGAGGACCAGAGGACTAATTTTTTTTCTCATGTGTTATCTATTCTCTTGTGTCAGAAAGAAGCTAGAATTTCCATGATGTTGCAGCTTCATATGCCATAATAGTCAGCAAATTGACTGTGGGCATTAAGAAGGAGAAGAAACTACATACACCAAGTTGACACAAAGGAAGCAGCTTAACTCTTTTTTTTGTAAATATGTCTTCAATACTGTGTACTGGAAGCCTCTTGGAAAACATAATTGATAATAATATCATCCTTCTGTAATATCTGTGCTATTGTATTGTTTTGTTTTTACAGTGTCCAGGAGCAATGCCTATGTGTCCAACCTCACAGCAGTAAGTGGGGTCATTAACCTGCCATTTGACATCAAGACTTCACCTCCCAAAGCAGCAAAACCCTCTGTCAGGTAAAGGAAACATACAGCTCACTCACTCACTCACTCATCCTCTTGCACGTGGTGCGTAGAGCCAACTCGCTTCACATACAGCTGGGGTCCTGTAATGAATGACTAACTCTAGTAATGATACTTGAAATTTTGACAGTTATTTACCTGATTGTACAATTGTGGTCCTTCGGGCATCTATTTATTGTGTCCAACCCTCATACCGGTACTAGTCTAAGGGATGACATACTGACAAATCTGTGTTCATAAACCACTCTGGGTTTGAAGAAAATAGTCTAAAAGCCCATGTCACACACCAGGAAAATAAAGAGCTTGCTCAACAAGTGACGACCATAAAAGGCTCACAATGACCAGGATATCCATTCGCAGAGGTGTTCACTTGTACGCGTTTGATTGTAGTTTACTTAGATTTCATATAGAGGAATCCACTACCATCTACCAACCTGATGAAATTATTTTCGGAAGAGGAATTTACTGTTTTCAAAGCAGGCTTCAAAGGTTTCTTGGTGCCTATTAACCTTCAACCTGCTAAGGAAGCTATTTGGCAACAAATTTGTTTTCTTTATGGTGTTAGGCAGCAGGGAGACTGTTAAAATGCAAATTATGTTGTAACAGACATGTAATCTATCGTTTAACACAGCGTTAAGCCATCAATAGAAGTTGACAGTAGTTCAGCCAAACGCCAACTGGAGAGGGAGAGAAAGAGGGAAGAAATGAAGAGAAGGTCTGAAGAAAGGAGGAAGGAAAGAGAAAGAAAAAGACTGGAAAGAGAACAAGAAAGACTACTTTTGAAAGGTAAGAATATTTGCCACATAATTTTGCTTTTTGTTTTGGTTTGCCTGTTCTTTAAATTTTTTGGTCACTTGTATGAACTGTTAATGAACATGAACAATATTTTAAGTGTTTTGTTTTCAATTCTCTATATAGCAACGGAAGAAGAAGAAAGAGGAGAAGATTCAGTTAATGAGATCAGTGACACCAGAGCTTCCACCAATCAAATCATTGCTGCCATGGAAACGAGACTGAATGACACCACAGAGGAGGCTGATGATTGGTCAGACTGGGAGGACACGTCAGCGGGCGTTGTCCAGGCAAAAGAGGAGGATGCAATAGGCCAAGAGATAGAAGAGGAGCTGGAAAAAATGGAGAGTCTTCCACAACCCGATGAACATCATGAGTTTGAGGAAAACAAAAACTTATTTCTAGACATAGTTCCTGCGAAAGATACCAAGACGTTAGGAGGTAAGGACGTCGGAACCCCGAGTGAGAGTGAGTGGGGTGGGTGGGGCGAGGATGATCGTCCGGAAGACGACCGTAGCGTCGGGTCCGCGTCCGTCCAATCGGAATCACCTAAATCAATGCCTAAGGACACAAGGCAAACCGCGACTCACTCAACGAGTGGGAAACACAGCACAACCAAACATTCCGGCATGAAACTAAAGGGTAGAGTTTCAAAAACTCAAACAGAGGATACCAAATCAACAACTCACACAGACACACCCAATAAAATCACGAACAAAAGACAAGAACCGACCAGAAAAGTGGAGAGAAAATTGCGTACAAATCTTCAGCAAATCAAAGAAAAAGACTTGGGTAAAGACTTCGAAATAGAGGCTAAAGTCATCAAAAAGGAAGAGGACTTCTTTACAGACATGGTGCCGGAATTCAAGCCTGCCAGTGTTACACTACTGTCTGAAGTAGAAGAAGTGTCCCTGAAGGAAACAGCTTCTAACGTGCAAAGCACAGATCATGAACACAAGGAACTGTCTGCTGTCTTTGCTGCACAGGATACAGAGGTATATTTCTGACTTATTTCAAACTACAAGTTGCATATACTGTCTGTGTACTCTGCCTTGAAACTAGGTAGCGTGCTGCACTCTGTGGCCTCAGTTTGAAAATAAGCTGTGCCAAACAAAATTTGGTTTTCAGTGCAGCCACGCAACTGGGGATTTCAAACCCTGGATGCTATATCTGTACATGTAAAAGGCTTACCAAGCTGTCGAACCGATGATCCATTAATATTCCCCATATCACACAACATAAGTCATTTTATTTATTTTAATTTGATGGGGATCAGAGGACTGATCAAAAGCTTGTTAAGAGCTTTACTTTGTGTACAGAAATAGCGTATAAGGTCTCTACAAACCTAGAAGAGCTGTAAGCTATGATGAACTGGTGTAATACAGTTGAGAACCTGGCTCAAGTGTTTGTTTAGTATGACGGTAGCATAGTATACATGGTTGTAGGATTTTGAATTTTAACTTTTTCTCTTATTTAAAACGTTTGAAAGTTACTTCAACTATTGTCTTCTGGCTTTGTCCACAGGTTGAAGCTGGATGGGGTGATGAAGAAGACATCAGTTTTGAGGATACAGATCTGACAATACCAGATGACTAGCAGGTCTTAACACACACATGTTTACTACCAGGATAAGAAATCCCTTATTGTTATACATATTCAGAATATAGTTGTGGAAATTCTTCAAGGGTGGAGCTGCAATTGTAATCAACCTTAAACACCATTTCTACTGGGGCGGTAAACATTAAGCGAGCAAGACCCTTATATTATTGCATTTGTCGTACAGTCAACCCTGGCCTGGCAACCACAGTCACAATGGCTGGGTTACACAATTGTACATCAAAATCATCATACTTTTTGTCAAATTCTTACTCATTGTCACAATTGGCATAATTGCTCAGTTTACACACATTTGACTCGACTCAAAGGACTATACAAGGAGAATTCTAGGCCACTCAAGTAGCATTTCCTAGTAGGAAAACTCCACTTGAGCAGCCCAAAACTCCTCACTTACAGCCCCCAGTCGACTCTGAAAACTTGTGTTTAAATCACTAACAGTCTCACCCAACCAGCTACCAGTTATCAGTCATACAAGTCCAATTTTGTGTTCTTATGTATGCTTATCCAGTGGAAAGGGAGCCTTAGAATAATGCACACTCACATTATTCTGTTGTTGCAGTTTTGTATATGATGTAAATACAGATAATTTAAATTGTTGTTTCGGGGTTGCCATCCTTATGTTATGCATTTCCTTGTTTGTTTGTTTTCAAGCGATTTTTTTTTCCTTTTATTTGTAAAACTATGAATCATTGCGTCTTCCATGATTTTTTTCCATTACAATACGTTTTTTTGCAAAGCCTGTACTAAGGATATGGTATAGTGTGACAATTCTATATTGATTCCAGCTCTTTGGAATTCTTTCACCCGTTTATGGATGGTGTGATGCTGAAAAAACGTATCAATACATGGTTTTCAGCTCAATTTTCCCCATCATTTTACCACCCCATGCTTACCATGCATGATTTCATTTCATTCTAAAATTCTTCACATTATATACAAAATATACAGTCAGAATCATTATAGTTTTTTGTCCAATTTTTATTCATTTTAAACAAGATCCCATGAAATAAAAGACTGAAAGAAAGTTAAATGTAGTTTTCCAAAACAAGTTACAATTTCACATTTTTCAAACATGCAGGGTGCAGATCAACTTTTTATATTATACAGCGACATTATAGTTATTCATTGCAAGTATCCACTGCCGAAAGCACTTTTCCAGACAAACCTGTACCACCCCTACATAAGAACCCCCAGGCCAGTGTGACAACATTAAGGTGGTCTCTTAGATATTTTTCCCAGTGATACAAGCATCCAGAATCCTGTCTATAGTGACCACCAATCCACCAGGACCAGAGTACTTGGTCCCCGAGTGGTCTTCACTGTACATGTACAGTATATATTTACAAGATTGGAAAAGAAATGAAATCACAGTTGCCATAGGTTTGTAGTCAAGCTACAATAAAAATGAAATATTGACAAATAGTGCTTACTCTTATTTTTGTCTAGTTGCAATGCTACTCCACAGCATGTTACATTGGGTTTCCAAAAAATGTAAATTAACCTTGAAAGTTTTGCTGTGGGTTTGTTTTTGTAGTGACCTCTTCACCATAGATATGACTCCCTTGTATGATTGATTACTGTATTACTGAACAGCATTGTTTCAACCGCCAGTTTGAAACACTTCCTCCTACCGCGAAATAAAACCACCGCAAAAGTAAATGAATTTACAGTACATGTTAGTGGCAATGCGGTGACTTCAACATAACTCAACATTAAGACTGAGTAAAATATAGTTGCACCGAATTTTACATTAACGTCTTTTAAAGGGTTGCATGGTGTGTATTTCGTTCTTTAAGTAAGCCATTAATAGCTGTTTTCTTCATATATTGTTACATCCCAAACTGGAGGTAAATTAAAGAACTCCCAATGTTGTATAAAGTGCATTATATGATTGCTGGTAAATCATTTCATAGTTGTTAAAAGTGGCAATACTATAGAGAATATAATTGTTACAAGTCTAAATGGGTTGTAGCATACTACCAAAGTGTACGTAGCCAAAAGTACAGTAAGGTGGGTTTTCATTAAAGGAGAAATACTATGAAATTGTCGTGTCTTTTTCTTTTTAGTTTGTTTTGAGGATAAGAGATTTTAATCATTGTTAATTCAAAGGCTCTCCATCACTGCGGCTGGCTGTCATGACGCCCCTACGACCACTGAGGTCATGGATCATGAGTGAGTGAGTGAGTGTAAATAAATAAGCTTCAAATGGAGCTCCATAAGATTGCTTACACCTTTTAGGTCGCGCCCAACGGAGAATCTGTGTGGTCATTGGTCATCGTTTGGCTTCAAAACTGTGTCTAAAGCGGTGTCTAAAGATTTATCATTGTATACCAACTAAAGTGTTTTTAAAAGTCATCTACATATATGCCTGTTTTTAAAAGTGTTCACCATCCCCAAAACTAGGTTTTGTTTAACATAGTGGTAGCTATTTAACATACGTAACGTGAACTACCATTACTCATTAAATGCAAATCTATCTTTTTCCTCTATTACAAACCAGGCAGGTGCTCTCCATATCGGCAATTGCAACAGACTGATGGTCTTCAATTCAACATTTGCCAAATTGGCAGTTTGGAATATCGGATAAGAAAGAGGGGAAAAATTAAAGAACTGGCGGCAATGTTTACAATTTATTCCTCAATTTCACAGAAGCATAAATACATCATAATATCACATGAAATATTTACATGGGTATAGTTATGTGGAGTGAATCATAGGTACGAAACCATTTCGTCGCGCATACAATAGCATAGCACCGTCAGGACATAGATTAATGTACACACAACACGTCGTACATACTGTTATTACTTTACTTTAAAGTGTAGATTTGACATCAGTTTTCATCTTGCACTGTCGCCGGGCGCACATACATGGCACCGTTTGTACACAATAAATACAATATAAATAGATGTATAAAAACCTTTAAAACCAAGACTATGATTCATCACTACTATATTACCGTTTGTTAAATAGTCCTAAATATCAGCACATACACATGGACAAAGGGAAAACAAAACTTATAGATCCAACGAGGGTTGGCATTGTTACCGACAAATAAGGCATAATAAAGTTTCTCCAAAAATATTTTTAAAAGTTGGCGTTGTTTTCCTAAATAAATGTTGTACTATGTCATATTGCTGTTAGTAGAATCATGTACAAAATGTTAATATGCAAATTATTGACGGAACCATATATATATAGTTCATATGCATGGCTAAGATAGTTCTTTATTCCAAATTTACTGGTAAAATAACGTTTGTCAACAATCTTCTTTCTCGATAGATTCGAGGAGTTATATATTTTGCTTTACGTTTACAATAATCTTCCATATTTCTGCAACACAAAATTCAATCACAGTAACAAGTAATTCATACAGATACATGGAAAGAAAATCTTTGAATGCTAGTAAACAAGGGACCTATATCTAACAGTGGTTGAATCATTTATAAGGTATTGGAGACGATTCCTCTCGTTTTGCCCCTTGGCGGATATCTTTCTATCATAATCATGTTTCTTCTTCATTGAATACAGATTTCCGCTAATCTAACATACGATTTTTTTCAGACAGTGTAAAAGCTATTTCATCAGTAGCTGTCATACATATGTTGGTTGGAGACACCTGGAGAATTTGGATATTTGCATGTGTTATCATGTCACGTGGTCGCAATTACATATGCAAATTCAAATCAACCGGGAATCTTCCAGGTTTAACCATCCAAAATGGTGGACAGTAATGACGCCATAGTCACGTGAGCTAAATCTAGATTAATAGCCTCGCTATGGACGTCTGAAATCCTCGCCATGGAAACTGAGTCTACTGCGCATGCGTACTTTCCGCCGCCGCTGTGTCCTGGATGAGCTGGCGGCCATGACGGTTTCCGGGGGGCCGGTTGTGGCGGGAACGCTGCTGCACGAGTGACAGCAGGCCCGCTTGTAGTACCAGTGCCCGCACAGGTTCACTCGCAACACCAGTTCGCAGTTGGCTGCCGAGTTGTCGGTGCAGTTTTCGTTGACTGCGAAGATGATGAAAATAGACATTTTGTATTAGAAGAAAACATGTCTTATATGCAGTATACTGAAACGGCTGAATAGTAACAATATAATAAATCCAGGGTAATATACTTAAAAGCAGGAAAAATAAACTGGAAACGGAAAGTTGCATGGTCCTTAATCATGCACAACGAAGCTTTATTTCAAATTCAATTGTGACGTACATTGTACCATCCAATTAAATGTATATGTACCAGAATAAACCATTGACCTACTACTGTGTCCCCAAGATGACGTGATCAAAACAATTCGATCAGTTGATCACCTTGATGTTGGTTCGTTCAGCTGTTGTTTGTTTGTTTGTTTGTTTGTTTGTCTATTCGTTTGTTTGTTTGTTTGTTTGTTTTACCTTGATCATCCCTTCTAGGACAGTGTGTGTTCATGCAGGACATCTTGATGACAGGCATGGTGGTGGGGTCACACGACGTGGACGTGTCGTCGCCATGGTAACACACCACCTCCCGTCCCCGTACCCCTGCTCCACACGTGGTGCTGCACTGGAGGGGGTGCAGAAACATAAATTTTCAACACAGATTTATGTGTAAGGTAAACGTTTACTCACTGTATTATCAGTGGGTTGAAAGTATATTATATAGCTGTAACACAACGTGCGATCACGTTATACGCATTAAATTTCATCGGGCTCTTTTCCCGGATTAAACCAACTGTGACGTCACATGCAAACACTCTACTTCATAGTTCTAATTGCACCGACGTGCATTCATGATGCATTCTGTCCAAAGGTAAAATTTTACGGTCCCTCGCTTGCAAAATTCTTTGTGCAGACGTCTTTTCAACGTTTCCACGTGAAATTTTGTTTTTAATATTTCTGAGGGAGTAACGATTCACCTTTCCCACAAGACAACAACGCTATATGTTGATGGAACTATGAGATGACTTATTGTATGAAACTTACCGGTCCCCATGGCGAGGCGAACCAGGTGGGCGGACAGTCCATGTCGTTACAGACTTGTGTTTCCGGAGGTTTGTAGTCCAGGTTACAGATCTCCCCGCTGAACTCCCGGAACTGCCGGTTAATCACGCCGCCACAGATCACCTTCCGCCGCTGCTGGCCCACTCCGCACGATGTCGAACACTGGAATTTGAAATTTGACTGTTTAGATAATTTTTTTGAATAAACATTGAGGTAACATTTCTTAAAAGCTACGGCCGCGTGGCGCGTTGGATACACCCGATCCCTCGATCTCGGAAGTTAAGCAACGCGCGGTCCGGACAGTGCTTGGATGGGAGACCAACCAAGGACGTCCGGATTGCTGTAGCCTCACGAAGCTTTCCACGAAATCGTCTTCCGGGAGGGACGTAAAACGGGGGTCCCGTGCTCGAGGAGGTGCCTCGAACACGTTAAACAGCCTCATTACCCTACACATTGGGTACCTGCCTGTGGCACTGGCTGCAAATACACCTGATATTATTATTATTATTATTATTATTATTAAAAGATTGATGAATGCAACATTGGTATTTCTAATATATGTTGCTACGATGCCTCAAGATGATATGTTAGAAAATATGGCTGAAGAAAGATAGAGGCCGCGGATGCTACCTGAAACGTTTGGCAGTTATCAATCATGCAGTTTCTTGATTTCAACTCTTTTGCAGTGTGTATAACCTGCATGTCTAAATTTATCGATGATAATTCAAGATGTTTTTTTGGCATTTACGGCATTAGTGCTAAATGTTTTCAATTCCATTCTTTCAAACTTCAAAAGCTGTGCAACATAAATTTGCAAAATATAACTCATATCGAAACTCAGAAGTGTGCTACTGCTAGTATATAATTGTCACTTTCCCTCAAAGCAAAATTTACGGGCGTGGAACAAGAAATCTGTATAGATATCTTAGCTTGGTATCCTTACCTATTATAGCTCCCGAGTCTTTTCTGTCCTCTCCGCAAATGGAGGGGACAGAAGAGACCTGTGAATTATTTTAGATTTGGATACCAGGCTATTGATACTTGGCATTTCTTTGAATTTTTATATAGATGATTATAGACTTACCGGTTGCCAGGCTTGTGGCAGCCATCTCGGACCGCAGTGCGGTTGGTCTCCACAGTTGATGACATCTAGCGGCCGCGCAGTGGCATTGCAGGTCCTGCCCTCGCGTGTCTCTCCGTCACGTGACTGACACGTGACCTCTCGTGTACTGACGCCAGTTCCACATCTACCTGTGCACTAAAATCACAGCAACACGTCAATAATTACATTTAAAGAGTATAGAATATACCGTCCCATCGAATATGTGTCTACGTTAGGATTTACCTCCAAATGTTAAATCTTACCACAAACCTCTGTCATCTTCTTAAGATCAATGGTGGCCTTGAACTGCAACTGGATGTTGCTGCTAACAATGCGGTATTGCAAGTATTGTAACCATATTGCAATTAGCCGTATAATTGCACCAAAACCGCTGACAAATAGGTGGTGCAGTTAAGCGGATTCTACTGTACATAGATATTGTGAAGCAACAATAATAAAACAATGCAGCACCAATCGGTTATCGAAACGTTGGAAGTTATCGATAATTCAAAAAAGAAATAACTTTGTTATTCGGTCATTCACCAAAAACTATTCACAGATGTAATGGTCAGAAATGCAAATAGACGCCATGTTGGTGTCCCTGTAACGTCACGTGAAAAACCCTTTATTCCGTCAAATATCCACCCAAAGCCTTAGTCAGGCATCATCATCATCATCATCATCATCATCGCCATCATCATCATCATCATCATCATCATCATCATCGCCACTTTCATCTGTTCACTGCTTCCCACGCTCTTCTGTCCAGAGCCTGTGTATATATAACATATATAACAGTATAAATTAAAGTGTTGTACCCTACCATTCCCCAGGAGCCCGCTGTCCAGGAGGTCTCCAGACACGGCCCGTTATCGCACACCCTCTCAGTCAGCGGCTTACGGATCGGGTCGCACGGGTCCGTCTCCGTGTAGCACCGAGCTTCTCTCGTCATCGTCCCGGGGCCGCACTGTGCTGAACACTAAGAATTCAAAACAGGAAATCGTTTATTAAAGAGGTCTAGTTTGTAATGAGAGGCAAGCAATGTTCAGAAATTTCGAAAAACGATGGGTATGAGATAGGATGGGACAAAGAGGATTTAAAACCGTGGCTTTCAATACCTTGCATTGCAATGCACTTCAATATAATGCAACATACTAACACCATGGAAATGATAGATGATGAAACAGCGCAATTTGACCTTTCTCTGAAATGTATACATCGTGATGGTCAGTTATTATAATATTACGTAGCTATTACATTGATATGATTATAATTTCTTTAAAGGACTGTGGATATACAGAGTTGAGAGGTAGAAGCGTTAGGGATAGCGATGATAGAAAAAGATCGGAATACACCAGAAGTAATATTGCCAAATGAAGGCAGATCAGCACCATGGAAGAAAGCTTTGATTAACGATGATAGTTAAACCCTCCACCAGCGTTTTTGTTCCGCTCTCACCGGGGACCAAGACGACATTTCCCACTGCCAGCCGCACGTGGCGCGTCTGCACGCGTCCAGGTCAGTAACGTCTAATTCTTCCTCCTCCGTCTCTGTTTCCGGTTCCGGTAACGGTACCGGTTCATAATCCAGATGGGGTTCTGATACCGGATTTAGGGCTAGCCCAGATCCCGGTTCTGGTTCCGTTTCCGTTGTGTTGCTGTTGGTCTGGTTTTGGTCTGCTGAGTCTACGTCCTATATGTTTTGATATCATTTGAATGAACTCAGTTGGACCCACATCAAGAAAAAAAACCACCACCACCTTTGCACAGCACCGCTTATCTTTTCTATTTGGCTTTCAAATTTGCATGTCTGCGACGAAATCTTTGCAACTTTGAAGCCGGACATTTTTGGATGATCACTGGCACCTGTATCAAAGATCCCGACAAAATCCCCGAAGAGCATTGAATGCACCTTGTGGTCGTGAGGGAGTACGGTACCGAAAAAAAGCCCTCAATATAACTAGTACTAGTGACAAGGATATTCATAATCTAGATCTGTTATTTGAAAGCCACTTTGTAATCACTTAGACATGCTCTAGTACACTGACCTCCGAGAAAGTAGAGATCCACCACTCCGGCGGACAGGGTTCAGAGTGACACTCCCTTGTCGCTGGCGGTTTGGCGGTGCTGTTGCACAGCTCATCGTAAACTGTGGTGTCCAGCCCGCGGGAGATCACCTTCCAGCACCGGACGGTCCGCTTCTGCGCCCCGCTCCCACAGGTCTTCGTACAGTCACTCCAGTCACTGGTGATCCATCTAGGATAGTGAAAAATACCATACATTTAGCATGATATATAACCCGGACGTTCACCTCTGTTGGTAGCTATCATAATGCAGAGTTGAAAATTTGATCCAAAACATAATGTTTGAATAGTTGAAACTTCAATGTCCTACTGTAGTATTTATCAGCATTCAGACGACCGATCACCCTTAGGAATAAGTGACGTCAGCAATTGACCACATTTGTGCTAAGAGGTTTATACCGCCCGCCGTATCTGTCGAGTGATTGTTGGTGTGCCCTGGTGTAGATGGGCTTTTCGATTCCCCTCACGAATTAGACAGTACAGTTCAGTTAACACTGACTTTTTCCAATAAAAGCAATTGGTTTGGTGATTCAATGTTTATATTTGTGAAACTTCCGATGGTAGTAAGCTTGGGCGTGTGTAATCTGCAACTACAGCGGTGAGACAGAATGTGTATGAAAGACTGGCCTCCTAGCCTTTACAGGCGCCCAGGTGGCGCCGGTGATAATTTTTTGGGGAGCGATGTTTCACGCTTTTTTAACATATCGGGGCCATGCTCTTTTGCTGGGGAACGGTGGAAAGCAATACGGGTTCCCCAGCAAAAGAGCCTGCCCCGATTAGTTAATAACGCGAAACAGCGCTCCCACAAAAAATTTTTCGCCGGCGGTGCATGGGAGGCCTGCAAAGGAGGCTAATTAAAGACAGGATTTCTGGAACACAGATTTAATTGGTCATTACCTGGCTTTGCACGGTTTTCCTACGCAGAAGTCAAAGGAAGGTGTCGGTTTCATCCGGGCATCGCAGTACGCCTCTGGAACCTCCCGCATGTCGTTATCCACACAGATAGCAAACCTCGTCACTACACCTGGGAATAAACATTACAATATATGAAATATTTATTGACACAACAAAATTACAGCGACTTTCGTAAGGTCTACTTCATCTATACACGCGAAAATACAAATGAATTAACCTAATAGTATAAAATGAATGTATATGAATAGATATGACTAAATTAACATGTTGAGTCCAACGTATCATTTACACAATTGGTTCTAAGGTCTAAATATTCTTTGATATATTAACCTATTTGTACACAGTTAGGGTTATCTCCCCCTACAATATAGTTAAATCTATCTGTCGAATGGGATGTATCACATTCTTTTGAATTGAACAATAAAATGCAGGCAATTAATGTTCTTTGTCGAGACAAGGAGGTTAAATAATAGACCTCCTTGGTTAAAGCATTGGAACAAGTTTTAGATTTGAGTCGCATGTGACAGATATTACATCAATACAAACCTGAATCTATTTTTGTTCGCATTTCAATTCTGTCTTTAAAGGAACCCAATACAAAATCAAGACGACGTTAGCATAGCTTCTAAAAGAAAGGAATGAAAAAACAAACATGATTGCCCCTAAACATTACGGATATTACCTCTTTCGGGTGTGCACGTTGTACTGCAAGGCGTGACTTTTCCGTTCAGTTTCCAGCGGTACTTTTTGGGATCCGGAGTTGTGATGCTTTGTCGCGGGATTGAAGTGCTACAAGACAAAGGAAATCATGCCATACCGAAATAATACTATCGATGAACGTACGGTAACTAGCCTATTCCTTAACTAATTCAAAAGTATTGTTTTTATAATACCGTCGTTTTTTCCTGAAATATTTTGATTATCTTTTGAGATATCGGAGCAAAGTAAGAATTTGGAAAAACACACACGATAGTGTTAGTTTAATCTTTATAGCATCGAAGTGTATTCAACTATATGTCTTTAATACAAAAAATTCAAAATCAATTACAGATATGGAAAGGCAATGCCAAATATTTCATATTTTAGATTATTTCAACATTCTACATGTAATTATGCGAATGTCATTTTATGAAAAAAACAGTTCCAATCACCTTGCCTGCCTGCTGCCCATAGATGCCGGTTGTCTGGTCAAAGGCGCGGAGACTGTAGCCGGTACCGCCGGACGGGAGTCCTCAGATGCCCGGTCTTCTTCCACCTCTTCAGCAGAGGCTCTAGCTACGTTAGAACAAAAACAGTTGGTGCATATTTAGATAAAAAAATGTTTCTGGACTTTTCATTTTTTGTGAAGCTCAACAGAAAGTTGACATTTTTGCCGATGATGCTACAATGGACTTTAGGTCATGGCTTTCAGGTTCTAACCGGAAACACAACATTTGTGTCCTAGTCCTTATAACCATGCGGGTGCTGTCGATTGATTGTTAAAATCTTCGTGAATAGGACACTGCTGTTGAAGTCGGGCATACCATAAAGATATTCAGGGCAAGCGTAAACGTTTGACACTTTGAACAGTTTTTGTGTGGATTCTACGCGTACCTACTGAATTGTTTTCAGATTCCAGGTCGCGAATTGAACTAAGTGGTATTGTTTTTACAGTATGTCCTTGTCTATCTACCGCAACGAATTGCTAATATATATAGTGAAAACAGAAAAAGCTAGACTACAAAACGTAAAATCACTCTCTACCTCTTTGTATGACACGCCTGGGTGTCGCTGTTCCGGACCGTGGTTTGTAGTATATCGGAAACCCCATAGAGGGTCCTCCACGGAATTCTTCCTCTTCGGAAAGTACTCTGACAGGCGGGCGAACTTCTTCAGATGGTCGCAGTACCGTGATTTGTCTCAAGACGGGTTTCCTTGGGATGGTGTACTCAAAACTTGTCACAGACGATACGTTCGGTGTAGCACTGAGCAGCTTAAGAAAGAGAATAAGCAAATCTAACTTTGTGCATTTGTAGATAGATTTATGTAATTTTGGAATTTGATTATCTAGATTTGTGGTTGTATTTTATTTCAATGTGTGTGTGTGTGTGTGTTTGTGTGTGTGTGTGTGTGTGTGTGTGTGTGTGTGTGTGTGTGTGTCTGTGTATGTGTGTGTGTATGTGTGTGTTTCTCTCGCTATAATATCAAACCGACGACAACCAACAAAACTGTCTTTAATCTATCAGTCGCTTACCAACACGTGGAGGGCTTCTGTTGTTGGTCCGTCGGAGGTGATACTTTCAACAGCGCCCTCTCCCTCCTGTCGTGTGTAGTGCACCTCCGTTCCGGCTACCATGAGCGTGTTGGGGCTGGGGTGTATGACGAAGTCACCGTTCAAGTAATACTCATCACTGCCATTCCTGAGGGCTTAAGTATGGGGTCTTCAAATCAGCAACAAAGAAATCGTATTTAAAAATATCAACTACTACGGGATCTTGTCACTAGCTTGCTTGCAGTATTTTAGCAGTCACGAGATTCTGGCGCAAGTATATGCCACCCTGAATGGTTACACATCAGCATTTGAATTTGTGTTCCAGTTCATCCAATACATCACACATGCAAACAGGCAATTATGCTAGTCGTTATTTATTACTCAATACTGGTTAATAATGGTTAGTCAAGCCACATATCGTTTTCAAAAGCTACAATTTATACACTAGATTACAGCCAAACATTGACTTTCTTATCGCCTGCATTATATTCATTATGTAGGTGTTATGTTGATATGGTTTATAGTTGCTAATGAAATATTTCTATGAAATAGTTTCTCACCGAGATATGTTGCGTTTGTCCGCTGGTGAATGATGTTGATTTTTCGTGAGCCCACAGGAAGCTGGGCAATGGACGTGTAACCTGAAGTACAGAAAAGAAGAAAATTTAAAGAAAATAAAAGAATGAGCACACCCAAAAGATTCATAATATTCCATGAAGTGAAACAAAACTTATTAGATTTTACTTTTATCGTCTTTCTGTAGTATAAATGTATTAGATAAGGCAAAGAAACATGTAAGCATATCACACAATGCACAGTAAGAAAGTGAGACAACATAGTTTTTATTTACCGGAAGCGGAAATGGTTTCCTGGAATGTGCCCCTGATGACCTCACATGTGTCGCTCTCTCCGTCACAGACGCCACAACGATCAAATGCCTTTCTTGAGTAGAGAACTCCGTCGCATCCTATAGGCTACAGCATTGCAAAGTTCTCATTTGAACATCCCAAATATCATGAAAATCAAGTCTCTTCTCTTTTATGCCGAATTTTATTTTGCCAGAGTGGCCCACATCAGTGGTATGAAACTACAATATATATGTAAAATATATTTAAAAACAAAGAAAGTATTCCATTCGAATATCACTTTTATCAGCTAGAGAGAGAGAGAGAGAGAGAGAGAGAGAGAGAGGGAGGGAGAGAGAGAGAGAGAGGGAGAGAGAGAGAGCATTTTTGATGTATTGACCAATTTACAGACAGACAAGAATTTCTCTTAAATATGCATGAATTAATCTACTTGACAGCGCTGATATGCGATGTCCTTGAGGTATGGCACATATAAATATGATGTAGACCAAAAAATAAGTGGCGTAAAATACCTGACATCGCCCTGCTATACAGATATCGGTGGAGTCCTTGTAACATGGAGTGCCGTCTTGAACATGTCCGAAGTCCTGAACCTGGTTATCCGGGATTTTACACCTCAGTTCGCAGGGGCTAACCGACGAGGTGCGGCCCCATCCTCTGCTTCGTCTCCTGAGTCCTAAAATACAGGAGGAACTTTAGGCGACCTTATTGATGATGTTGTTAGAACCTTTAGCATAAAGGTGCTGTCTGTGGAGGTATTTGAATGACATTATCATTTGACAAAGGTTTGGGGTAAGGTCGAAGAACTATGATTGATATTTATGTTAGCTTCAGATTTCTATACGATTTTCATTTTTTGTCTGGAGTTTTCTTTATCTGCTCGTTAATCTTGTCATTGTGTCTGTGCCATCTATAGTTTCTTAAAGTTATTCAAGACCTTTGGCTTTCTTGTATGAAGTAATGCACAGCTTTTCTCAAGAAATTCTTCGAGTCGACAATATCTTCATCGAAGTAGCTTTTGAGGTTTTTAGGTCGTGGTTTTAGACGCAGTAAGACGAACTAACGTATGTGTGTCAACACGTACCTCTATTAGGTTTGGGCATGTAGACCGGTGTCCAGTCCTGACTTGTGCTGCCTTTGTTCGCCGCGCACTGTAGTAACCGAAAGTCCCGACTCCCGAGCGGACATGACTGAGATATAAACGAGACGAGTCAGCTGATGACTCTAAGATGGCCGTCCCTTGACGTCACAAATCAACATGGCGGCACCCATGAACCAAGGGTGCAACACAATCTACAGGGATTTTGTAACGCAAAACAGTATTTAAACTAACGAAAAATAAGACACTTGTATCCTTAGTGGCCTTTTTTTTGTAAAGGGAGACAATAGATGCTTCCCCATGGCCGAGCCATGGCAATCATGTGGTATTAATGTGGTATCAATGTAACCTATGAAACACAATCATTACTTCCGGATCGCAAGCCCATGTGCCTAAGACGTTATTTTCATTTCAAAAGTACAATTTCAATGCAACACAAATACAGCTAAACTTCCATGAAGTGACTAAAAGAAAAGCACAGAAGGCAGGTGTCTAATATGGAAAAAAGTTTCCCGAAAGGGTAATTTGTTGTAATTACCCAAAAACAAAAACTTGGTACGGTCCACTCGCCCACGTGACGCGAGCCATGTGACCGGAGTCAGTTGAGTGAAGCGAGTCGTGTCGGTCGGACATTCCGATCCCGTCTAGATTTTCTTTTCCACCCACCCTCCACCCCATCATCACCTTTGATTATGGAATGTTACTGTTGAGGTTTTTGATAGTTCCTCTTGATATTATATATAGTTTATCTATAGACCATTGTTAAGGCGTTCTTTCTCGGAAAGTAATCATTAAAAACTTTCCCTTGGTTTGGCCAAACTTGCCTCTTGGTTTCCTTTTTGTTGCTCAAGTTAATTTAGAAAGGATTCTTGAATGATAAGCTTGAAAGGGACCATATCATAAGTGTCACTGGCAGATTGTTAAGAAGACATACATCTCTTTTTTTCAAGAATGACTGACCTGTCGATTGCACGTTCTGTACCGTCTTCTTCCTCCGTAGCACACGCTGCTGACGTGGTCCTCGTCTACTGGTATCAGTCGTCTGTAGGACCGATAAAAACTGTGTCAACCATATTACAGATAGAAGAGTGTTTGCACTCACGTGAACATAACGTAAGCGTTGTTCGCCATGTTGAATGGTTCGACAAGGAAGTTAAACCACGAACTTGTAATCTCCGTGTGTAATTTAATACGTAGTTAATATTCTTATGATATTGTAAGTTCATTTACTCTCGCGTGGACTTAGTTTCGCCGTAGTGGGGAGAGTGAGGTTTTCGCGGTGTTTTAAGTTCGCGGTTTAAGTTACAGTACAGCAGTTATATTGTTGAAAAATCATATCTGCGTTTTCATGACTTCTTCACAGCGAAAACTGGTGAAAAAGTGTGTGGATATGCAAATTCGTAGGGCTGAACCAGGTTAAACAAATCAACAAGGCAGATGCAACATCACTTGTCTTATATCAAAGAGCAAATTCGAAGTTACATCTGTTTAAGGTTAGAAGACGACTGTAGTTCATATGTTATTACTTCTGCATGCGCTGACATCGAAATTTTAAATATAACAACCGCGTGGAATCATTCTAACCACATGTATGAAACGTGACTTGTAAGATGATTTAGAAAGGGAAGGGGGATTTATATATATACATCGTTTGAATGATAACGTAGCTTTCTCCAATTCCTTTACACACGTAGTTTCATTTAGGGTTCAAACCACTTTTAAGAAGTTTATAGAATTCGTGTTGTGCACGATTACAACGTTCTTGCAAGAACTATTGCAAGTTAGGATGATTTATTTTAGCTGAAAATGAGCTGCACCATTTTAGCACATGTCCGGGTTAATACAGGCGGTTCAACTTGAAATTGATCGATGACGGCCCGACGATGGTTTGTTATTTTTGGCGCAGGCCTTGTCTGCTGACCATGACCAGTCAACTAGCTAGGTGGGGAGGGGGGTACTCATTAGTGGTGGCTTCGTTCAGTTTCTAGAAGGACGAGCGAAAGATAATAGCGGTATGGCCACCTTGTAGCAACCGAAGGACGCTTCTGAATTCTTCGGATAGCACGTGCCTCTAACGGCGAGGTCACATTTGGTGTAGGTCGTCTTACGATTTTGGTTTTCCGCAGCAGCCTGTGACAAAATGAACCACCGGCAATGGTAATAGTAACAAAACAGCTAAGCATTGTAGGTACAACAAATTCACGACTATTCCAAGCATTTCCTCAGTTTCCTGCACGATTTTAAAAAAAGCCTCTGCTGGGTAAATCAATTTATTTTGCCGCTTAAGGATGAGAACGACTGTAGTTCATATGCTGTGTACTAGCTCTGCATGTGCGGACATCGAAATATTGAATAAAACAAGCCCGTGGAATTATGCTAACCACATGTATGAAACGTGACTTATAACAAACTACGTGGCGTTCTTTGAGAGACAGCGGGTCAGTGTGCATGGCTTAGAAGTGACACGTTGGAAAAACAACGTTGTAAGATTATAAACGTTAAGTGAAACGCTTACAAACTTGTAGATTTTAAAGTTTTAAAAGATTGTTTAAAAGTGAATGAATGAATGGAGGAAGGGAGGGAAGAAGGAAGGAATTAATGATGGAATGACGTTATGAAGGAAGGAATTAATGATGAAGGAATGGACAGATGAATGAATGGCCTCGTACTTACTTGACCGTGAGACATTTTCTTTGCTGGAAGGACACGCCCGTCCCACAAGTTCTGGAGCAGGCCGTCCAAATACTCCACTCACTGTAGATATGGTCTTCCACCACTTTTAGTTCCTGAGCAGAAGTGTAGTCTGTTGTTTCCTCCTGGTGGAAAAAAAATACACAAAAACTTTGTATTTAAGATAACGCCATCTACGTATTATTCCGCAAAATACCCGGCTTAGACCACCGTATTGTAAAAGGAGTGAATTTAAAAAGAAATACTTTGAATATGAAAATGTGCCATATTTTGACAAGGAATGTGAAAAAAAATACGGCGCCTCTTGTTTCAACTTGTGGTTTATCCTCCAACTTACCCTGTGGGTTTATACTGACTACTGCACTAGTATCAAGTGGTTTAGCTATAACTACTTTCCCCACGCGGAATGTGTTGTATACATTTTCAGAGTTAGGACGGAGAGGGTTCAACCATTCGCACCGCAGACGATCAAACCCACCGCCCGCTTTGAACCTAAATTGTCGACGACATAAAAACCCACTTCAGAAGGGAGACGGAACTCAGGGTCAAGTGCATGTGAGACCATCTTCACACATCAAAGGGTAAAGCTAATCAAGTTCGTGGTAAATCTTATGGTTTGTCACAAACAGTACTACAAGTTCATTAACGTTCCTACCGGTCTATGTCGGTTCCATGGATTTAATGCACTTTTCACTGCTCTGGTTCTGTCTTTATTTGTGGTCTGCACTATGTATAGACAATTGCTTTAGAAGATAGTACTGCAGTTCAAACTACATTTTCCCTATTGCTAGTGCAAAATGTCTTTAGACAAATGATGCCGTAAATAACCTGAAACGAACGAACTCTGATACATATTGATAAAAAAACCTTAAAACATAATCCTCTCAATTTCAAAGATTGTTCAAAATGCTGTCGATATTTGATGGAGGATCTGTATGCGGGTTTGCTAACTTGAAGTTGTCGTGGATTTTTCTTCGTGCTCTAAACATAATTGAATGTTAAGGTCCGTCACGGAAATGGCTTAATTACTTTGAGTCGTTTTTGGTTCACCCAAAGGCCACTATAGACAGCTAATTTTAGACAGTTATGGAAATAGACACACGTGTGCATTGATGGTGGGGAGGGGGGCACACGACACACCTGTGCTACGATGTTGCATATAGCGGCACATTGGAATTTACCTCTAGTCGTTGAGAATTCTTTCACACCATCTTGCAAGCACATGGTGCTGGAAGAGGCGATGAGACATGGGTTTCTCAAGTAATGATTTTGACACGTGTTAAAAGATAGCCCAAGAGGTGCATTAGTAGGACTGTAGACATGTTCGAATCACCTGTTAGACCCTGCCGTTATATACATTGGCAGCGTTCAACGAAATGGTCTCCCCTGTGTACCCTTGTGCCACAGTCTGTCACGCACACACCGATTTTCTTTCTTGAAATTTGTTAAACAAAAATCATGACTTGTCTCAAACATTCATAGCCAAAGGATTCGAATCTTTCGCTATTTTAGGAAACATATTTTAAGCAAAGAGTAAAAAGTATCAAATACTGTGCAACTTTGAGAATGAAGTGAAGTAAGCGGCCCAAGGTTTAAACCAACATACGCCACAATGACTACTTACAAAAGCGTGGGGTGCATTCGGATAGTGAAGTAATGCCACGTGTTGTTAGTTATGATAAAGCTTTTAGATACGTTAAATACGAGAGGATAAAGACATGCCTAGACAAGTACCTAAGCCTGGAGCGTCGCCACAAGTAGGTTAACACAAATACAGTCTGACGGGCGCACGTGGTTTTCGTCAGTGGTACAAATTTGGGCGTCTAGCAAAGATGTGGCAAAATATCGTCTGATGTGATGGTTCCCCCCCTCCCTACTCACCTCCCGTGCGGGGGACGCGGCCTCCTGTCCCCGAACCCTCAGTCGCGCCAGGACCAGGAAGCTGAGAACGACGATGACTAGCCGGGACGAGTCGGGTGCAGCGAATGGCGGGAACCGCATGTTATTTAACAATAGACCCTGGCAGGGGAGAAATAAAGCACGTTAAACCACGTCTGGCAGGAGGGAGGGGACGCGTTGTCATCATTGCCAGCCTGTTTACAGCAAGAACACTTGATATGGGGATTCTGTAGTCTAGGTCACACCTCCGCAAATGTCGTAGACGGTGTGCCCCCTACCCCTTTTTTTACATGGACTCTTCTTTTTTACATGGACTCTTCTTTCAGCACGTCAATCTTTTTTTATATACCTGAATTTATCGCGTTCGTATTTTTTACAGTTTTACAAGGTCGCTGTAAGATTAGAAATAAAGGACTGGACAGAACGTTAAATCTAGATTACATACCAGGTTTGTTATTAGTTTTCATTTGAAGCCAATAGGTTCCACCTGTGTTGGAACCAAACCAAATGAAAGAAAGGAGCGAGCTGTCAAAATTTGTCAATGGCTTTTGGCTCGGGTCGGTTTTGCAGGAGTTCAACTGCGGTCATCGAATGCAGTAATTTGTGCGAAACGCTAGGTGTCGACTCGGAAGAAAATGCAAAACGCAGATTCGTTGAGGGCACATTCGTTAAAGGCAATTTTAAACATGAGCTTCGATAAACTTCTCAACAATGTTATACAATTGAAGAAATAAAAAGAAATCAAGATCAATAAGGATTACGTAAAAAGGTTGTTGAATATGTCAATTATATCTTTTCCGGCTTCTTTCGAAGATATTTAATATTTACGAATAAACCAATAGATAAATTGAAAAAATAAATAAAAAATATGATATTCTGATGATTGCTGAAAATGGACTTTCGTGAATCATCCTGATATTTTTCGCATTGTAATATAACAAAAAAAGAAGCTGTGGCCCTTAGAATGTATTGTTTTCAACTTTTAAAAGTACCTCTCTACCATTATGACGATTTGTACATATAACGTTCCTGTACCAGTGAATAGTGTATGTACCATTGAATCCGTTTTAAACATGAATGAACGATCAATATTTCGTTTAAACATTTTCGCACTTCAATGGGCAACTTTTAAACGGCTTGATCTTTCAAATCTTAAAAACGTTTCGTGGTACAGAGGGCGATTTGATAAAAATGTCACAAACTTTTTATTCATGCCCTGAATTGACAGGAATAGTTGGCATTTTTGGTCGTTGCGAACGGGAAAGCTCTAAAAGACTAGACCTTCAGAGCAGAGTGAGCCCTGGTATTTGATATATATTATAACTGACTGACGCATTCTAAAGGTTTTTATTCGTAGTGCCTGTGACCTGAGGGCCCGACGCTTGCCCACAGTTACTGCGGTTCGTGGGGTAGTCTGTGTATAGTACGGAGGACTGCGACTCATCTATCACGTGTAGAACAAACACGGCGTGTTTAGATATCACAGCTTCTCTGTCAGCACGTGCGGACGTCGGTCGTTAATCTCACCCGGAATCCGCGCGCAAATTATCGTCTGAGAACCCTCCGGGCTATACCAAACTCGCTGGCCTAAGGGGGGCTATTGGTAGGAATAATTATTCATTATCCCATCTACATTTTATTTACAAGTTTTAAGTATTAGATTTTTACAGTTTTGGGAATCAAAAACTGTTCAATCACAGCTTTTCTGTCCTCACGTGCGGACGTCGGTCGTTAATTTCACCCCGAATCCGCGCGCAAATTATCGTCTGAGAACCGTCCGGGCTGTACCATTCTCACTGGCGTACGTGAGGGTATCTATCGGTAGGAATGATTTATTAACCCATCTACATTCTATTTACAGGTTTTGAGTATCAAAATTTATAGGTTTTGGGAATCAAAAACTTAGCTTGTTTGATCACTGCTTTTCTGTGCTCACGTGCGGACATCGGTCTTTAATTTTAGCCGTAGTCCGAAAAGTTCACGGTGGTTTTAAACTTTTCAGTGTTCGCGGTTATCGCGATGAACTCTTTACCGCGAGCTTAAGACCCCACGAAAAGCCGTTCTATTGTGTGACTGTAACGCTACTATTATTTTACAAGCGAAACCAAAACTACCACGAACACTCCGTTTTCTCCCTACCACAAAATCAATCCCCGCGAACATTTGCAGTATCGTCTTAGATCCGTCCAGGCTATACCATGCTCACTACCCTGATGAGGGGATGTATTCGTAGGAATTATCTATTATGTAATCTACGTACCTTCTATTTACAGGTTTGGTTTGTCAAAAAACTAGTTCGTTTCATGACTGCTGTTCAGTGAACACGTACGTCGGACATTAATTCCGCTCGGTGTCACCGGAGTCCGTGCGCCAATATTATCGTCTGCGAACTCAGCGGGCGGCACCATTAACAGCATCTTAGGGGGGTATCTTTCAAAATTATCTATCATGCGATTTATGATCTTTTCATACCAGGTTGGAAGGTTGGATATTTCAAGATGATTTTTATATATCAATTTCTTCGCAAAAGTTTGCTTCACCACTTGGCAAATTGATGGTTCCTTACCCTCCGTTCTAAAAGGAAGTAGAAAGCCTAAAAAATTGACGACGAAAGTATTTTCAATAGAAAAGAAAAAAAAAATGACACTACCTAGTAACGTAACGTCTACTCTCATTATTCCACCAGTTTACACCCAAAAGACCCGCATTAAAGAAAAGAAAGGATCATACATTATGGACAAAAAGAAGAATGGGAATAATTAAAAAGCGCTCTCGCTCTCTCTCTCTCTCTCTCTCTCTCTCTCTCTCTCTCTCTCTCTCTCTCTCTCTCTTTCTCACTCTCTCTCTCTCTCTACCTCTCTCTCTCTCGACATATCGAGAAAGAGACAGGGAGATAGAAGAAAGAAATCCATTCCCCTGAAAACCCAAAGGCAGTTCCCTGCTACACAATTGTTGTGATAAAAGTTTTAAGAGCGAGGTTAAATTTTTGTAAGTTCACTTCCTTCCCAAACTAGAATCTGTTGTTTTCCGTCCGTCTATGGTCCTTCACCTCCAGACCTCAGCAGGCGTGTTTACACAACATGCTGTGATATTACAAAACACGCTGTAATTTAATTTAAGTCCCTTTGAAGGCTGTTTGTGCGCAGGTTTTGAAAGTGTGGAACGCGTGAACATTCTACAAGGGCGACTCCACGTACCCAACTGCTTAAGGGTTGTCATCTTCGGTGTCTTAAACCCCTTAATCATACCTAAGCTGTCACTTCTTAAGGTGTTAGGATGAGTTTGGCTGCGTCCCAAACTGGCCGAGGTCCAAGATCTTTAAAAGTGCTTCTCTACTCTGCCGGAAACACCTGGAAAGTTCATTCAGCGTCCTTGTATTGTGCTAACTCAAGGTCTGTCCGTGCGACAATACGCGGCGCCGCTTTGATGCCCCTCCACGCGAGGGTTTGTTATTGTGTGGATAATTGATGTACACAAAATGTCCGACTGTGGTGGTGTGGCAACACCCTTCCGTCAAAACAGTCCAACAGGTGTTCAAAGGCAGGTTAATGTACGGTTTGTCGCCTTGTCTGTGAGAGTGACGGCTTATGAACATACTTGGAATAGCTCGCCAGTCGGCTCGGGGGCAATCGACAGAGGAGACATGCACGCTGCTATGTTATCAGGTAGCGCGAAAGAAATGTCCGCTGTTGTCGGTGACCTGTGGTCATTAATCAACGCTCCAGAGTATAACGAACACTGGAAAACATGGCGTCATTCAATTCAATGTAAAAAGAGGAAGTTAGAATTGTCTACAAAGCACTAATCAACACTACAGAGTTAAAACGAACATTGGAAAACATGGCGCCATTAAAGTAAAAGATAAGGAAGTTACAATTGCTCAAAAAGAATTAAACTATATGCTATGACAGCCGCGACCTTGTACAGAGACTGAATCTTTGCATAATACGTTCACGAATGTCGCAAGCATACCCTAGATTTTCTGCCTTAGTCTAGTCGCACGGCAAATGTGAATAGTAAATTTAGGTACATATTGACATGTAACAACCCCTGCATTGTAAACATACGAACATATATCAAAGACGTTAGAAATTCTTCCAATGATTGTAAAAGCTCAAGATCCCACACTACACACTCTTGTATTAGGTAGATTAGCCTTATGGAACTGTAGTTATGTACTAATAGATTGCACCTTGTACAATTACAATTGTTGTGGAGTAAGGTTATATTTGTGACACCGAAGACCGGTACCCTGTCTCAACCTGTCTCAAAAACACCCTTCGTGGACCGATATGCTGGGAAATTATCATACGTTGAGTAAGATTAGAGACTAAAACTACATATTGAGAAACCAGCTTAAGGCGTTCTCAACTTCGAACCAGATGGCAAATTATTGTGTTTAAAATGTTCCGCTCAATTTTCGCATTGTGCACTGGGCGATTCCCACGACTGTGCAGGAACTTGTGTACGTTTTGTTTGTGTGTAACCACGTGGAGGTAAAGCTATTTCGGGCCCGCTGTTTTCTAAGCCTCGCTGAATGACATGCTTTCCCACGTTTTAGTAACCAACGTCACATATCCCTACCTCCTTTATTTGGCGAATACTACGTTGTATACATTCTCATTCACACTATGCTTAAACCGCATACCAAAAATACCGGTGCAATTCACACGCCCCACCGGCACCTAGTGAGGCCGCACGCGACGGTAACCTTTCGGGCCGGTTCTTAATGCCAATCGGAAACGACTGGAGAGAGTTAATGTGGTCTAATGCCCTTAATTGTTGTCATATGACAGGGACTGCTGTGACGTAGAGAGAGGGGGCGTCAAAGGCATTCCCCGCTGAATTTTAAAGGCGTGAGTGTATCCCTTTGTGTGAGACCGCCACGCCATGGTTGTATGTAAACATACGTCGTTGTCTTCCATTGTAAACAGAGCCAAAGTCGTGAACATGAACTAAATGTTTTCCTGTTTTATCTTTAGAAAACAAAAAAAGATAGGTACAGGAAGACATTAAATACTTCCCGCGAGAACATGTTGGGCGTTGTAT
The DNA here is from genome assembly GCA_035149815.1 of Branchiostoma lanceolatum. Classification (NCBI taxonomy): domain Eukaryota; kingdom Metazoa; phylum Chordata; class Leptocardii; order Amphioxiformes; family Branchiostomatidae; genus Branchiostoma; species Branchiostoma lanceolatum. The sequence continues at coordinate 17,904,122 of CM068874.1, forward strand.
TAAATCCACTTTGACACAATAAATACGTTGCACTACATATATCTGACAATTTTGTATCGATGTTATTGTTATAAATTGTCAAATTTTGTGTAACTCGAGCAATATATTTTGCTGAAAATAGTGTATAAAAACGCTATATCAAAATTAGTCTTAAAAACGGATATGGAAAATTGGAATATCATACAAACAAATAAGCACAACAGTTCACCACTGAGATATAATTATAAGACTTTGCCCCCCAAAAATCAAAACGAAAAACAGTAGCGATTGTTCAAATATACGATCATCAACTCATAGAGACTGTAGACGTTTTTCCAGACAGTTGACTTGTAGTAGGTGTGTTCGAACAGGCCCGGGTAAATATTTTGATCTAATCTTCCAGTGGCTCGGCTGCTGGAATGTACATACTGTCTACACCCAAATATGGAACACAAACACTCCAGACAAAACCACAACCTTAGAAAATACAACTCAAATGTACTCACTCTTATTTGAAGCCAGACCCTGAAGGGTACGACCGTAGAGTTGTACAGTAGTAGGTGAGTTGATAAGGAAACGTTGGATCACAAGTACGTACGCACGAGGGTTTCCGGTAGTAGGGCTGGCTGTACAGGTGTGCTAACTATACCTGTGTGGTTAGGTACGGCGCGTTTTATACCCGACGGCGGTAGGCGTGGTAGGAAGACACGCGACGCTTCAGGTCTTCTCTAACGGACGTGGTAGTCATCGGACATTCAGGACAGGTACGCTACAGACACCTCGCACCTACCCGAGCCGCGCCGGCACATTTGGCTGTGATGGATCTGAGTTCGCCCGGACCGAATGGCTCCCTCTGACGCCATTAGCGCCTTCATTTCATTCCCGCCTAAATACCGCCTGGGGTCCGGGGTCATTTATTAAACACAAGAAGCCGAGAGAGGGTGGAGTATGTGAATGGAGTAACGCCAACTCTCCAAGTTCTTCCGAGTACCTTTATACCGGTACTTTTGAAAGACAAGATTTGAAAGAAAAAAACGATCTACTAATGCAGAATCAGTTATCCATGAGAGACGCACACTTTAGATATCCAGGTGTTTAAAAGATTCTTAAGAATAAGGCCTCGATATAATTTAAAAAAAAAAAGTTGTAATGGTCTTTGGGTACGGAAATACGAGAGATGATGTTATTTTGCGTGTGTCCTTGTCCGTAGTCTTTAGCCGAAATAGTTTGTAGAAATGTGGTTTTTACATTTAAAAATACTATTGTATTGCCGTTGTGAACGACAGGTACAATGGGATAGAAAATGGTAAAAAACGACAACGGTACATGTATAGAAACGTAAGGAGAAAATAAACTTGGTACAGAAAAACAACAAATAGGGATACACAAAAAGGGATAGGAAAAGTATCACATGAAAAAAATAGAAATTAGAGTAAAGAAAGTGATGACTAGTAGTTTCTAGAAGCCAGGTTTTTAGAATTTTTCATGATCTTCAATATGATGGCTTTGAGTCTTTTGCGACCTTGTGTTTTTTTGTGCGTTTCTGCATCTCTAGTCGTGCACACGTTTTTGATGCTACCACAAAAATGTTAAAATGTGCAGTACTAGAAAGACTTTTAAATGTTTCAAAAACACACGTAAAACACTGAAACTGAGCCTCTATCCTTACATCTACTTGGAGATTAACCTTCTGACAAATGGCACCTAAGAGAACACGGCATTCGGTGCAAATGAAGTCGAGCTTAAATGAATGTGTCCGACCCAGACAACCCGCTCACCCCTGATGTATCATGGCGTCCGGCGCTCGTCAGACTAATGACTTTTGCTCGGGTCATTTTGACGTAATTCTCTGGACGACGTCTCCATGCAAAGAAAACTAATGCCAGCGGGTGAAATAAAAATGGGCACGCAAAAACAAAATCCCGGTATTGTAAAATCTAAGTAAAAAAAATCACGAAAGTAGTACCAATGAATAAATACTCCGAGCATATACATGCAGTATAACTGACAGTGACAATCTAGGCCCTATGTAAATACATTGACACATAATGCACAATAAGTATGCATCATCACTATAACAACTGAAAAGCTATCAAAATCGGTAATATACCAAGATTAGAAATTTGATGAAGATTTCATATGCTCAACATAAAACTATTAAATCAGAAATTAAAAACGTTTTGGCAACCTATTGATATTCTTCCACCAATAAATGCCTCTCTCGCCTTTTTTCCTTCCTATTTTTGTTTCACTGAATCTTTGTCTTGACAAGAGAGCATCGCTTTTTCTCTTTTTTTTGGAAACGCAAAAGAATTATGTGCAATAACAATTAAAAGGCCACCCGAATTTGTGATTTATCCGGATAGAAAAGTTGTTAAAAATTTAGTAGGCTCGATAAGTAGTTAACAAACGTGTTGGCAACCTAGTATTTTTTTTCACCAATAAATGCCTTTCTCGCCATTTGTTCCTCCCTATCATTGTATGAAATCTTTGTCTGTCTTTTTAATGGAGCATCGCCTTTTCTTTGTATTTTTTCTTTGCGGAAACGGGCAAAAGTGATGCGCCCGTGGATGTCATCCGTACAGTCGAGTCCGCAAGGCCTAATTGATCGCACGTTGGTTCAGACGTTTGGCGGCTGAGCGCGACGCCTGCCCGCCGCATACATCACCATAACGGTGCCCGGGACCAGACTGATGAACGCGCACCTGCGATCAATGTGCGCTGCATGCATGTACTGTAGATCAATAAATGTTCGCGGTGGTCTTCGTTTCTTGGTTCCAGCGCGCGTACGATCAATGTGCTCTGCATGCATATACTGTAGATCATTAAATGTTTGCGGTGGTATTTGTTTATCGGTTCCAGCGCACCTGCGATCAATGTGCTCTGCATGCATATACTGTAGATACTGAAATATTTGCGGTGGTCTTCGTTTCTTGGTTCCAGTGCGCGTACGATCATTCAATGTGCTATGCATGCATGCATATACTGTAGATACTGAAATATTCGCGGTGGCCTTCGTTTCTCGGTTCCAGTGGGCGTACGATCAATGTCCTCTGCATGCATATACTGTAAGTCATTAAATGTTCGCGCTGGTCTTCGTTTTTAGGTTTCAGCGTGCGGTGACCTTTCCACCGGGAGTTCTTGACACTGCGAAGATATGTAAATGATGTTTTAATTCAATCCATACCACTGGATTACGATATATAAAATATACATACTAGTATATGCGTTTTTAATGTATTACTACTGTACTATAATCTCTTTCACCGCGAATTGAAAGAAGTCCTTCTTTCTCCAAATTTATGAATTTACGGTAGTCTACTTTGCTTTTTGTATGAAAACGTTCATATTCAGTCTAAAAACGGATAAAAGAGAAGAGGAAAATAGAAAAGAAGATATAAGGGAAAAATAAGAGGCTGAGGGGGACAGGAGGATAGAGGGAGAGGGAGATTGATTGAGGGAAGGGATAATGAAGGAGAGAAAAGAAGAGGGAATGAAGAAGAGTGAGGGGGTAGATGAAGCGAGGGAGAGAGTGAGCCAAAGAGGGGATTTAATAAAGAGGAGGAAGAGAAGGCAGGTTAAAAAGTCAGAGAGAGAAAGAGAGAAAGAGAGAGAGGGGGGGAGAAGGAAGAGAGGGAGAATCAAGAGAAGAACTGAGAGGAAGGGAGCTCCATGATAGAAAAATACGTTCTTCCCAGCACCGCTGTTGTATAATGTATTGGTGTCCTCAAATGCTGAATTTTGATTATTGTTGTCGATGTGGAGGAGACTATTTCCTTGCTATAACTCGCAGAAAAAGTTTCAAATCTTACTTCGTCAGCATAACATCACAGGATGCCAATTAAGTTAATGTGTAAGTCGCATAGTTTGGTCGCGTTTTACACTTGAATTTTGATTTAACAAAGACTGCACTTTCAAATCCGACCACAAGGCGGCGTACAGAACTGCACATAGCGATGCTTAAAGCAAAGATTGTGCAAACTCATTGGTAAATGATAGAAATTTCGTATTTATGACAAACGAAAATTGTCTAGATATGCGCATTAAATGAATTTATTACACGAAATAGTTATATCATTTTGAAGTGTATTATAATGATAATAGCTCGTTGCCCTACTGAAGAGTCAGTAGTCGAATCTACCCTAAGCTATACCGATAATATATTCAAAGAAATGGACGTAGAAAAGCTGAGATAGTAGTTTTCCTTGTGTATGTGCTTTAATAGACCATAACGATGGTGATTGTATGGCACTTATCACCAATTCACTGAAATAGATAAAGAGTTTTTCCCTTTACCACATTTAGCACTGAATACACATAGTTGATTACTTAATGTCCAATTGTCAATCGGTTGAAAGCTACTATTTCACTAGGACTGCCACAATGGGTCTAAGCACTAGTACTGGGTCCACACTACGCATTCCACCTCCTATTACTACTATACTTGTCACTTGCACATGTATGATTTTACTTGTATTCCTACATAGCTTCTGAAGCACTGGTATAAATGGCTAACGAAGTGCGAATACCCTGCACCGATAAAACGTGTTCAAAGTGCGAACACTATAACCGATGTAAAAGCATAATGAATTGGGAAAACAATACACTGATGTTATTACTAAGTCAAAGGAAACGTTATTACTAAGTGAAAAGGCAAGGAAATAGTCACAGTGGCATTTATAGGCAACACATATGACAAATGAAACCTTACTAGTAGTAAGTATAAGTACAGGTACAGGTAAATAAACATGGGTGCATTTCCATACTCATGATCAGATCTCTCATATACATGTGACAAAGGAAACCTTATTGAATATGAGTACATTCAAGTAAATTTAAATGAATGCAATTCTAGACTCAACCCTCATATGACTGAGGATACCTTACTGAGTACAAATACAAGTTAGATGCATTTCTAAAGTCATCACATGTACAGGTTTACATAATGGTCACCAAACGCATACACTTCTTTACTCAATAGAGTATGCATCTATTACATCAGTTGAAAATTAAGATTCGGCACAAAAGTATACAACGGACTTACTCTTTGCCACTGGACTGCCACCAATTGAACTAACGGGACATCCCATGTCATGATCATCCCAACAACAACTTACCCCCACCCCCTGACACTTCTGTCACTTGACGATAGGGATAAAGCTCTGATACAACTAAACACTTCAAAGTTTGCTCTTGCAAATGTATTGATATTCATCGCGGCAGATCTGGTCCGTCCACTGTCCGATATGCCTCTTTGGCCCCAAAAACCAGTTCTTTCCAGTCTGTTGAAAACGCCGCATGTAAATGATAAAAGGGTATCTGTTAGTAAATTGTTTTGGGCAGCGTTCGGGTGTGTGTCTGTCCGATAGCTTATAAGTGATGATTTACACATTCAATTAATAGCGAAGTACGCAAATCAGTAGCTTATCTGCATAATAAATAAGGGAAGTTTATAAATCCGCTGCATTCCATTGCAGGACTCTCAAACACATGAAACATTAACTGAGAAAGAGAGTAATATCAATAGATATAAATGTATTCACATGAATACCTAATTTGAATGATAGATGAAAAAATGCTATAATTCCACAATGGTAAATGATTTTATGCTTGCAGCATTTGGAAGAAAAGTAAATGGTCGCATTAATACATAAGTCATGCAAATAAGGGCTCATTTAAATAACTTATGAGGAAATGCTACAATAGCCTTCTTACATGTAGCAAAGGAAAATATTTTTGTCACGTCTTCTTTTATGACTTTGGAACTGACTTTGTCACACTTTTTGCAATTTACAGCATGAATTTACTCATTTTGCGTCTGCTTTGGAAGATTTTCAGTATGCTAGAAATTTCCTTTTTTTTATACGGATGGAAACAGATGAGCGCGCGAATTAATGCCATCCATAGAGTCAAATTAAGCTGCAGCTGGCATTACTGAAGAAAAAGAGACAAGCACCGACCTTTGTGTACATGCCAACACACTGTGCTCGAACCAAGAAGCCCCCCATAAAGCCTTGACCGTTGGGTTCATCACGAGCCCAGTTCGTATAGGTAAGGCGTGATCCGTCGGCCCACATCAATTCGACCCGACCATTGTCCAGCTGATATTCTCCTAGTCCTATCCACACGATTGGTCGTGTGCCTGTACGAACTGCGCATTAAAATGAAAACGTTTTGTTATCTGTAGCCAGTCAGTCAAACTTCACTTGCTGCACCTCGTAAGAGGAGGACCGATAATGATGATGATGAGTCTCTATTGAAGCCTCTACCAGACCCCGCGGATCGCTGGGAAAATAGTAGACATTGGCCAAATAGTCAAGAGTAAATTGTATAAAAGAAGGCCGGCTATGCAGAGAGGGTCCAATCTGCAATCCGTACTGGGCCTGCAAATGAAACCCTAGATGGCCAAACTCCCCTGACAAATATTTTCCCTATAGCCGGCGCGTTTAGTCTGGTAGAGACTTCGGCTATTAGATCAAGGTGCTGTAAAGATGCACCAGGCTGTTATGAGGTTATCACCTCCGTGAAGGTTCACCTCCTTTGGGCGTATTGCGGGTGATTGTGTCTGTGTGTTTGCAGTTATTATGATAAGACGTTTTATTTAAAGTTCATGCCCGTGGGATAATTTAAAAAACATAGGGAAAACACACATGTGTCAGTGAACTGTGACTAATTTTGCTGTAACAATAGGCTGCAAAGAAGACTGCTGGCTATATCTAGACAAGCTGCCTAAGATGACTTTGATGCATGTACATGTATATTTGTAAGTCTTTGAAACGCTCTCCCCACCCGAGCAATGGACAACAAACGTCATCGCCCCCTTACCAAAGAAAGGGGATCTCAGCCTCATGACCAACTACAGAGGGGTAACCCCTGATGTCCATAGCTGCCAAGGTCTGCAACAAGATACTCTTAAGGAGGATAAAAGACCATGTTGACCCACTCCTGAGGAAAATCCATGCCGGCTTCCACCAAGGCAGAAGCTGCGCCCAGCAGACACACATTCTACGGAGAATCATTGAGGCCTATCAAACTCAACAATTGCCACTTGTCGTCACATTCATAGACTTCAAGAAAGCATTCGATTCCATTGCTAGAAATGTCATGTTCGCTGTTCTTCGCCACTATGGTATCTCGTTTGTCATTGTAAATGCCATTGGTGTACTCTACAACAACTCAAGAAGTGCTGTTATGGTGAATGGATCCGGATCCATGATGGCATCCAGCAAGGACGACCTCTCTAGACGAAAGGCACTTGCATGGGCTGCATTCTGGAAACTTGAAAAGATCTGGAGAAGCCCTTCATTCCCTACATCCATCAAAATTAAGCTCTTTGATGTCACATGGGTGTCAGTGGTCCTATATGGATGTGAATCCTGGGTTCTGTCACTCGATAGGGAGAACAAGATAAATGCATTCTCCACATCCTGCTATAGAGTCATGCTGAACATCAAGCGCCTTGATCGTGTAAGTAACGCAAGAATATACAAGGCAACAAACACACAGCCACTCATCAACAGAGTCAGGCAGCGACAACTGCGCTTTACTGGGTACGCCTTCAGGCTGCCCACAGATCAGAGGAGCCACTCGGGACATATGCCCTCTACGTCCCGACACACGGCAGAAGACGACCAGGACGTCAGAAGACGAGCTACCTGACCTACATCTAGAACCTGCTGGGGGATGCTGAAGGTGACCTGAGTCCCGAGGCCATCACTGCAATGGCTACTGATCGGCGGATGTGGAGAGGACGTGTGATCGGCCGCTGCGCGACCGACCGATGATAATGATGATGATGAGAGCGGTATCTCTAAGTAATGTAATGATGCAGAACGACAGTAAGAGTGGTACAGTCTGCAGCGAGAGGAATGAAATGATTCAATCTGCCCTATAAGACCCATACACGAGCTGCACATGTGTGTTACCCACCGTAATGAACGAGAGTTGTAATGATGTCGTTCTCGGTACGGCTTGTGATAGATGCAAGATCTGCTCCGTTCTCCACACATCTTTCTCTTGCTTCAGACCAGCTGGCTTTCTCTGCCATCAACTTGTAGCAGCGGCCGCTATACGGTCTCCAATCAGAAGGACAAGGTCTGGCTATGAAAGACAATAGCGTAGTGAGATACAACTCTTCTTACTAGCGAAGACGCCTTTCTGCCTAGGGTAAACATTCCGGAGGGAACATTTACCCGCCGAAAACCTTGTTAACAATCTTTTCCCAGACCATCCAGACATTCAACACTCTGTCACTGACATTTTTGTAGAGGTTTTCATGTCGACAGGGAATTTATTCTGTAATATAATGTAGAGTAACCTTAGCAAGTACACAAACACACTTTCACACACACACTTTCACACACACACAAACACACACTTACACACTTACACACACACAAAAACACACACACACAGACACAAACAAACGCAACACACACAAACACACACACACACACACACACACACACACACACACAAATACACAAAATGTCCATTAGTTCAGAATCATTGTTGGGAAATGAAAGAGAAAATCTACCTGTCTGACAGTTCTGTCCGGTCCATCCGGGATAGCATAAACAACTGTATCCGCCATCTTGGTTAACACAGCGCCCAGGTTGACATGGCTTTCCGCTGCACTCATTGACATCTGTGCGATACAAAGAAACAATTCAGAAACAACGCATTTCGGGAAAGAAAGAAAAAACGGTAAAAGCTACACAGAAAACAAAACGTAATATATCATTATCCTCACTGAATACGAGATATAGAACTCACCTTGCTCACAGGTCTGTCCAGTCCATCCAGGGTAGCAGGTACAATTGTATCCGCCATCTTGGTTCACACAGCGCCCATACTGACATGGTTTTCCGGTGCACTCATTAACATCTGTGTATAATGACGAAAGGGAGGGGGGGTAGACACGACGTATTATTACAAAGAATATAACGGTACCAGCTACGGAAATCAAAACAGAACATGATATATCATTATTAACACTAAATAGATAAGACATAGAACTTACCTTGCTGACAGTTCTGTCCAATCCACCCATGTGGGCAGATGCAATTGTATCCGCCCACTTTGTTCACACAGCGTCCATGTTGACATGGTTTTCCGGTGCACTCATTGACATCTGTGTATAATAACGAAAGGGAGGGGGAGGAGACACGACGTATTATTACAAAGAAAATAAAGAAAATAACGGTACCAAATACAGAAAACAAAACACAACATGATATATCATTATCAACAATAAATGAATAAGCCATAGAACTTACCTTGCTGACAGTTCTGTCCAGTCCACCCATGTGGGCAGATGCAATTGTATCCGCCCACTTTGTTCACACAGCGTCCATGTTGACATGGTTTTCTGGTACACTCATTGACATCTGTGTTTATCAACAAAAGGGGGGGGGGGTAGACACAAAGTATTATTGTAAAAACGGTACCAATACGGCAAACAAAACAAAACATGATATATCTTTATTATTACTGAATAAATAAGACTTACCTTGGTGACAGTTCTGTCCTGTCCATCCAGGTAAGCAGGTACATTTATATCCGCCATCTTGGTTCACACAGCGCCCATGTTGACATGGTTTTCCGCTGCACTCATTGACATCTGTGTATTAACAAAAAAGTTGTTTTAGAAAGCAAAGCAGAATACATCATTATTCTCATTAGATACAGAACTTACCTGTCTGACAGTTCTGCCCAGTCCATCCGGGTGAGCAGATGCAATTGTATCCGCCATCTTGGTTCACACAGCGTCCATGTTGACATTTGTGGTTTCCAATACACTCATTTATGTCTGTGGGAAAAAAGGAAAAAGGAAAGTAATCTCGATCCAGTTTTAGCTCACTGAAGAGCTAATCTTCCACTGGTCGTGACAGAGAAGAAGACAGACGCTATGTACATATGTACAGTATTTACAGGTTCATCTTACCGGGGAAATTCCCCTAGCTCTTTTCGAATAGCACAATGAACAGTGGACCACGGCTTAACGTCCCGTCCTAGGGACTGCGATCTTTTCCGGTAGCGTGCATGTCGGGTGAGCAACACAGCCGGGATCGAACCCGGGGCTTCTAGTTCCAGAGGCAAGATCGCTAACCACTGGACTACGCACGCTACCATGTGGGAAAAAGATACGTTATGTCTAAATTCATAAACTCGCTGTCATGACGTCAACGAATATGAAACAAGCAAATATGGAGCTGGCAAAGATGGATGTATATTTTAAACTATGTTCTACTGAAAAAAAAGAGTCAAAAAGAGACATGGCAACAGCATCATTTGGTGGCAGCTAAATAACTCACCTTGCTGGCAGTTCTGTCCAGTCCATCCAGTTGAGCAGGTACATTTGTATCCGCCATCTTTGTTCACACAGCGTCCATATAGACATGGTTTGCCCTTACACTTGTTCACGTCTATAAGGTATAGAATCAAATGCCATGTGTAATCATATATTTCTAAGGTAAAAACACGAAATACATCCGCCACTGCCTCCCCTCATATACACCCTCGTGTCACATGGTTTGTGCGACCCTTGACTTTCTTGTCACGTGACTACCCTTTCTAATGGAAGAAAGAAGTGAAAAAAGCGGTATGCCTTCTGAAAGCTTCTCACTACAGCTTCAAGTTGTCGTGATTTGTCGGAACAGTTTGATTTTTCATGCTCAGTGGAAATATACTTAAAGATATGTTTGGTCAATAGATATTTGTTCCGTGCTCTGACATTCTGATATGATGCTCTGTGATTTATACGATTTTGACACAAACCCACATACCGAACGCAATACGGATCCAATTACAACTTCCGGAGTTATGCTGTCCAAAAACACATCCACACACACACGCGTGTATCAAACGCACACAAACACACACACACACACACACACACACACACACACACACACACACACACACACACACACACACACACACACACACACACACACACACACACACTTACACACACACACACACACACACACACAGAAACACAAATAAACACATACAAAAAAACAAATATCATAAAAATATAGCCTTTCTGTCGAAAATAACCTTTAATCTGGTGTTTTCCTACCACAGCTTGGTAAATATGATAACTGACCGGTTGTTGGCAGCATCGTGGCGGTTGCTGCTGGTAAGGCCCCTTTGTTGTGACTGGTATCGGGGAGCAGTTCCGTTGAGAAAGTTGGTACAGTGGGGTAAACGTAAACAACAGATGAGCTGTTGTAAAACTCCGTCAACCATGGAGTAGCTGACTTCTTCATGTTCACGGGCATCACCATGTTGTCAGGATTTTTTGAGTCATGTGTCACCTGAAATGTGCACAACACTTACTGTAGCGTTATATTACATAGCACCTGGGTAGTTTACAGCTATGACGTAATCCGCAGTTACCACTTTTTTTACCTTGTATGTAATTCTGATGTCGTCAAAACTTCTCAGGAATATTACTTAGATGTCATTAATCATCCAAAAAGTTACCGAATGGATTACGTTAAATTGAATCAGTTCCCTCATTCGGAAAAACAGTCAACGGACAATTATTTCACGTTTCTAAGTGTATAGCATGTTGGGGTATTCTGGACAAAATAAAACATAAACTACAAAAATAAAAGCTGCAGTAAATTACCCAGCCACCCAAATTTGAAAGGGCCTGGAAACCCCAAGATAAAAAGGTTGTAATGATTTGAATGAAACCGAGCAGCTTAAGGCTTTATTAAACAGACGGTATAAATCGAGAACTATCGGCTTATACTAACTAGTCAAAGTCAAGTTGGTTTACCTTCCCTCCAGGTACAATGCCTGGTATAAGGATGGAAACGGCGACAACTGACGCTATCCCAAGTAGTCCGAGGCCCAGTTCAACTTTCCTGCGCTTAATCTTATTCCACATTCGAATGGCACCCTCTAAATAAAAATCAATTGCATATGTCACAAATATGAAGCCCCATCAATAGATAATCCAAGGGAATCATTGCTAAGGCACAGCGGCTAGAGATGTTTAATTATCACACCTTCCCAAATCACAAGACATTTACAAATCAAATTGCTCTCATTCTTTCAAATAAAGCTATTCTATTGCTTTGACCTAAAATTTGGCCTGGAACGTCAGGAAGTATCCCATATGAACTAATACTTAGGTAATTATTCTGACCATGCATCACACCCCATGGGTCAATATGAAGGGGCACTACTATTAAAGCTATTTTTAAGATGCTTATGCAACGTTAATCTTTTTTTTATTATAAAAACAAATTAATGCTCCTCTTTGCCCAAGTTACGAATGTATAAAAAAGGACCACTTTATAATAACTGTGGTACTTTGAAAATTTAGCCAGTGTATGTACGTTAACCCAGTCATTAAAACTCATTCAAAAATTCATTTCTTGAGTTATCCTCGCTCTTTTTAAATGTTGAGGCCCTAATCTTTTCCTGACGTTCAGCAACAGAAAACTTTACAATCAACTTGTCGAAAACACGAGATACAAAAACCGGGTGTTATGCTGCAGTACATAGGTCACCAGACAAGGGGCCCATAAAGGACATTGACCTTCGTCTTCCCAAGACCTACCCACATTCCAATAATTGTTAGAATCCCTCCACAGATTTGCAAATATTCGGAAACTTAAACACGCGAGCACACAGACAGACACAGAAACTCAAACACACAGACAGACAAAAATACCCCCATTCGTCAATCGTTTCGTAAAATACTACATTTCTCGAAGGAAACAATTGCAAAAAAAGGCTAAAACAGGACGCAAGAGAGCATTTTACCTGATATGGAGGTGCACATGGCGCTGGGTATATTCGCGAGAGATCGCCAACCAGTCTGGGGTGTCTGGATGGGTGTGGTGCCTAGCGGAGAAAATGAATATGTAATACATTTATGCATGTTGTTAAACGCCTCGCATTTTTAAAGGGAAGAGAAGTCCAGAAGCGGGAGTTATTCTCTTAAGGACCATATCTTTATCAATTGAAAAAATTCAATCACAGATTAACAAATAGATGAACCATTTATAATCAAGGAATTGAGTGGTGCCCCTTTTATGCTGGCCCATGGGGTGTGATGCATGATGGGAATAATACCATAATGCCGGAAGTACTAGTTCATATGGGATACTTTATGACATCCCAGGTCAAAATTTTGGTCAAAGCAATAGAAGATAAAGTTGTTAAGGGTGAAAATATATGAACTACTATTCGCACACACATACTCACACACCCGCACACACATACACTACCAATTTTTCCGTTTAATTTGTTCTTCTACCAGACTATAAAATATCCTCCAAGAAAAAACAATTCTGTGTGCAAGAAATAAAAACTATATTTCAAAAAGTTTGTTTGTTAGAGGAGCAACATTATTTTCTGTATTTGTAGCGAGACTTATTTTCCTATTCATGCATTATTTCTCTTATGAATATACACCTTACTTTATTTCTTAGAAATTGAACCTATTTTGAACATGCAAGAACATGCTAAATTTTCTTGTTATTTCAGAAAAAAACAATCATATTTACATGTCTAGAAAAGTCTTGCGTTCGAGAAGTTTTCAGAAATAATTCTTCACTTAAGATTAACAAGAAAATTCCTCTTTGTGTGAATTTCTTTTTGTCTTTCTTGTTTTTGGTTGTTGCTGTTTCCTTCTTAATTCCTTCATTGAAGAACGAATTTCTTCAAATGAGAAATTACAATGGAGTCAGAAAAGTATATTTGGTAGTTTAAACGCCTTACCTTCTTTGGAGGCGTACATAGGATTGGGTATATTCGCACCGGCGTCAGCATGTGCCCGCCAATCAGTCTGAGACTGCTCCATGGGTGTGGTGCCTGAAGGGAAATAAGAAAACGTAAATACATTAATCTTACCGACAAATATTCCGACTACTAAGCATGATGAGAAAATCCGAAATTAAAATCTCATAATATAAATGGCAAATAGATGCTAACTCAATACTAAGAAAAAAATATCAATACCAAAAATATTTTTCCTGTGTTTCTTACCTCATTTTCACTGTATTTTTTGATATGGAGAAAGATACTCTTTCAGTGGGTAGATTTAGAAAAATATTTCAAACAAGCACAATTTTCTTGTCTACCTTTAATAACAAAAATGTTTGAAAACTTCCGACATAGAAAAAATGTTGTAGAAATTTAGGTGAAACTTTCTTGTTTATTTTTCGGAAATACCAAGAAAACAAATCTCGCATATTCTTGCTGCTTCATTGCAGGACAAAAATTTGTTTCTTTATTATCTAAGGGAGAAATTAGGGTGAAATATGGGAGTAAGAAAGCAAATATCACTAAAAGAACAATTCAATAAGATAAATTGTCATGCCCAATCGATAAACAGGTTCTAAGAGATTTCTTGGACTTTAAAAAATTTCGACCTGAATGATGTTTGAAAAGAATATTTTAGTTTGGAAAACAAGAAAAAGGAGAATAAACAGCGAGTGATATACATAATAAATTCATTTTTCCATATCTTTTTTTTTTTAGTTCTAAAAAGATAAATTGTTCTTGTGCGATGCATTTGAAATGAAAACTCAAACACATACCTGTGTCACCAGTCTGAGACTGCTGCTGCCCTCCCGACATGATGCCACTTGTCAGGTTTCTTGATAACTAAAAATCCCGGTCTGCTCCAGGCAATGCGCCCATCGACACAGCTCTAGACACGAATTGCTATCAAGCCCAACTGTTGGATTGAACGTACGAAATGACGCAGGCCATATCTGCATATCAAACACCACCTACATCGAGACTAATTATGTGAACACGTCATCGGCTTGGTTCTCAGATATGAAAAGAGCTCAAACCAGCCTTTGATAGAATATTTACTTGTTTCTAAAGTAAAACTGTATACATTGTATCATTTGCTAACGACAACACAGGGGTAAAACGGGGGGGAGAGAGAGAGAGAGAGAGAGAGAGAGAGAGAGAGAGAGGGAGAGAGAGAGAGAGAGAGAGAGAGAGAGAGAGAGAGAGAGAGAGAGAATCATAGGTTTAGAAGAGACGGGAAGATGAAGTATAGGTTTGCATGGAAGGGATTAGGCGGGAGAGGAAAGAAGAGAAGGAGTAGAGAAGAGTGAGGGGTATAGACGGGGAGGGGAGACTGAACCAGAGAGCGGGGTAGAGATAATGGAGGGAAAGAGGAAAGCGAAGGCAGGTATGAAAAGGAAAGGGAGAAAAGAAGAGGGGATCGGAGAAGGCAGAAGGAAAACTGGTTAAAGATAGTGGCAATTTCGAATGGAGTCCAATTATACTTTGAGTTCTGCGTTCTTCTTCACAGGACCGTCTGTGATAGACAGAACCCGGCATCAGTAGCCCCCATGCGGGTGTATGATGTATTGCACAAAACGTGGATTTAAGACCGCTGTATTATTGTTAACGATTTGGAGAAGACTAGCTCCTTGCAATGACTCTCAGAAAAAAAGCTATGAGAATCTTGCTTTGTTAGCATAACATCATAGGCTGGCGAGTTAGTTTATGTAAGTCGCATATTTCGGTCGCGTGTTACACGTAAATGTAACTGAAATGTTGCATTTTCTAATTAGAACGCAGGGTAGCGTACAGACTTGCACAGACCGGGGGCGTATCCAGAAATAGGGACTTTTCTTAGCCAGGAAGCTTATGTTTTAGGATGTGTTTGAGTGTTTACTATAACATGAACTTCATATTCATTGCATGTGTGACCTAGTTCGAGAGGAGCGTCGATGGATATAGTAATGCATATCATAACCTAATCTACATGCCTATTGGTTAATGAAAAAATAATACATTATTGAAATATACAATACATTATCGATATACATATCATCATCAGTGTCATCGACTAACATCAATGTATAATAAAACATGAAGCATGTAAATTTAGACAATGTTACTAAAATCCATGAGTAGATTTTACAACAGCAAACTAGTACTAAAGAAGGGTATATGCAACATATGTGATTTAAAAGCAGGACATAATCAATTCATATGATTATGCTAGTAAGATACTTATTTGAGTATCTAGAAAAAGTCAAGGCTGTGTCAAGTCATGGTAAATGATAGCGATTTTATTTTTGTGACATACGAAATTCATCTCGATGTAAGCTTTCAATACATTTATTATACGATATAGTTTATTTTCATTATGAAGTGTATTATGATAAGCTTTACTCGTCCCCCCCCCCCCGAGAAGTCAGCAGCTACCCTAAGCTATACCAAACATATACTGAAAAAATTGACTCAGAAAAGCTGAGACGGTAGTTTGTGTTGTATATATGTGCTTTAATAAACCATATCGATGGTGCTTGCATGATACTTTTCACCATTGTATTGACATAAACATTTTTTTCCTTTACCATATTTTAGTACTGGGTACACACAGTTCAATACTCGATGTCCAATTGCCAACAAGCTAAGGCCGTAACAACGGACAGGTCAAGGGCACGTTGCGTTGTACAGTCTAGCCATACAAACCACACACACACACACACACACACACACACACACACACACACACACACACACACACACACACACACACACACACACACACACACACACGTACACACACACACACACACACCGCACGTGCCAGAATTGATTTATATAAGATGTGCCTGATTTTACATTGCACAAAGTAGGCTTCTTCTTGCTAATGCCAGAGAAACAGTTGAAATACAGAAGAAGAAAAAAACAAAAACAAAAAATAAACAACAGTATTAATTTTACCATGTGCCACAAGGAGTCCATACACTGGGTCACCACAACACAATCTATGCGGGCGCATTTCAACTCCTATTGCTAATGCATTTGCCACTCGCGGAATGATTCACTCGCATTGTAAAAACGGTCGTTCATGTAATCCTACGTCCTAATATAAACGGGTAAGCACCCTGTATAAAAAAACGCGTTACTTATAAAGAAACTACGAAAACAATGCATTGATATAAATTAGAGGTTATTACTAGAGTCAATTCCATGTCACCCAGAGGGTTTTCAGGTAATATTGCGAGTGAGTTCAAACAATTTTAGATAAACGACTATTCCAGTCAAAATAGTTCTAAATTGTTCAAACAATCAAGAATGAAAGTATGAACATGTTTGAACTTATCTATATTTGTTGGAACTATTTGGAAAGTAATTGCACAAATATCTCTTTATTTAGAACAATTTACAAACATCTATGTGATTGTTTCACTGTTCGAACATGTTGGAATAATTTGCATCATTTTTCAAATGGTAGATTTGGGTTATTGCCCCCATGAAAGTAGGTGCTAATCGCACTCTATAGTCTGCCTCTGTATATTTTTAGCCTGTATGTCTGGACTTTTATCTTGAGGTGTCTATGCATGGCACCCAGGCCTAATCCCCTATACTTTGAAGGGATGTGTGAATTGCCCTGTTCCCATACCACTGACCCAGATTTACCATGTTGTTATAATGTTGAAACATGTAGGAACAAACAGTTTCGAAAATAATGTGCAGTGTTAAAAATTTGTCGAACATGTTGGAACAAAGCAGAAACTATTTAGAACATCAAATGAATGTTCTAAACAGTCACTTATCTCCCTTAGATTGTTACAAAGGTTTTGAAAATGTTAGAACAAAAGGTAACAAATATCCTCTCGGTAATGTGGAATTGACTCTAAGTGTTGCTTGTTTGCAAAGTACAAAGACGGGTAAATAACCATGATTGTCTTCATGAACAAAGACCCCTTAGATGACAAAGGTAACCTTACTGAGTTCACCCACACGTAAGTGACCGTGTATTTCGAGACCTCCCATATAACTGAAGAAACCTTACTTTTTAAGTTAGTACAAATACAAAACCATGGGTGCATTACTAGACTCAAAGATCTCATCATAAACCAGACAATACTAAGGCCTGAGGAGAATATGATAAAGCGGTGTTTCATGCTAATACGATTAACTTCTTGCTGTTACCCGCCAACGTTAATTTGAAGCATGCATTACTTTCCTTTGGGTCAGATTGTTCAAGAACTGTACTTTAAATCAAGGTCCTCTGTCGTCATGGTCATCTGAAGTACAGCACCCCAGTAGGTACGAATCTGAGTAATGATGCCGTCGTACTAGTGTCTTTTTAACGTTTCATACACTTCCTCCATCATGGGACCCCTATCTCACGTCCCTTCCAAAAGATCAATGCATTTCCAACCTGGATGCCTCTCCCGAATTCGAATCGGGGTCTCCTTGGTGATTGGAACCTAGGCTGCTACCAATTGGGCTACAGGAACAAAATAACAACTAACACCCCCCTGACACTTCTGACTCTTGACGACCGGGATAGTCCTCTAAGCACTTTAAACCTAATACTTGCAAACGTAGTGAAGGATATCGTTGCAGTTCTGGTCCGTCCACTGTCCTGCATACCTCGTTTCCCCCCACATCCAGTTCTTTCCAGTCTGTTGAAAACGCCGCATGTGAACGTTAATGGGCAACTGTTAGTAACTTGCTTGTTACAGATGGTTTCTACAATTACATTAATGAGTAACAGTTTGTTTGAGAGAATTTACATGCAACTCCCTTTTTACTGAACACACAAAATAGGACCCAATTCGCGGTCACTGGTTTATATTTTGTCTTCTATCATAGTTAGTTTCTACCTTCAGAAATGTTAGTCATGCCTTCCTAGATCCTTTTTTTCCACTGCAACAGTTGTTTTCAGATAATGGATTATCAGAAAAAGAATACTTAGGCAATGTTCATTTGATTATATGGATGATATCCTCTCATTACCCGAAAACATTTTGGCAAAACAAAAGTTGCCTTGATTATGAAATTTACGTGGTCAGAAAGGTTGAACACACATCTCATGATAACGTTATTGCGAATAAAACATGTAGATTCTTCATTTGAACATTTCCACTTTTCTTCATCTTCCTCTTCGACGTTGGAATTAATATTGGCGTTCTACATTAGTATCGTTTTCAGATATCCTTTTATTTTTCAAGTTACGGCATATATTTGCTCTTTTGCATCTGCTTTGTACGATTTACAATATGGTCAAACCATTTTTTAAACGGACGAAAATTGATCCGCGCGGATGTCATCCATTAAATCGAAAGAACATGGCCTTACTAAAGAAAAAAGACAATCACCGACCTCTGTATACATGCCGACACACTGCGCCCGTTCCATGAGATTCATGAAACCTTTTTGGTTGGGTTCTCCAGGGGCCCAGTTCGTGTAGGGGACGGGTGAATCAAGATCACCTGCCCACAACAATTGCAGACCTCTTTCCGTCTGATGTTCCCGCAGTCCAATCCACACCAATGGACGTGGGTCTGGACGAACTGCAATTAAAATTTAAAAAAAAAGTTGTAACCTGGCGGTCAATATGAGATTTTACGTGTATTACTTCCGTGAATGGAGTTTGCCTCCTGTGGGGGTATTGCGGTTGACTGTGTCGGTGTGTTCGCAGCTTTAATTGAATAGCCATTTGACGCATTTGTATGTACTTTGGCATGTCATCTGCTATGATTATGGACGGATAATGCATGTTGGTCTTGTGCATCATAGCAGTATTTCTAAATAATGTGATATTACAGAAAACACCCCCAATTTAAATGTGTGGCATAGTCTGCAGCTAGTGGCTAGGTTCTCTGGCTTGCTATCTATACCCTACATTGGTTTGATACCGCCTTCATGTTTCAAAAAAAAATACCTGGGCATGAATGGAACAGGTTTATAAGGAAGTTGTTATTCCTGGCTAAGAAGGTATCAAACACCTAAGCCCACGATGGTTACTTAACGGAATGGAAGTCTCTGCCACATTAATCACATCCGTAAGCTGGCTAAGCTCTGTTGCAAATTTGTTCTTTAGGTTAAAGTGTCCCATACATCTTGATCAGATGCGTTGGGGTGGCGCCCATCTCCATTTCTGTAGCGCTTGGGCCACACAAGTGCACACTACAGCAGGGGACTGGTCCGCTGGTAGTGATGTGTGTTTAACTTCCATACTCTTTCCCAAATGCTGAGTGCTAAGCAGAGAAAGCAGTATGTACCATTTTTAGAGTCTTTGGTATGACCCGGCCGGGGTTCGAACTCACGACCTACCGTATGCAAGGCGAACACTCTATCCATTAGGCCATTGCACCGGCTATCCTCTTTAGGTCAGGCAACTGAACTGATCCAAACCCCGTCAACGACCACGAACTGTGTGTTACCCACTTGCAATGATGAGACGTGTGACGAGGCTGTTCTCGGCAGCACTTGTGATAGATGCCAGCTTTGCGCCCCGCTGCATACACCTTTCCTGGGCCACATCCCACCTGGCTTTCGGTGACCCTACTAAGTAGCAACGGCCGTTGAACCGCTCCCATTCGGCATTAGGACATTCTCGGGCTACGAAAGACAACGTTTTTGTGAGCTACAGCTATCTTACTAGCAAATATGCCAATGTGTACATGGTTGTATCTTTTTAAGTGACCCATGGTTGTCATGTTTTATTTAGGCTAGGTCGCAAACTGTTCTCCCTGGCCAGCTAACTCCTCTGGTATGTTACCTGTCTATTTTGCGAATGTTTTCTATTTTTCTGGCGACCTGTGGAGCCTTGTAGAGGCTACGGTATCTTTTCAAGTCCCTGGCAATCCCGGAATTTATCAAGGAATTTGACAAATCGACCCCGCGAAATTAACGTCTGTCCGCCAAAGTACTATATATATATATATATATATATATATGTATATAACATTTTCGTTTCTAGTACAAAATTATGTTTTTTACGGAAGCCCACAACAAATACCATTCCTTTTTTTGGTTAAGATAAACAGCTCGAAGGGAACATTTATTCACCTAATACCTTGCTAACAAGATGAGTCCATGCAGACATTCAAAATACAGTCAAACCTGCCTAGGAGACCACCTTTTCAAGGCGACCACCTGGCAACGGCAACCGCTGTTTCCCCATAGGCACAAGTAGTAAGTGGCCTGCCCAAAACGACATTGAAAAAATATAATTTTGTAGGATCTTCATGTCAATGGGAATTAAACCTGGTGGTAGTTATTCTGTCTAAGATCACATCGTGTTCCATCCGTCTATGTGATACTGTACTGATTAACAGCTCAACTTGGAAACATGTTGTGAGTCGATTCTCTTCAAGGCGACCACCTGTCCAACGCGACCGCTTTTCCTCGCTCCCCGGGGGTAGCCTTGGGCAGGTTTGACTGTAGTTGCAAGTGTCTCTGAAATTTTGGTATGGGTTTCTGCATCTTCCATGTCGGTATTGATTTCAATATACACTAACGTCAAGCACACACACACACACACACACACACACACACACACACACACACACACACACACACACACACACACACACACACACACACACAATCACACACACACACACACACAATCACAATCACACACACACACTCACACACACACACTCACACACACACACACAATCACACACACACACACAATCACACACACACACACATACACACACACACACACTCACACACACACACAAACACTCACAAACACACACACACACAATCACATACACATACTCACAAACACACACTCACACAAACACAAACACACACACAGACACATACAGACATACACACACACACACATACTCAAACACACACACGCACACACACACGCACACACACTAACACACACAAAAATCATTTATTATTCTGTCTGGAAGCTTTGTAAGGAAACGAACAAGAAGATTGTTAATTACCTGTCTGACAGTTAGGTCCAGCCCATCCAGGGTGGCAGAAACATTTGTATCCACCAGCTTGATTCACACAGCGTCCATGTTGACATGGGTTTTCGCTGCACTCATTGACATCTGTATAATACAGAACAGGGTAGCAATAAAAACTATTGCCATGGCGGCGATTGAATGTTTAATGTAAAACCCCTATCTCACTCGACTTACGGTACGTTAGAGATTTCGCTGCGACCTTATTTGGATTTGTGCTACAACTGAATTTATAACGGAAATACAGTGTATAATGCAAATCGTAATTTCTTTTTCCTCGATGGAATTCGTCGAGCTCACTGATGAATCGCCCTGCCGCAGCGAGGTCGCCAAAGTGCCGCGGGTCCAGTGAGATAGGCTTCATTGTTATTCACCATCAAGATGATCTTCTGTTTGGTCAGAGAGCCAAGGTAGCGGCTTATGATCAGTTTTTTCTTTGAATCGCCTTTCTTAAATGTAGTATCTGTAGAACCGGCTCTATCGCATAGACAATCGCATATAGCTTTCTTTCTACTAATGCTGAAAAGTTTGGTCCCTTTCTGTTCTTTTACAAACTTCTTCATGGCACCGCCTCAATTGTAAACCCATTTTTTGCCTTGGTGGCTATATCAGCTGCCCAAACAATTTGTATTGGTCTGTCCCTAGTACACGTATTTTTTCCAGTTGTGTGACCTTACGCCGACCTTAATTGGCCCAGGCCTGACAGTCCTGTAGGACGCTGACCCCATATGGGATACTAGATGGAATTAAATTACATGTACTCGCGCTTGGAACATTCCACAGATTTCACGGATAAATTCGTGGAATTCCCGGAACATTTGTCAACTAGAGCAACATAGTCAACTGTTGGGCGCGTTCCTGAAACGCCGTCAAAAAAGTAGACACAAATTATAATTGTAAAGAAGAAAACGGTAAAAGACTACTAGGAAGCAAACAACACAAAACAAAAAATATTACTATTCTCACCAGATATAGAACTCACCTTGCTGACAGTTCCGTCCGGTCCATCCGGGTGAACAGGTACATTTGTATCCGCCATTTTGGTTCACACAGCGTCCATGTTGACATGGTTTCCTGCTGCACTCATTGACATCTGTGTATATTAACGAAAAATTAAGAAATAGACACAAAGTATCATTGTGAAAAAGAAAACGTTACAAAACAAACTTATGATTATTTTTACCGAATGAATAAGATATATAGAACTCACCTTGCTGACAGTTCTGTCCAGTCCATCCAGGAAAGCAGGTACATTTGTATCCGCCATCTTGGTTCACACAGCGTCCATGTTGGCATGGTTTTCCGGTGCACTCATTGACATCTGTGTAATTAAGGAAGCGGTAAGTTAAAAGAAAGAAGATACAAACCGCATAGAAATCAAAACAAGCGTACTATATATTCATTCTCACTGAATAGATAACTCACCTTGCTGACAGTTCTGTCCAGTCCATCCAGGTTCGCAGGTACATTTGTATCCGCCATCTTGGTTTAGACAGCGTCCATGTTGGCATGGTTTTCCGATGCACTCATTGACATCTGTGCATATTAACAAAAACATGGATAACAAGATTGGCAACATAAAAAGATGTTGCCATGGCGACGGTGGTCTCTGTTAACGTTTTCGTTTTTAGCCCACATGCAAATAAGGACCTCGCATAAATCATATCAGTCGTCGATCACCTTCTCTACCAGAATAACACAAGTTGTCCAATGTATGAAAATCTTGTTTTCACAAACAAGATATCGTACCATTTTCTCATAAATTACGTGAATGAGGCCCTCTATGCAAGATTTGTGTCTAATAGTGGCCACATTAACTTCCAAATGGTGCAAAAATGAAATCCCCATCATTTACCACTATGGATTTATAGTATTTTGTCATTAATTATGCAAATTAAGTATCAATTTGCGTAATTGATATCTATCGATATCTATCTCTTTCTCAGTTACATATGTCATGTGTTTGAGAGTCCTATGATAGAATTCAGCTGATTTATTAACTGTCCTCATTAATTATGCAAATCAGATATTGATTTGCATAATTGGCAAATGGTTATGTAAATCATCACTTAAGCTATCTACACACCAAAAATCATGATGATCCATCATCCCCTTCTTGTGTTATTCTCTTTCAAAGTTTGAGTCAAAACCAGCTCCTGCAGTTCCAAAAAAAGCCGCTAGGGGTTCCAAATCTACAGCACATATTTTCCTAACAAAGAGCTATTCACCACTTAAAAATCATGACTATAGCATGTTCAGAAGACGAGATTTGAAAAGTGAAAGGTCCCCTGCAGTACCATAGAAAGTCGCTAGGGGGCCCAAAATCCAATCATTACAAGGTCTTCCACAGAGCTACCCACCTACAAAATATGAAGACAATACATCCAGGCATTCTTGAGTTATCGTCCCATGGACTTTCACATTCCTGTACAATTCCTAGAATTCTTGCAATCTGCACACAATATAGTAAAAATTTGGCTCGCCCCTGAGGCGTCGCCAAAAAAGTAGGCACGAAGTTTTGTTGTAAAGAAGAAATCGGTACAAACAACATAGGAAACAAAACACATAATTATTGTCACTGAATAAATACGAGATGTAGAACTCACCTTGCTGACAGTTCTGTCCAGTCCATCCGCGTGAGCAGGTACATTTGTATCCGCCATCTTGGTTCACACAGCGACCATGTTGGCAAGGGTCTCTGGTACACTCATTGATGTCTGTTTAATAACGGAAACGGGAAGTTAAAAGATAGAAGATACATACAGCATAGAAATCATAACAAGCATACAATATTATTATTCCTACTGAATAAATAAGATATAGAACTCACCTTGCTGACAGTTTTGCCCGGTCCATCCAACGTAACAGGAGCATTCGTATCCGCCATCTTTGTTCACACAGCGCCCATGTTGACATGGTTTTCCGCTGCACTCATTGACATCTGTGCATTAACAAGAAAGAGAAAGAAAGAAAGTATACACAAAGTATTTTTGAGAATAAAAAAAAAACTGTGAAATTTGATAGAAAATAAAACATAATATATAATTGTTCTAAAGAAATAAAAATAAGGTATCAAACTCACCTTGCTGACAGTTCTGTCCAGTCCATCCAGGAAAGCAGGTACATTTGTATCCGCCATCTTGGTTCACGCAGCGTCCATGTTGACATGGTTTCCAGCTGCACTCATTGATATCTGTGTATCAACGAAAAAAAATAGAGACAAATCATAAAGGGATATAAGAAAATGGTAAAATTTTCTAGAAAGCAAGGTAGAATATTTCATTATCTTCACTAGATAAATGAATAAGATTTTTTTTTTAAAACTTAGTAGTATCTGCCTGACAGTTCTGTCCAGTCCATCCGGGTGAGCAGATGCACTTGTATCCGCCAGCTTGGTTCACACAGCCTCCATGTTGACATTTGTGGTTTCCAATACACTCATTTATGTCTGTAAGTAGGGAAAAAGACAGACACGTTATGTTTAAATTCATAGAATTGTTGTCAACGAATACGAGACAACCAAACGTAGTTCTGGACAAAATGGATGCATGAAAATTAAAAAAAAAAAAAACTATATTCTACTGGGAATGAGAGTGAGAGAGAGGTGACGACATCATTATTTGGTGGCAGCTAGAAAATACCTCACCTTGCTGACAGTTCTGTCCAGTCCATCCCTCTGAGCAGGTGCATTTATATCCGCCATCTTTGTTCACACATCTTTGTTTACACTCATTCACGTCTGCACGGCATAGAATGAAATACCATGAGTAAAATGATATGTATGAAGAATGGAAAAATATGCGGCACTGCGTACACTACCTACACTCATATCACTTGACTTGTCCGCGGATGCCTTGTAAAATCTTCTCACAGCTTTTATTTGTCGTGCGTAACAGTTTGAGGTTTGTAGTAAGTTCAACCAAAATGTAGACAAAGTATTTTTCGTCAAGGAACAAGGAAACATTTAGTATTGTGCACTACGTTCTGATATGACGCTCATTTGTCGTAAAATTAGAATATCATTTTGACATCTACCCAAAATATATACAAATGCCACATGATCATCCACAATTTCTCGAGTAATGCTGTCCAAACACACACAAACACACACACACACACACACAATGTACACACACACACACACACACACACACACACACACACACACACACACATACACACATACACACACAAAATGTACACACACAGACACACACGGACACACAAACACATACACATACACACACACACATACACACACACACACACACACACACACACACACAAACATACGGCGTCAGTAGTATAACCTTCATATCAAATATATTTATTTTTATGTATCGCCCATACTAAAGGTATGGGCGAAACATATTGTCTTTGGTCATGCTTCTTTCTTCTTCTCCTACTGTCAAATCTTCAAAGCGATCCATCTCGGTCGTCCCTTGGCCAAATGGGTGAACTTTGGTATACAGGTAGAGTTAGTACATACCCCCGGGCGTTTTTTTTTTATTGATTTTTTGATAAATGCCTTTACAATGATTTTATTGAGTGTTTTTTGCCATTTTAGACAAAACCGTACATTTGTTCCTCCTTTGCTCTGGAGTTACATCCAAATGACCTGAAATTTGCTAGGGTGGTACATTGACCAAATGTTCAAAGAATTCTGTGCGCACTTTTAGCATGCAACACCTCAAGATACGATTTTAGAGGGTATTTAGGGGAGAACATCGGCTATTTTCCTCATGGGGTCACTGACCTTTAGGTCACATCTTTATTCATCTGGCCAGGTGGACTTATTCGGTCAGCTAATGAGAGAGCGCGTTGTAACATACACACGGGTTATCAATCTCAAACTGATTTGTTAAAATAGTCAATTCAATTAGGGGCACTTCCTTCTAGTACTCAGGTGCAGACAGGCACAACTTCACTACTCCCTGGCTCCCATCCTTGTGTTGGTATTGTTGTGTCCTACTCAAGTCTTGTGCAATTAAGAAGGTTCAAGATGGGCTGGGCGATACATGTTGCATTTGCTCCTGCAAATGTTGCCTTTCTAGTCTTTGTTCAATTGGTATTTTCTGTCCTACAGATTAATCGATATGATAACTCACCGGTTGATAATAAAAACGTGACGGTTGCTGCTGTTAAGGCCCATTTGTTGTGAATGGTGTTGGTGAACGGTTCCGTTGAGAAAGTTGGTGCAGTGGGGTAGACAACGGACGAGCTGTTCTCCATGTACAGTTCCGTCAACCATGGAGTAGCTGACTTCGTAAGGTTCGAGGCGATCACAGTGTTGTCTGGATTCTTTGTGTTATGTGTCACCTTACAATTGTGCACGGTATAGATAGTTGAATAGTTTTGAAACGTTACTGTTTACAGCCATGAAACAATTTGTATATATACTTGTCATCTTTACCTGGTATGTAATTCTGATATTGACAAAACGGCTAATAGATGTTACTTAAATGTAATTAATTATACAATAAGTTTACATTTAAGTTTATTTTATTGTTTTGACTCTCCATTATGTTTTGATTCAATATCTCTAGTCTTTTGAGTTATCGTTACTTCGGTTATCATCTAATTATGATTTATTTTCTTTGTTGAAGACTTACATTTTCAAGTTAACCTTTATTGCTGTATTATTTGTCATTATTTGATATTTTAAAATGTTGCTTTGTATTTATATGTAAGGGGTTTTACCCCCCAGAAATCTTTGAAAAACGCCACCAGGTGACATGTATTTCTGGTAAAACAAATAAACTGAAACTGAAACTTAATGAATTCTTTAAAATTTAGTTCTTATCGCACCAGTGCCTTGAATATTGTAACAAAATCTTTACGTCTAAAACTTGACGGCATTTGGAGAATTGTAGGTTCTATCGTCTCTATGTGGATACACTTTGATAGATGTTAACTTTATTGCACAACAATTGTACAAGGTACAAATTATGGCATCCACTGGTACATAGATAACATTCTATTAGGCTAATATCTGTCTAATACAAATGGATACATGACATGATGGGGAATTTTGGAGAGAAAAAATAGTAAAATATATTCAAAGCAGTATGATGAGATGGACAGGTTCTCGAAAGCCCGGATATAAAGGCTTTCATGCTTTAAAACCCGGCAGCTTATGGGTGAATAAAACAGGCCGATCTAAACAAATAAAAAATCTCGATATATATAGATTAAGAAAAAAAAAACTATCAGCTTGCACTAATATGGAATAGTTTACTCATGCTATGGTCACATTTCCAATCCGGGGTCTGGCCGGGCAGCTTGTGGGAACGAAAAATATGATATGAAAGACAGCAAAAAAACAACAACAAAAACGTGAGAAAATGACTCCTAACCATATATTGTGTATTTTCTTGATATGTATTTTTTATTCTTCGTTTTCGCAAACAGCCCGGCCGAGCCCAGGATCGGAAATGAGACCGAAGCCTTAGTCAAAGTTTACCTTCCTTACACGTACGAGACTTGGTACAAGGATGGCAATGGTGATGATCCCAAGTAGTCCAACGCAAAGTGCAATCCAGGAAACTTTATTAGGTTGGACCTTGTTCCACATGGCAGTGGCATTCTCTGATATCAAAATCAAATGGTGATATTGCATATGTCACAAATATGATGCCCCATCAATGAATAAACCAAGAGAATCATTGCTAGGGCAAAACTGGTGGAGTTGTTTAATGAATATCAAACATTCCAAAATCATTCTTTCAAATAAAGCTATTTTAACCATGCTTATGCAACGTTTATCTTTTTTATTGTATTCTTGCAAATAAATGTTCCTCTTGGCCCAACTGAAGCGTAGAACAAAGATATACCATTAAATATTAACTGCGGTACTTTAAACATTCACCCAGTGCTTTTACTTTAGCACAGTCACTAAAAGAAAATCGTTTTAAAAATTCGTTATTCCTTTCTTGACATATCTGTGCACATTTTTTATGTTGAGGCTCCACCCTTGAGTGACGTTCAGTGACACAAAACTTCACAATCCAAATCACACCGTCTCGAAGCCAACATATTCCTACACCACACCACCCAGAACAGTTAACACTTAGATTCATCTCACATGCGACTTTCTGCTTATCAAATAACTTAATAATGCCCCTGCAATTCTAAAACAAGCCGCTAGTGAGTCAGAACCCATGTCCCTTCTTCTCGAGCACACAAGATATCTGTCGCCTAAAGATGGTGACCAAACATACATGTAGCTTGTCAAAAAATACGAGATACAAAAAACGGGAGTACTGCTGCAGTACCTAGGTCACCAAACAGG
The DNA here is from genome assembly GCA_035149815.1 of Branchiostoma lanceolatum. Classification (NCBI taxonomy): domain Eukaryota; kingdom Metazoa; phylum Chordata; class Leptocardii; order Amphioxiformes; family Branchiostomatidae; genus Branchiostoma; species Branchiostoma lanceolatum. Next base: position 17,933,141 of record CM068874.1, read on the forward strand.
GGGCCCATAACCTTGACCTTCGTCTTCCCAAGACCTACCGGCATTCCAATAACTGCCACAATCTCTCCAGGGACTTTTAGATATGCGAAAACACAACCAAGCAAACACATATATACAGACAGGCACACACAGAGATATAAACACACGGACGGGCAAAAGGAAAAGAAAGGAAAAAAAAAACTACATTTCGCGAAGGAAACAACTTCGAAAAAAAGGCTAAAACAGGACGCAGATATTTTACCTGATACGGAGGTATAAATGGCGCTGGGCATATCCGTGAGAGATCGCCAACCAGTCTTGGGTTGCTGGATGGGTGTGGTGCCTAGTGGAGAATGGAAATGCGTAATACAGTTATACACCAGACCAAATGTCTGGAACAGCCTACCGCCAGACACACGTTCGGCTCAGATCTGGCTTCCTTTAAGAGACTCTTGACCGGTAATGGAAATGAACAAAACGAACGGACACGGACTATGAACCAGCTTGCGCCCTACTATATGTTGTATGTTGTAACATGTGTTAGGACATATTAGGACTCAAATGACTGTGCATCTCTGTTATATTGTATCTGACCCTTACCTCTTCCCTCATGACCTCAATGAAAAGCGGCCTTCGTGCCGATTTGAGCTTATCATGAATAAACAAAGGTTCAAGCAAGCAAACAAACAAACATATTGTTAAAAGCCTCGACGTTTTAAGGGGAACCCAACTCCCGAAGCGGGTGTTATTTTCTTAAGGATCACATCTTTATGAATGACAAATAAACCAAACTTTGAAAAAATCAAATCACAGATTAAGAAGTATATGAACCTTTTATAATCAAGGGATTGAATCATGTCCTTCTTAATTTCTTAATTGAAGAATGAATTTCTTAATTGGAACGAGAAATTAAAAGGGACTAATAAAATTATCTTTGGTAGTTTACACGTTTAACCTTCTTTTGGGCCGTACAAAGGATTGGGTATACTCGCACCGGCGTCAGCACGTGTCAGCTTGGAATAAGAAAATGCAATGGACCAAGGACATGTCCTTGAATGGACTAATAAAATCATCTTTGGTAGTTTACACGTTTAACCTTCTTTTGGGCCGTACAAAGGGTTGGGTATACTCGCACCGGCGTCAGCACGTGTCAGCTTGGAATAAGAAAATGCAATGGACCAAGGACATGTCCTTGAATGGACTAATAAAATCATATTTGGTAGTTTACACGTTTTACCTTCTTTTGGGCCGTACATATATAGGATTGGGTATATTCGCACCGGCATCAGCACGTGCCCGCTTGGAATAAGAAATTACAATGGACTATGAAAATTATCTTTGGTAGTTTACACGTTTTACCTTCTTTTGGGCCGTACAAAGGGTTGGGTATATTCGCACCGGCGTCAGCACGTGCCCGCTTAGAATGCGAAATTACAATAGACAAAGAAAATTATCTTTGGTGGTTTACACGTTTTACCTTCTTTTGGGCCGTACAAAGGGTTGGGTATATTCGCACCGGCGTCAGCACGCGTCCGCTTGGAATGAAAAATTGTAATGGACCAAGGACATGTCCTTGAATAGACTAAGAAAATTATATTTGGTAGTTTACACGTTTTACCTTCTTTTGGGCCGTACAAAGGGTTGGGTATATTCGCACCGGCGTCAGCACGCGTCCGCTTGGAATGAAAAATTGTAATGGACCAAGGACATGTCCTTGAATAGACTAAGAAAATTATATTTGGTAGTTTACACGTTTTACCTTCTTTTGGGCCGTACAAAGGATTGGGTATATTCGCTCCGACATCAGCACGTGCCCGCTTGGAATAAGAAATTACAATGGACAAAGAAAATTATATTTGGTAGTTTATACGTTTTACCTTCTTTTGGGCCGTACAAAGGGTTCGGTATATTCGCACTGGCGTCAGCACGTGCCCGCTTGGAATGAAAAATTTCAATGGACCAAGGACATGTCCCTGAATAGACTAATAAAATTATATTTGGTAGTTTATACGTTTTACCTTCTTTCGGGCCGTACATAGGATTGGGTATACTCGCACAGGCATCAACACGTTGATTCTACTACAATAATTATTTTGAACTTTCTTGGTTTAAGTTAACTTAGGAAAAAAAATTCTTAGATGCAATTCTTGTTTGTGCTTAAAACAGTGATACTTGTTTGTGCTTAATGTAGAGATTCTTGTAGTTGTATACAGAATAGTATCCTTGCTGACAGTGCTTGATAAAGATATTCTTGTATACAGAATACTATCCTTGCTGACAGAAACATTTTCTTTTTAGAAGGAAAAACAAGAAAAATAAGAAAACTGATTTTAGTAGTGTTGAAGAAGGTGACAAATGGTCACCGAAACGTTGGTAGAATAAATCTCTTGGTTGTGTAAAACAGAGTTATCGTTATTCAGATAATCGGACTACTAAGTATGATAACAAATTCCAAACTTAAAACCTCATGTAATAAATGGTAAATAAATGCTTCCTCAATATTAAGAAAAAAAATTGATGACGATGTTCTACTTCCATAGCAAAAAAAATTTTTTCTATGTTTCTTACCCCCTTGATATTGTCATTTATCCTATGGGGAAAGATATTCTTCCAGGGGGAAATTTGAGAAAACATTTTAAAGACAGTGCAATTTTCTTGTTTAGCATTCCGATATAAAAGAATGTTGTAGAAATGTAAGTGAAACTTTCTTGTGTTTTCTGAAATACCAAGAAAACAAATATCGAATCTTCTTGGTGCTTCATAACCAGACAAAAATCTAAAGAAAACCAGAATTCGTTTCCTCATGGGAAAAATAGTGTAAGAAAGCAAATCCCACTTCAAGAAACATTTTTGTAAAGGTTTATCGGACACAAAATAATTTTATTCCTGATTTTTTGAGAGAAGATATTTGTTTGACAGAGAAAGAAGACGAACGAGAATAAACATTATGGCTAGAGAACGATAACCATAATAATTTCATTTCCCTATTTCCTACATTTCTTTTTTTGATTCTAAAGAGAAAACTTGCCGTTTGCGATGCAATTGAAATAACAATTCAGACACATACCTGTGTCACCAGTCTGAGACTGCTGCTGCCCTCCCGACATAATGCCACTTGTCAGGTTTCTGGACAGCGAAAACACGTACTACACCAAACACTGTGATTATAGACTGACGCACAGCTCTAGACACGAATTGCTACAACGCCCAAAGGCTTGAGATTAAAAGACTAAAAATTAATATTGAAAATGTTCTTATGTAATGCCGTTATCAGTTTGGTAGCTGCATATTCAAAACCAATCATCGCAAAGAGCTTACAAAGACGACCTGCCTCTTTTATTTGGTACAATAATATGAATATGCACATGTAGTTATGCTGGATCCCAGGAAATCACTAAAACACGAGAGGGACATTCATAAAGAATGCATGTAGAAAAAAATGTTTGGGTATTTTTTTTTCATAAAAACATGTTTTACTAGCATTCTGACTGATGCATAGTCCGAGAGACAAAATGATCATGAAGCCAAATATCACGAACGTACGAAATGACGCAGGCCGTCGATGTAATCTGGATATCAAACACCCCGACATCGAGACTAATTATGTGAACACATAATCGGTATGGTTGCCAGATATGCGAAGAGCTCAAACCAGCCTTTGATGAAATCTTTACTTGTTTTTTTCTTAACTAAAACTGTATGCATTGTATTGTTTTACTGACGAAAACACGAAAAACGTGTTGTCTTGCAAAAAAACTCTAAACTGTATCAGTATATAATCTAATCAAAGCAGGATATTCTCCTTTTGTTTGTATATGGATCGATGTGACCTCAGCAACGACGTGAATATTTTGGTAGAGTCTCGTGTAGATGACAAACGTTGACAGTGGATGGCGTCAGGATGGGAAGACATTGTAGTGGCAGAGCTGTTCCGCAGGGCGGCGCATATAACATACCCGTCAACAGACAATACACACACACACACAAACACACACACACACACACACACACACACACACACACACACACACACACACACACATAAACACAAACACACACAAATACAATCATACTAGCACGCACACACACAAAAAACACACATAAACATACGTGATCACACACACAAGAACAGAAACAAATACATATTAGATCTAGACAATTGAGCACACACACACGTGAACATACGCGAACACACACACAATTGAGCACACACACACGTGAACATACGCGAACACACACACACAATTGAGCACACACACACGTGAACATACGCAAACACACACACACATATACATGTGAGCACGCAAGCACCTATTTACTAGACAATTGAAGACACATGCGCGCGCACACAAACACACACATAAACAAAGGCGAACACACACACAACTACAGAAACACACACGCACACGTGAACATACATGTACGCGAATAAACACACAAGCACATACGTATTAGACAATTGAAGACGCACGTGCACACAAACACGCACACAAACACACATAAACACACACACACACACACACACACACACACATACACACACACACACACACACACACATACACATACACACACACACACACACAAACATACACTTTATAACCCACATTTTGACCCGTCATTGAAGAATATATTTCTAGAACTCACACATTAGGCCAGTACTGCTGTAAATCGTGGTATAAAAACATGTGTATTCACTGCTTCGTGCAATTCAGGTGCAACAACGTGAGAAAAAAGTGTAAAACAATTGCAACAATTCAAATAATATCAAACAGTACAAAAATATTGACTTAATGATTAATACAACTAAGGCTACGCCGCTGAGGTATTGCAAGAAGACTGACACACAAAACAACGTGTTTATGATGACATTACTTTACAAACAATGCAGCTGGCAACGATCGAATAGTGAAAAGAGGTCGTTACAAAAGCTGCAAACGCCGCTACCTTTGAAAAGATTCTACACTTTATAACAGCTACTACATACACGTGACTTATCTTATAATATGTACATTGCTTCAGAAAAACAGATATCTTTAACATGATATGTTATGCTTATCATGCTATCTAAACATCTTCAAGTTTTCATGCAACGATCAAAATAGTACTCAAAACAGCAAATATGTCGAGGCACTTGGTAACATTACAATGACCTTTGACCTTGAAAACGTACGTAATACATTAATCAATCTGTGTTTGATAATGTCAGCTAGTCGATATAACATCACACAGTATACTGTATGACGGTGTGTCCTATTTAATGGCTATTGATATGACTTTGACATATTTGCATGGTAGGACATGTTCAAATACCCGGTCGACAAATACGTTTCTAATAGCACTGCCCAACTTAAGACACAAAGAACAATCCTAATCAATCAATTGATGGGTTATTCTCGTTTCTAGACTTTTTTTACATCGTACTGTACGAAAAAAAATCTTGATGAAGGGTATAGTCTCTGCTTTGCACTAGCCTCAATATTTCAATCTCAAAGTCGTTTAACTTTTTATCTGAAATCTAAAAACCTTTATACACCTTTCACACAGTCGGCGAGCTTCGGTCAGATTTGTTCATCGCTAGAAGGTCACCTAAGCGGGAAAAGAGTACGGCGTACTTTTCGCCTAAAAATCTGCCCAATCATATTTTATGGGGCGTGGTAATCTACCAACATCGGCTGATCATTAAAAAAAATCGCCCTATGACCGATCGAGAGAACGTCGGGCTATTCGTGGATAAAATGTGATTAAGAGCTCGCAGACTCGTCGGCCGATTTATTTTCGCGCTGTGTGACAGGGGTATAATAGGTTTCAGGAACAGGGTAAAGCTGCCAAATGTTACAAAAGGCTCTTGTCCGACATGATTTGTTGAGTCGGCTTTTAGAGCAAATCGTTCGCGTTAATAATTGCCTTTTTGCCCTGTGTGTTGTGAATGGTTTATAACCAAGCAAGTAGAACAGGTTGGGCGTATCAGGCCAAGCGTGGGATTGGGGGCAAGCTAGGGGAGGAAAACTGAGAATGCAGAACGTAACGGATGGCTTCATTGGAACTCAGCAAAATAAAGGAGACCAACAACAGGAATTTTAGAAAGTGAGTTCCATAGATTTTTTTTAATTTCTATTTCATCGTTTATTTTTGCTTTGTTGAAAATCACGAGATAGACTATTTTAAGAAAGGTGCAATTTTGAGCTAAAGCTGACTTTTAACTCTGCATATCTTCGTTTACGCAGCTTAGATATGCACCGATAATTGAATTCCTATTGTGTTTCGGGTACTGAAAATTGTTTATTTTATCTATACGGACGAATAGAGAAACGAAGAACGAAATGTTGGAGTGTTTACAAGAGAGGATCTCCGACAAAGCAAGTAGCGTTACAATTCACGACCAAGGAGGTATACATAAGTGAGCTGTATCTAAAGGAGGGAAAATGTATTTCAAGATCGTGTACCTAGTTCCTGTACTGATGACAACAAATGATCTAAGAAATACCTTTACATTTGTTCGTAAGTGATCAGAAGACGTTCAACCCCTCAGTTTTTTTATCACGTCTGCTACGTTAGGCAATGATATCTTCGAGCAAATCCGGATTTTGGACCCATTCCAGAATTTCCGGATCGGAATCCGGCATGATGAGACACATGAAAGTCTTTCCGGTGTTGGTGTCTCTGGGATAAATAGTCACGGGCGGAAAGGACTCGTTCTTTTCCACGTAGACGCACAGTTTCCGGTAAACATCCGGGTACTGGTGACGTAAGATCACTCCTCTCGCGCGGAGGTTGCGCTGGATGTTGATGAAGCAAATCTCGCGAGATCTTCTGTCGCTGATGTGCTGCATCTTTTCCGGAGACCCTGGTGGTGACGTCAGAATCATGGTCGCAGCCTCGGGCTCGTCTGTCTGTTCTTCTCTCGTCTTTTTCACGATGTGTCTCTCACTCAGACGTATCTGAAGAAAACATAATTAAGTGAATTGCATGTCAAAACATTGATCAAAATTTATCATACACAGGACAAAGAACCAGAATATGATTCTCAATGTAAAAAAAGATTCTGGAGCAAGTGTAGCAAAATGCATTTTAAAAATCAGTTAGAAAAGAGCGGGACTTTCAAGGAAGATGAAGGGGAATCACGATATGGTTCCTCACCAGCTCATATTTTTTGTTTTCTTTTGATTTCTAGATGAAAAGGTTGATGAGCACTCACCTTGGCACATTGTCGAATGTTTGGTCCCTCTCTCCTGGGAACGAGATGGGCCTTTACGTTGGTTGTGTCGACCGCGATGGACACGTCAACAACCATTTTCACATCCGGGTCATAGGTTGTTACCATGGTGATTAGCGTCTCCGTGTGCGGGTCCTTCGGCTCCGTCTGCACACTTTCAAGTTCACGGAACGTCTTGTAGCCAGGTAACGTCGGTAAGGCCGGCAGTCCCGAGTTCAGGAAGTCCTGCCCGTCGTGTAGAGAGGAGAAACTCAACATGACGCAGCCGCGGCCTCGCGAGAGGTACCCAGTTCTCGCCACGCGCGAGAAGCACTTCTGGACCTCCTCATTGGTCCGCGAGTACTGCAGGATGTGCTTGCACGCGCTGTTGATTTGGGAGAAGACGCACTTTCTCTTGTGTCTCTCCCAGTGGTTCTTCCGGCAGTCCCTGGAGCAGTAGTAGGTGTAACAGTTGTGGCACGACTTGTAGCTTTGCTTTGCCTCCTTGAGATCTGCAGTTCTTTTGCATTTGGCGTAGGAACACCGGACTGTCACTATCTCGTCCGTCATCATGTCCCTCAGTTCGCTCGCAGAAAAACTTCCGCTTGTCGTGTCAGGTGCAGCGGATGACGCCGTCTCAAAAAACGACGACGTCGTCTGAAATGGTGACGTCAGCGATTTTGGTGATGACGTGATCACGTCCACAGCCGTATCCATTGACGACGACGTAGTGTTCATGACTGACGTATCGACTGACGATGACGTTGTGTTCAACGCGTCCAAAGCCTCCGCGAAGTCATAGGTTGTGTTTGTGCTCATCAAAGTCGACTCGAGTTGGTTGTTGGACGGTGCGCTAACTGGATCCGAAGCTCTCCGGCCAATAGGTAACGTTTCGGCAACTAGATTTTCCAGCCGGTCTTCACTCAACCGTCTGATTTCATTCGGACTTTGGGACCCACTCTTACTACTTCTTCTCGACCCTATAGCGAGGAGACTGTCTAGCATGTCCTCTAGACTCACATCTTCGCTCTGGTTCTGCAGATCATCCATCCCCGTGAAGGGGGCGTCCAGTCTAGGTGTCTCCGTGATCGTGATCGTAACGTTCATGTCCTCAGGTTTTCCTACCTCGTGGAGGTTGGGGTTGGACCTTGTCAGAGCCGCATATCTGAAAAAAATATAGGATCATGTGTCTAGATATTTGCGTATAATAAACGCCTTTTTTGTATTTCTACTTCACAAAAATAGCACAGCCATAATTGAACAGACTGAACGTAATACATGTAATCTAGCTCATGTGCATTACATTAAGACCTATTTCATGCTTTCCAAAAATAGCACAGCCATTTGACGGAACGTAATTCGTATAATCAATGGATTAATGAGTCATTTGTTCCAGGAATGAGGTGCAAGAATGAATCCATTCAATCAATATCGCTATCAGAAATAAATTTATATTCCAGTCAGCCCCAGGCGTTAAGAGCTAAAACGAAGCCATAGATAAACACCGTGACCCAAATGTTTAACGGTAAGGCACTTAGGCGTAGGAGATTGTTATGAGTCGCGTGCCATGCATAATACAAAATATCCTCATTCCCACCCTTCGCGATCTTTCCGCTAAATGATGGCCATCTTAGACACACACTTTCGAGTTAAGGCATGAATGTGAGAGTGATGTCTAAGTGCCCGTAAAGAAAGAGCTAGCCCTCATGCCCTCATGTGAAATCCTTTTTTCCACTCTTTCCATTCTTTCCGCTAAATATTGGCCATCTTCAACGTAAGGTCAAGTTTAAGCATGAATGTGCCCCGACCATATCCTGTGAGAGTGATGTCTAAATGATTTTAAACATAGAGCTAGCCCCCATGCCTTGTAGGTGAAGCCATGCATGATTAAAAAAAATATATATATATATATATTTTTCCACTCTTTGCGTTCTTTCCGCTAAATGTTGGCTATCTTCAACACACACTGTCAAATTAAGGCACGAATGTGAGAGTGATGTCTAATCGCCTTTAAAGATAGAGCTAGCCCTCATGCCTTGTAGGTGAAGCCATTCATGATGAAAAAAAATCATTTTTCCACTCTTTGCGTTCTTTCCGCTAAATGTTGGCCATCTTCAACACACACTGTCAAGTTAAGGCACGAATGTGCCCCGACCATATTCCATGAGATTGATGTCTAAGTGCTCTTAAAGACAGAGCTAGCCCTTACCTGGTAGGAGACGCCGACAGGGTGATTACGGGGGGAGTTTTCCTGTGCAGCGGCGGGGACAGGGTCGGCAGGGCGCTCTCCGGTCTGTCCTCGGAACTAGGAAGGTCGATACTCATCTCGGAGGAGCTCCATGTTGTGTTGAATCTCTGAAATTACAATTTGAAAACAAAAATGACAAGAAGATTTCGATTTTCGGGTATACTGGTATACTGGAATCTCTGAAAATACAACATGAAAAGAAATATGAAAAAAAACATGACAAGAATATTTCGATTTTCGGGTAAAGTCATCGTGTGACCGCCAAATAAGATTTGAAAAAACAAACATTGTAGATTTGAGAAGCTCTCCTTGGCTTCTTAAGCAGCAATCAAGAAGTATGCACTAGTTAAATATCCAAATTTTCAAAATATTCTTAAGAAGACATTAGTAGCACCGTTTATCTATTTGTTTCCATAATTTTGTGGTGGCCTTGAGACACCTGCCGGAATTATGAGGGTTGCCCTTAAAGGAAACCCAAGCAATATTAGGGCCTGAAAATGTTGAACTTTAAATGTCTTTTTATTTAGTTATTTCTGTACATGATTAGTTCGAACAACACTATCATGATGTATAGCGACGTGATGCAAAAATAAACTTTCGTTGTGAGATCTTACTGAAAATTGTCGCGGGGGCTTTTGTAGGCTCGCGAAACTAAGGGGATCATCGTATGACACGTATTAGCGCGGTCTTAAAATGCTTTAAGTATAAAGTTACTACGCAAATGTGCTAAACAGTGTTAGTGAATATCACTACCATTAGCGTCACTTTATTTTCATTATTTGGCACTATAATATTGCTTTGGTTGCCTTTAAAGCTACCAGAGCATTCATATGGCCGGCGTACCTACACGGGAATCAGTAAATCAATACATGCGGGTTGAACTACAGTTGAACGTGAGCGTGAATGTGCCGAATGAAAAAATCGATATTTATCATTATAAACACAGCTGCCAATGCTGGAAGACGAGACATTATGTGATAAAAGGGTCGATTGCCATATGCCGTGATCTATTCACATATATAGTGTAGTATATCTATTGCCATATAATCCTAGGTTTTCAGATAATAGAATTCTTATGGTTTCAAAAGCATAGCTTGAAAAAGAATATTGTTCTCCTAAGAAAAATGGCTATGTTGGTTTATAATTTATATACTGAACCTCGTTTTCGTGATCTCCGGCTGCCTTCGGCGAGTGTTCGGGCGTGGATTCCCGAGAGTCAGGTTCGGTTGCCCTCGTGATTCTTCGGTTTTGTTCGGGACTGGAGTCTTCGGCGACCATGGCAGCAGCCCCGTTACACACAGGCGGCGACTGCAGCTCTCTGTTGTCCTAAACACGGATTTGAGGAAGATAAGAAGGTTTGAAGTAGTACTGGTACTGTAGTAAACGCTAGGACCACACACTTGGGGGTAGGGGTGTAAGAAATCGGTTAAAACATACATTATGTGGTGGCGTCGTTTCTATGACAAGATGTGGCAACTTTGATTTTTACGCATCTACTGTCTATTTTCTGTGAAATCATGACCTATGTTGTGTTTGCATAAAGAGTACAATCATTATGTAAAAGCATGGCCTTTCTGTATGGCTCTAACTCTAATGTATTTAATAACGGACCTCACGACATGACCTCTAATTTTTTGTCTTAGAAGCATGAAAAATTATATATCACATTATTAAATGCGCAAGAGCACCACTTCATGTTTCAGGTTGTTATTCATGGAACGGTCATCACGTAGGCTGCCCAATCCCGTACATATAGTTGGATTAGGTCCAAATCTGATACCAATCGGCAATAAATAATGCATGTTTTCAGCTTCTCGAGTGAACAATATTTCACATATAACAACAAATTCAAAGATTACAAGAAAAGTAATTTCCTGTCCATGCGGTTTATGTCTTTGACTTTAAAGAAACGCTGGTAGGGACTTTTGATGCTGTTAGGTATGTATGTAGGGTGGTAGAAAAGACGGCAAACCGACGTGAAATGTGACAAGTATGCAAATCGTCAATAGACAACAAAAGGGGGAGAACCAAACTATATTAGGTAGAGGTTATATATCTAGCGTTATTTCTTTATTCCCATGCTGCACATCACGACGAACGATGAAAAAAAACCTTTGGTCCCCAATCGTAATTTTCTTAACAAAAACCACACCGCACCGGATACACTAGCCTTGTATCTGCGAACAATCGTCGGCAAACGTGTTTGCACGCACACAAAGCAAAAACCGCACAACAAATTTGAAGGGTCTTTAGCGTACCCTGTCCCTTTCTAACACGAACGCAATCGATCTTCGCACGTCCACCATTTTGTCCCTCTAATTAGATTTGGCTTTAAACTCAAGGCAACCATAGACCAGAAACATGCAAATAAGTCAATTATGGTGCATTCAGTATACAGTTTTATCACTGCACGTCAATATACAGGCTGCCTCGGTTAATACACCGTTTGTTCTTAACAAACAAGGGGTTCTGACATCCTGATAGCGCAGATAAGGCACAGATAAGAACTTAGCCATTGTTTCCGTTATATAACGTCTTTAAAAACTGTATACGGTATATAACACCCCTTGTGTGGGATTAAGGATTGAGGTGTGTTGAGAAAACGTGCTCAAGGAGTCTTAGACGTCGCGTCTTAAGGTTTACAAGGCAGGTTACCGTGCAGGTGTGTGGCGTGATTTGGCGACCTGCCAAGTCTATTAATGAATGCCCTTAACGACTTGTCCGTGGCCATAGAGATTTGTTGGGTCCACCTAAGCACTAACACAGACTGCTAGTGTTTGTCAAACAGTTTTGGAAGAGAACAGTGTCGATTGAAAAGCGTTAAAATCGGGAACTTTTCTCCTCAGAAAGTCGAGTTTGCGTTACGTTATTTGTTTATCGTTCAAACAGCCCGACCTTTTATCAAGTATATCATCTTCCCAGGGACAATCCAGTTAATTACATTGAGGATAAATTAGTTTGTGTAGGGTCAACAGATTGTTTTCCATGTCTGTATCTTTGAAGGAAAGATACGGATTCGAAATAAACACAACAAAAGTTTTCTTGAATTGACTTTTTGTACTAATGAGGCTGTGGCCCCTCAAACACTTGAAACAAACTTTAGATATATTTGGAAAGTGTGAAAATGTTACCTGTGAGTTTCTTCTGTTGGGGTAGGGATGGAGTTTTCTTTGACTGTAGAACTCGGATAGTCTCTCTTCTCTACTCTGCCGGCGGCCTCGATAGGGTCCGGGTTCTTGGCCGGAAGGCGGCGAGATCTTCCTCGGGAAGGGGCGGGGGTCTTCCCCCGTAGGGGAACTCATTTTCTCCCCTTGATTTTGTCTCGGTAAGGTACCGACACCCGAGTCCGACAAAGCGGTGTCAGCGGAGCGCGACCGTTTCAAAACAGGGGACTCAACCCCAACTTTCGCTACATCTGAGTTGACATACCAACCAGGGAGGTCCAATTTCCTCAGGGCCTCCTGTACCCTAACTTCGTTAGGCGACTTTGAGCGGGAACGAGGGGTTCTAACTTTCCTCTGGTCGTGTCGGGGACTGTTGGAGCTGCCCTGACCTGTCACGCGGCTGCGAGCGCACAGACGGTCTCCTGGAAACGTGGAGATCAAGTTGAAATTCCCGAACTCCTGGTTACGTCGCAGGGCGGTGTCCAGGTCCGTCGCGCGCCCCGTTGTTTTGGGTTCGCTACGTTCCGCGGGTTTGTTGACAAAATCTAAAGAGGAGAAGAAGATACCGCTGGATTTTGTAAGACTGTCTTGCCGGCGTAACGGCCTGGCAGCAGGAATGTCGATGTTAGTCTCTGAGCGGAATATAGGAGCGGCTTTACTCGGTTCCATCCCGTTTTCTGACCGTCGAGGCGAGATTTTATCCATCGCTTTGACGCCGAAATGGTTCACATTCCCTCTTTCCTTATTTCTTTTCTCACGTATCATGCCTCGCCTTTCTGCCCGGACATTATTGTCGTTTCTCTCTTCACCGTTAAGTCCATGCCTTGGGATAGGGTCCGCCGAGACCACCATCTCCGACTCCGAGTGAGTTCTAGAAAAATGTTGACGGTCTCCTGTAACCGTACCACTGTTGTTTTCGATATCCGAGCGGCTGTTTTGACAAGTTTCGGTGTCGCTGCCTTTGCTGCCTGGAAACCGAGCTGACAAAGTGTCCCCTTCTTCGCAACCTACTTTTTGTGAATGCAAATCACTCACAAGTCTGAACTCGTTTAGAGAACTCTGCGACAAGACGTCGGTTGAGTTTGCTATCCGAGGGTGATGACGTACACTTCCGAAGTTCTCGGAAAATACGACTTCTCGAGTCACTGCAGCTCTCACGTCGGGTAAACTACCTGCCTTCTCCGCCCAGCCGTTTATTTCTTCCACCTCCTTGCTATATTCAGGTAGAGGGTCGCAGCTCTGAGTCCAAAAGCTCCGAGTAAGCCTGATGTCTAACCCACTGTCGGTAGAAGGGATGTTGTTACAGCGATTGAGATCGTCCCATGACGTGTTGTTGTCCTTGGAAAAGATGACGTTGGTCTGTGGCCGGTCTTCGTCATCGCTAGTGACGGTTATGACGGGAAGCGGGCTGCTGACGGGCGGCGTGTTGACGGTTTCCTCCGCGCTGTTTGCGCTCTCACCGCGGGCGGATACACGCTCTCCTGCCCCGCACCGCGCAGATCTACCTGCCGACCCGTGACCCGAGTGACCTCTACCCGTAGTCCCACCTGACGTTTCCCCGGTAACGGGAATTTCACAGCTCGTTAAATCTTCATCTATCGCGCTTGTGGCTCCATTAATTTCCCTAGTCACTTCCCCCTTTGTTCCTAACGCCACGAAAACCCGGCCATTAGGAAAGTTTGCGTCAAAAAAGTTTGTGGTAACATTCCCCGACGAGTTGTAGTCTCCCCTGACATTTTGCGCCCTTTGTTGTCCGTTAGGTCGTTCGGCCGCGACCAGGGCGAATGTTCGCCCTCTTGCATACTGATTAGTCGTGTCGGTTCCAGTTGACGTTACCTTTACGCCATGCATGGGGTCATCAAGGTGATCTGTACCTGTCAGGTCGCCTTGAAACACCTGTACGCCTTCCAACTCAGCTCCCTGCGTCGCAAGATTTATTTGCTCCAGGTTGTTACCGATATGCGTACTTGCGTCGTTCTCACGTGTTTGCCTATTGGTTAATAAGTAAACCTCTTTGCTTGCCTGCTTATATAGGACGTCCGGACCGTTCTTAAGAAGTGTTGACTCCAGTTCTTCCGAGCTGTCCGTTGTCTCTGCGATGGCATCGCTCTTTCTTAGTGTCCTTACCGTCGTTTCTTCACGTTTCTCTCTTTTCTTCTTCTTTAGCGCCCAGTCGAATTTCCAAACGTCGAAATCTGAAGAACTGTTTGAACTGGAACCACCGTAAGACGCGTTAGTCAAACTTCCAAACGTCGGGCTTGATAGGGTGCTGGTCGTGTCGCTGTCTGTTTCAAGTCGTGTCAGGTCGCACGCCTGCCAGAAACTGGGCATGTCTGCCGCCCGGTCCGCGCTCCCTTTCTGTACTTCAGAGCTGTGGAGAGGATATTTGCGTCCGTCCATGTTCCCGCATGTACCCTTTATGTTAGAGCCGTCAGACTTTAATAGCTCTGAGTCCACACTATCCGGACCGGCTTTTGTAACACTATTTACCGAGCCAACGTACGGGGGGAGGTCTGAGTGTCTGTTTTCACTAAGTGTCGTCAGCGCGCTTTCAAATTCTGATAGTTCTGATCCATTACCGGGGCTGCAGGCTATTGTGTCTTTAGATTTGGAGTTGATTCCTCCATTCAATCGTGCGCGCTGTTTTTGTCCTTCAGTTGTCGCGACAATTTCACGTTCTAAGTTGAACCTTACCGACTTGGCGGCGCTCTCAATAACTTCCTCGGCGTCTAGATTGTGTGACCGACCACGATCTTGTGCGTTTAGCCTCTTCCCTTGCTTAATCACATTGACCTCTGGCGTTAAACTTTCTAGATCACAGTCAGACGTGGACCCAGACCTCTGTGGCTCGGTCCCACACGTATTAATTGCCCCCTCTGTCCCATTGCCAAACCCTGGCGACATGTTTGCCCTCCCAAACGCCGGTATTATTGCACCTGTAGTTCTTGTCAGGACATGTTTACCTTGCTGTAAATCCGCCTTTTGTTCCGCTGTCCTTTTAATTCCGTGGCAACTCTGGTATGAGTGCCCTTCTCCACCCCGCTTCCTCGATTTTACAGCGCGTTCTTTATCCTGTATAGCGGCTTTATTAAGCCCCAAATCCCTCTTTTCTTGGCCGTTTTGGTAACCGCTCGGAATTCCATCTGAGTCTTTCAGTCCCCCTGGGATCTGCTTAGAGCCTCTTCTCTTACTAATGACGAATATAAAGCCTATCGGGGGATTTTCCGTTGCGGATGACAACAGGGAATCAGCGTACGTGCCATAGCGTACGGAATCGGAATTTTCGAAAACACCTGTTGTGGGTTCAGTACCCGTGATCGTTATTTTATCGCAGGAGGTTTTATCCGCTAGCAAACTATTGTTTCCTGTTTCGTCACTCTCTGGATTAAGATCCTGGATAACCGGAATTTCCGTTTCAAGGAAATTCGGGTTCAATAGGTTCCTTGAACTTGACCGGAGTTGTTCCGAACATTGTGTTGGGAAATTGCCCTTGGATTTGAACCGTGTCTGTGTGCTTGTTACTTGAGTTGAGGTTTCTGTTCTTCCCGTAGCAGTTTTCTCTGGAAGCAGCTTTTTCCTGTGATTCTGGTTTTCTTGTGGATTACTTTCTTCAGAAAGGTTATTGTCGGTCACCGCGCTTACTTCACGTTTCCCAGCAATCGTGCGAACAGCTGTTACCTGGGCCGAGTCGACATCACGACGGCCGCCATCTTTGTTTGCCTCTTCCGTGACCCTTTGACCTCTTTCACAAATCTTGTTCAGGCTTTCCTTGGAGGGGGAATTTCTCAGGATGGACTTGAGCGCCATCTTTCTACTGCTACTCAAGTCACGTAGACATGGCTTTGATGTTGTACGTGAAGTTTCACGGCCCTCTTGAGGCACAGTCGGCGCTGATGTGCATAGCGAATTGGAAATTACCGGCTCCGAGCGACCATTACACTTCCTCTTGGGTATCGAATCTTCTTTCGCCGACGGAACTGCACTCAACAACACAGAGGCGTGATGTCTTTCACGGCAGCTTGTGCTGTCAGTTGATTTTGAAACATCACTGTCCTCTTTTGGAAAAGCGAATCTTTCAAGATCGTTTGAACCACCTGTCACATCCGTGCCGCTGACGTCATCACAGCTTAAACTGTCGTTTGTTCCTCCCGACTCAAAAGTACCTAAAAGACTGGAAGAATCCTTTGGTCTCGCTTTCTTTTCACAGTTTTCAAATGTATGCTTTTCTATAACGATACCCTGACTGTTGGTCACTGTCACTTGTTGGAGTATCGTACTGGTGTTGAGTTTTCGTCTCACCCGAATGTCTGGATTCCGGGAATGATAGGTGATCTCCCTGCTCCGTCGTTTCTCACAGACTTGCTCCTTCACAGCTACACCGCAGTACACATTTCCCTCAGAAATCCACGGGGTTCTTTCGTCTACAGTGCCTCTCGTTTCGAATTTTTCTAAAGCCGTAACTCGTGACTCCGATGTGTAACCCTGATGATGACTCACCGACACAGCATCCTTTCTGACAGAAATGTCGTCCGATTTTCCTCCGTGTATCGTCTGATGACCATGGCGTTGGTCCCGACTCACTGCGAACTCTCGAATGTCGTCTGGTTTCGATCGGACGACGCTTTCAATAGCTCCCCTCGATAATTGTCGTTGGAAAGTCGATTGTGCTGGCAGCACCTCTTTGATCGTCAATGTTAGTCTGAGGTGGCAGTTTGCAAACTTGTCTTGCGCCCTGTTCGCGCCATTGTCGAGCCCGCCATTACTTTCCAATTCCTCAGCTATCGTCTGCAAGCCGCCATTTGTTCTCCTGTGAAAGCGGGCGCTCCTATCAGCGCTCCGTGTTGCCCCATTTGTCAGCCGCACGTCTCTCCTCTTTGTACCGTTCACCTGTTTGTCTCTGGACAGCAGCCACGACACTAGGAAAACAAACATCGTGACAAATAACGGTAGTACCAAAGGCGCGGGCATGGTCGCCCCTCCCTCTGAACCTACCTCCATTGTCACTCCACTCAACTGATTACAGATCAATCGCGCATTTGTCGGCGATAGTGATTAATTAAACGGTTTACAAGCACGTCCGCGACAAAAGGGATCTCGAGCAGTGCCAGGGTATACCACCATGACCGAACTCCTGCCAGAAAACACACATGTAGAGCCCGTTGTCATCGCGGAACCGTCCGATGAGCCGTTCTGGATAAATAGTGTATGGCATGGCCCTAGGGTGACGCAACGTGGATCACAGACACAGCGATTTTATCGGTCTTCTCACGAAATCCGTGGGACGATCCACTAATAACAAAGGGGTTCCATCACTGACTAAAGGGTCTGTACAGCACATCACGCCATATGGATTGATAAATAAATGATGTTTCTGAAGCGTAACGATTTTGATGTTCAATGAAATAAATTCAAACGAAACACGTATGTCGTCCAAGGTTAAAACTAGTCCATGCCTGTTTTAATAGTGACTCATTCACACACACAGGGAGCGTTCATTTACATTCAAGAGTCGAGATATATCATTCCGCCTATTGATAACAATAATTGTGTTGACCAGTCACGTAGCTACCGTGTGGAGTCACGAACCTAGTCATCGCCTAGTAACCACAAAACAACCGGATCAACCCGACTCAATCCGGAAAGAACCGAGGTTTCCAGACGAGCACACAGAGATGGATGGTGGTTAGAATAAATCATTGTTAAGCAGGACTAAGCCTCATATTCAATTGAAATATCATTGGCTGGAAGTCAGTGCATTTTTACACAAAGCTTGAGAACTTTAAATGAAAGTAACAAAATCCACGGACGACGGGCAGGTTAGTCATTGATCATGCAAAATGTATTAGAAATTGAATAAGACAAAACAGACAATCAATAAAAACCAACCATTTGCTGATATTGAATTTAATGTATACAGGGCGCTATTTTCCACATGGAAGATAAGCTACCAGTGTTTGAATATGGAGGGCCAAAAGCGCAGTCCATATTTATTGCACAATCTACAAGCCTTACCCTGCTCTAGCAGGGATATATTTATATCAAATTCCATCATCAGTGCCAACTGTTGGCAAAATAATGCACCATAGAGATTGCATCTGCTTGGGGGCTTTATTTAAGTGTATGAAGGATTCATTCAAGCTAGAAAATGGCCAGGAACATGAGGTCAATGCCCTGGTAGTATTATACATTACCACCGTGTGTAGAAAGCATCGTGTCGTGATTGTATAAGTTGCAATCATGTTTATGTTAGGCTCGAGCTTGCAATCTGGCAGAATCTGTGATTTTACCGGTAGATATTTCGATACGAGTCGATAAATTGAAAAATATTATATCAAAAGAGTGACTGTTTAACTTCGATTAATGTCACTTGAAATTTAGGATCTATGAATAGGAGATCTCGTATTTTTCGCGCCCTGATCGCGATCTCTCTCAACAGAGACTCTGCAGCTGATCGGGATAGCAATAGAATCAGTGATTCTCCCAGATCACATCATTTGAACATGGTTAGCCTATGAATAAGTAAAACCACAACTTAGAAAAATAATGAAAATAATCTTAAAACAATCGTATAAGCCGTTTTAAAATATATGATGATTTGCAACTCCCCCCCACTCTAGCAACCGTTACCTGTCATGAATTATCCACATAAGGGCATAGGTCATGAATATAGATAAATCCGTATGTGGTGAATTACGCTCATCATAATATATCTAGGACATACACTCAAAACACGATATTCGTCTTTTAGTAGACACACTCTCTCTCTATATATACCTCTTTCTCGTGGAAAAGAGAAAAATGAGGACGATTAGATGGGGGGTATAAGAAGTCTAAAAAACGCCAACCTTGCCGGCCCTACATTGTACATCTACTTGGAGATTAAGACCAGAGAGGTTTCGAGGCGTAATCACTTTTTTTTTACGTTTTGTGTATTTGTTATACTTACAATGATGTCTTCCTTTAACCCTATCCAGACTGGGCTTTTTTGGTATTTCTGGGACTGGGGGGGGGGGGGGGGGGGGCTGATTCGGCCCCCCCTTCATAATTTCCGAACGGTATGATGTATCATCACCAAATTTTCAGGGAGTGATATTCACGTCAAGTTTTATAATTCCTGTAATTTTGGTGACGTTATGACGTAATATGACGTAATTATGACGTCATCGATGTGATTTTATTGGCTAAATAGGGAATTCCCGTAATATCTAAAGGAATTAAACAAAACGGTTTGTATTATTCATTTTAAGGTATGCAAAGGCATACAACGTCAATGGTAAGTACGTTGACGTCAAAATGACGTCATAAAATGGCGTCATGTGTTGTTAGCGATCCCTTGGGATCCGCCATCTTGGATCGGCCATTTTGAAATTTTTAGAAATCCTTTTTTTCCACTTTTGACCCCAAAGGACACTGAAAATAGACTAAAAACGTTAATCTAAATGCTTCTGATAAAGAAAATGTCAGGTATTGACGATTTTAAGGGCGAAAAAGCCTGCTGATACCTGAAATAGTGATGTAGTCCGCCATCTTGGATTTTGGCTGATTACGTCATCAAATTAGCATAAATTATTAATATTAAATCAGGAAAGTTACATCTAATTACATGTAATGTTAAACATGTAGGAAAACTAGTGTAGTTGTGCAAGAAAACCCGAGAAATATCATTGTTTTCAGAAAATTAATGATTTTTGCATAAAATGCCAGTCAGAAACCCGTTGCCATGGCAACATGAAAAAAATGATAAACATAAAACATTATCATAAAATTGTTGCCAAAAATTTTTTAGGAAAAGTCACCAAGTTTGGTTGTCCTAGCATACATCGTTCGGCAGAAATACGATGTCAAAGTTGGCGCGGGCACTTTTAGCCCCCCCCCCCAGTCTGGATAGGGTTAACTTCAAACTAGGTCAAGCTCCCCGCTTTATCACGCTTGGGTCCCACATGTGGATTGAACGTAAATCATTCATGATGGGTCCGTTTGTACAAGTAATAAGGTATAATCACTGTGAAGCAAAGCGATTATTGTCACTGGCTTGGTTTAGCCAATTGTCACCCCCCCCCCCTCCTCTTCTTTATACATCATTCTAAAAAGGGCGGCGACTCCACTGCGACTGCTGAGTCACGGATAGAACACGTGATAGAAAAACCGGACGGTCTGCTGCAGTACTGAGAAAAACCGTCAGTGGCTCCAAAATCTTTTAAAACCTGACATAAAACCGAATTTCATGACAATCCATCCATCACGTCTTGAGTTATGCTGCTAAACCACGAACATACATCTTTACATACGTTACCAAAACATAGTCTTCCTGGCAAAGGTCTTGAAAAGGTGACTTTTGCCAAGCAACACCTTCCACTTTGCTGGAGAAGCATGATAAATAAATTACAACGGAAATTCTGATATGTCAACCAAAGTAATTAGATTTGTGATACTGTCAAGGATATCGGAGATAAAGCAAATATTCTCGAGTAAATGTGCAGTAAATATTCATAGTGTGTATCCACAATGATATGATTTACATGGAGAACCACGGTTCGGAATATTGTAAAATTATGAGGACACTTGTTGCATACAACGATTATGATTCAATGACATTCTTTGGTCTCACGAGAATTCTGGACATGTATCGACTGCAAAATGAGAACACAAGGTGGCAAGACCTAAAATCAGTCGATGGTTTCCAAGATTCTCTGTCAAAACATTAATATGTAAATACAATACAAGTAGCTCGAATTCTTCAAATGCACTTACAATTACTCAATCCGTCTAAGATGTTCATTTTGAAATACAGATATGAAGAGGGATAATACAAAACACGGAAATATTTAGCGCTGTGTTCACGATTCTAGCAAAAACGAAAATTCAAGTCAACCAAGTCTTCCGTATGAACCTATGTAGCTGCTCTTTGTTCCGCTAGTTTGGTACTTTACGTTTTCGCAATTAAGTCACCCTACTGTCTTATAGCTTCTATCACCGAAATCAAAGGGGTGGTACATTTTAATATTCTGCCCTTTTATCTACGTTTCATGGACGGATGGTGTTGAAATTGCGTGTCTACATCACTTTAAAGGCGCTTCACTTTGTGCATCCATAATTGGAGTCATCTTCAGTTGTTATGACTATATCGGAAGCTCTCATCTCAACACTTCATTGCCTCTGTGTACGGAGGATTGTTTCCGCTCAGTCTGTTCTTGCTATGTTCCTGTGCATCCGTAATTATTTGAGTACACTGTTTTTAGAGTGGCAGGAAGAGAGTTTGAAGATGGTGTCTCCGCAAAGGTCTGACTTGCGGGAGTGACAGGAAGTACCAGATATTACAAGTCATGATCTGAGGCCAATGGAAGAGGTTACTAATTCACAGGGGGTGTTTGTATTGTATTAAATCTGTCAGTGTTTGTCTGCGTTTTGGCAGTTACGAATCTTTCGAAATTCAATTACTAATTTATCTTAATGTCACAGAATTCGTGACAAACATGTAGATGTATACGTGTCCATTTTGCTAAAATACACTTTTTCAAGTAATGTCCTTCAAATCTGATGATACAGGAACGACTTTGCAATATCCGTAGGCTTAATAGATTTCTAACAACGACGCAAGTCAGTCGTAAAGGCGACTCCCTTGGTGTAATTTTGATGGTGGTCATATCATGAGCGAAACGGGGTGTTAACGCTATGTACGTGTCTGCAGATTGGTAATGCAGATGTACATGGTAGAAGCTATGCATTTTTCATTTAAACTCTGAGGAAAATTAACTACATCTTACTACGACATTGTTATTCATCGGCAAAGAAAACGATAGATTAGGTTACGAATTTGATGGAAACCATTCGTAACGAATGAAAATAATAATCAAACAAACAAACAAACAAACCATATCTTGGGATATTCCTCAGTTTAAATCAAGTCAAATTGATATATCGAGGAATCGTAATTCTTCACATTTTTCATGTTTATCATTTGTACAATAACTTTGTAATTGTCATCATTATTAACCTTGAAATGAAAATCATTGATGCTTGCGAGGGAAAATTTCTAATTATAGCGTTTAAAACTTTTACCTTACCTTCTACTTTCATTAAATTTCCTTTTACTTTGAGTAAACCTAATTAAGTACATGTCGACAAACACTTCCGTGTCAAACTGCCACAGTCTCTTACGTCACACGTCCTCCGACATAAAGCGTATGGTCATTATATCAAGTACACCAATTTCTCTGTCAAAGCTAACTGAAAGGCTCTGAATTATAGTATTTACTAAAGGAAGGCGATCGACAAAGGACCGGGATCGTAATGTCTTTGGTTAACAGGGATCTTTCGTTTAATATGTGTACTGCAAGGGTCATTACAGCACATGCACTAGATTTTCTGTTAGCACAACTGATTCAGAGCTGGAAGGCTCCAGCGTACGTTATTTACGCACGTACAAATTGAAAGAGACCGACAATGTACGCGTGTTGTATCATATGTGGTTGACATTGTTTGGTTCGATATTTGTATTGGGAGAGTCATTGCAGCAAGTACACTAATCTTGTTTCAATGTAAATTTAAAGTGAAAGGCACAATTATACATTATTTGTGGAAGCACAGAAGAAAGGGGACCGACCATGGACGTGAATTGTAGCACGTATGGTATACATGTAAATGTATTTCCCTTAAAATGTGTATGGGGATGGTTATTACAGTAGGTTCACTCAATTTTCTTTCAAAGCAAACTCAATACTGAAAGGCTCTAAGATATATCATGTACGCATGTACAAAAGAACCGTTTCTGATGTGGATTGAAATATGTTTGGTTTTCATGGATGTTTCGTTGGATATTTTCACGGGGAGTGTCGGCTGCAGCAAGTACACCAATTATTCCGTCAACGAAGACTTCATAATGCATTATTTATGCACGCGCAAAAGGAAAGGACCCACATGTGGCCGTGAAGTGTACTATGTATTGGTTACGTTTTCAGATGGTTTTTAAGTAAGATATGTTTACAGGGGGGGGGGTAATTACATCAGGATTTCTGAAGTCTTAAAGTTTTGTACCTTTCCATCAATATTATAAAGCATCTCAAAATAGCGTTTCGTTTCATATTTAAAATAAGTAAACTGTATTCTCTGAGGTTCATTTTGAACATAGTACATAGACTTGAATAAATCCCAGGAGGCTACATGAGTAGACATTTCATTTCACGGCACAACGGCGGCCGCTTTAGCGCTCTCAGTGCCCAAATCATCTGACAGCGGTTTCTACGCAGGCATCTATTATTTAAAATGATGTCATTTGTGGCACGCGTTAGACTGAGCCACCATTGTGATCTTATGCTCGATCGATATGCAGTTCTGTGCCCTAACCGACAATAGAAGAAAAGATTGATGGCGACAATACGGTAGACAACTTATTTCAATTCTGCTGTCTGTCACAAATCATGGATTAGGGAAAGCTCATTTCATTTTTCAATTAAGAATAGACAATATTACAGGGGCCAGGACACCATGTGATAACAAGGGGGTTGTATAGCCTCCTTGATATATTCAACGTGTATACAATGCCTTTAATATATTTTATGGGTGATACCAACCCGACTCCGGGCAAAAAGATGTTCCGTTTCTTCAGCAGATTAGATACTATTTATCTGACTCCAAAATATGAGTTGTATTGGCAAATTTACATCGGACTAGGCAGTAGTTACATTATACAATAACCCTTCGAGTACCCTCCAGACAATGTAGTATAATTCCCTATTGTCATAAAATCTCAAGAAATCCTCATGTGATCTTGAAAACAATGTTTATAATTCATGTACTATAGCATGTGTGTGAAACGTTGCACATTAATTTGCATTCCAAAATTGTAGAACTATTTAAAAGTAGTCATCACAATAGAACCCATACCCAACTGTCTACCGCCGCCATACAGCAGTACGCGATGACCGCAGATGACTGATAGAACCCGTACTTCTATATCACGAGGGTCCGTATGGGGGGCCACTATCCACATCCTGGATTATAATAGTCCATTTCTGTGTCAATGTGTGACGAAATTTTACCGATTTGGTTGATTTTGTATTCAATATAATTTGGCCTGTTTTACAATAACGCCTAGATTCTGGAATTAACTCTAGGTAGACAATGGATATATGAAATGACTAAACACACTTTACGTCAACACAATATAAATCTTTAATTCAACTTTATTGCCATATAACATTAGATTTCATCTTCTTCCAGCATTAAAATAATAGAAATAATTTTTTCCCTAGAAATATTTTTTCCTGAATAATACATAGCAAAATCTCAATCATAAAAGAAATATAAACAATCCATACATATATGTGTACACAAGTGTATACCTTATTTTGCTGTAAAAATATTCATAAACTTATTTTACGTTGTTGGTAGGATAACATATTCAACTGTTGTTAGTTCATTAACAAAAAATAATAATAACAAATAACACTATAATGAAATTTCATTTCTTAGTTCATTAACAAAGAATAATAATAACAAATAACACTATAATGAAATTTCATTTCATAGAAATCTGATTGTATTCAATTTTAAAAAATAAGGATAAAAATTCAAATATAGAGTCAATGCAGCTAAGGCTATTGTAATTAGTTTGCAGAGATATAAGTGTCCTGTTTTTCTGTCTATCAATTATTTCATACAAAGTTGTTAGTAAGAACTTTCACTAAATTTAAATTCTTTACCTTTACACATTCACTTGAAATCTGAGCTGCCTTCTTCCATTTTCATTATGTAAAGATTACATCATCAATTGTAGATATCATACAAAATATATCATGCACTTTGACTTGTTTTGTTCATTCATTTTTGTATACAATTAGAGTTTTGTTGTTGATCTTATTGCTTTTTTGTTGTTGCATAGTACATTTTGTTGACATCATTATGACGTGGACATAAAATCTCATCTTTCTACCAGGTACCCACAGACAGCAATTATATCACATTAAAAAATAAGTGCCTTTTAAGAGATCAGTACTATTACAGCAACTGTCAGTAATCCCCAAACTATAGGCACACTTCAGATATCCTGATTTGTTCAAGACATTATTGAGAAGTCACTTAGTCACTGACGAAAGACAGCGGATGCTGTCTGAAACGTCTGACAGTTAATGAGTAACTATTTTTGGTGCATTCTTGAGAGAAGGCCTCTACAATAGTGTTATTTTTGATGACACACAGTTTTCAAAATGTTTCCGTCTAAGAGTACCCAGCGGAATTAGGAGAGTAAACGTTAGATGATATATTGACTTCAATTGTGATTGTTTCTTGCTGTTTGTAATAACTTTCTTGTATGTATATGTACACATCTGCATGATATGTACAAAATGTTTTATTTACGTGTCTCTTGTTACAAACTCAACAAGAGTTCTACGACCTCATACCTTCGCGAAATGATTTTGACCTTTATGACTGACGTATTAGGAGTGTTTTTCATCAATCAAAAATCATACCAGTTGATCCTCCTCACCCAAATAACATAAGTTGTCCAAACCTCCTTGTTATGATTATGAGCTTAACAAAGAAGGTTATGCTAACATTTTTCATCAATAATGCAAATAAGCTCCTTATTAGCATAATTTGATTCAATGGTGTTCACATTCACACAACTTCTAAATGCAACAAGTATGAAATTGCCGTTATTTACTAGTATGGAATGATAGTAGTTTCTCATGAATTATGCAAATTAGGCCTACATTTGCATAATTTCTATCTATTGACATTCCTCTCTTCCTCAGTTACAAATGTCACATATTTGAATAGTCATATCATGGAACACAGCAGGTTTTTAAAATTGCCTCATTAATTATAATCTGATTTGCATAATTATCATCCAATCATACAAAGCATCACATAAGCTATCTACATACCAAAAATCATGACCATCCATCAAGCCCATCTCGAGTTATATTATTTTCTCATTGATTATGTAAATGAGGTTCTCATTTGCATAGCTGATATCTATTAATATTTCTCTCTTCCTCAGTTACATATGTCACATGTTTGCGAGTCCTATCATGGAAATTGATGAATGTATAAACTTTCCTCATTAATTATGCAAATTAGTTACTGATTTGCATAATAAGTATCCAATCATGTACATCATCGCTCAAGCTATGTACATGCAAAAAATCATGACCTTCCATCAAGCCCTTCTTGAGTTATTCCCTTTCAAAGTCTGAAGCAAAACCTACCCCTGCAGTTCCAAAAAAGTTGCTAGGGGGCCCAAGCCTATACCACTTACTCTCTGCCCAACGAGCTATCTACCACTTAAAAATCAGTTCCATAGCATGTCCACAACACGAGATATCATAACATGAAGTTCCGCTGCAGTACCGTAACAAGTCGATAGGGGGCCCAAAATCTAATCATTTTCAGGTTTCATCGAGACCTACCAACATACCAAATACCAAGACAATCCTTCCAAGAATTCTCGACTTATCGTGTTCACTAACAGACACACAGACATGCTCGGTATTCCCATGCTGTGGCACTGCATTAATGACTGTTCTTACTCATATAAGGCCGTGTATATCCAACTTTGGTCAAAATTTGTATGTTTCAGTCTTTTAATTGGTGTAAGGAGATATCTTTGTGGTTTGGTTTCACATGCTCCGAGTGGACTCTTCCAGGCTGGGAGTAGGTCAAAGTTGACGATTGTTTTCGTCTGTCAGCTGTTACGAGAGAACGAGCTGGTCAACTGTCTATTTTCTTTGCATGATTCTAAAGTAGACAGATGTGGCTTTCTGGTGCATAAGAATTTTTGGGGCTTGCAATTAAGGTGAATCCTTTTCTGAGCCCTTGTTTTAGTGCTTTAAAGCATTACTGCATGGGCAAGCCTATCTCTTGTATCTGCCCTACAGCTGGCTGATAGCCAATTTGTCCCTGGCAGCTGCAGTACATGTAACTGACAGTTTCCTGCCTGCCTCATGACCCCTCATGACCCCTCATGACCAACTTTGCCCCCAATCTACCCGTATCAATATCCCCGTCGCAACCAGAACGCATAGTAAAGCATACAATTGAACACATTTTTACACTTTTCTCGTTAATTATGCAAAACACTTCGCCCAAAATCTAATCATCTTGAGATTTGCCACATACACACCGACACACCAACTACGACAACAAACCATCCAGGCGTTCTCGACTTATTCTGTTCACTAACAGACACACAGACAAGCACCGTCGCATAACCTTCTCGACGAAACCATTCGTCGCGAAGGTAATTAATGGATGGAAGATAATAGCTACATGCCTGTCATTGATATAAGATGGTGCGGTCACTTTCATTGTAGTGCAGCCACTTACAATTGCAGTTTTGATGTCATAGAATTTTCCAGAAGGCTGTGACAGAAGTAACCATGGACAAGGATCTCACTTTAGTTAGCCTTTTCCATAACAAGACAACTGCTTTTTGTACAAGATGTGAGCAGATATCCCAAGAACGCCCTCAGTTTATGATTGCACAGCAATCCCACAATGAAACTGACCATGCCTAAAGACAACCAATACACTGTAAGTGAAATCATCATGGTTATTGAAAGGTTGCAGCATCCCCTGTTGAATGTTCCTGGTACTGCAATACTAGGGTAATGATGGGTTGTAACATACAGTTGTATACCATTGTTTAGCTGTCATCAAAGATTCCTCTAATCCACTCCTTTCTGGAACAGCACGTTGTCCCAGTGGGTGACCGTCCCTTCCTCCTCCCTGTGAACCTGGGACGTGTGGAAGGCAGGACCACTGTTTTCCTTCTGGTGGAGAATTAAGAATAAAAATTGTGGGATTTTGATTTTCTTACTTTTATCTTAATTAAGTACTCCAAAACCAGCAAGCACCCAAACAAAATGAATGTCATCAGGACTGAAGTAAGATCATGTTCATGTGTATTAAAGGATGAAATTCCGTATTAGTTTCCACATATTAGACTGTGGAATGTTTCTTGCATTGCATTATACCCAGAAAACCACCTCATTGTGAAACAGACCATGTTTGTAATGAAAAGCACAAGCCATATATCCGGACAGATTTATTTGATCTGCTGACACCTGGAAGGACCCCTACTATTTTCAATAAGTGCGGTGGGTATTTGTGTCCAATTAAATCACAATTAGAACTTCGACCAATGAGAGAGTGACTGTATGTCCATCAAATATTTGCATCTTTATAATTTTACATTTCTACGTTTTGATGGAGGTGGGCGGGGCTATGGTATCGGTCTATCAACACTAGGCGCGTGAAACTAACACCATGTAGCTTATTGTTGTGCCACTTTTGAGCACTTTTGATAAGAAATCCGCACGCAAATGTGGTAAACAGTGGCATTAAAAGGCCAATTTCATAAAGATTACAGCAACTAGAATATTTCCAGCTTTCAAGTCTCCTAAAATGCTCTGGGTGCCTTTAAAAGTCCTTACAGCATATAATCTCAGAGCTTGAAAGCAAATTAAAGCCATTACATGTTTTTTCAAACACATGTACATGTATCTAAAATTCAAATTGCACACTATTGAATCATTCCAGGGTCTGGCTCTTAGCAAATGGAATACAAATCTGTGGCAGCTGAATAGCAAGGGAGACACCTATCAATTATCTGTGGTACTGCAGGCAAAAAAAAACCTGCAAAACTTTGGTGACCTCTGAAAACAATTACAGCAGGGAGCTAGTCTTCTGATTGTTCAGCTACAATACATCTCAAATGTTCAGTGCCAGGCAGAGAAAGCAGCAACAGTACTTAGTACTATATATATGTACCATTTGTAAAGTCTTGGCTGGGGATCAAGTCACAACCTACCCCATGCAAGGCTTGATAAGGAAAGTGAATGAAAAGGCTGAGGCTTGGCCAGGGATCAAATTAACTCTGAGGACCTACCAAATGCAAGGCTTGATAAGGAAAGTGAGTGAAAAGACTAGTATATAGATTCCTACCTGAAGAGCAGCAATGATTTCCAGCGTTGCAGCGAGCAGATACGGAGCCTGGATAGTCTGTACCGCGAGGATGTCCCGACTCCCTGTCTCAGGACTGTACACTTCATACTGTAGATGGATTCCTTCTTTAACATTCGTCCAGCTGAAACCGCAATAAACAAGAAGTCAAAGATCTCATACATCCGAAACATACTTGTTTCACTGAGAGTTTCTGTGAAATTCTTAGGCCCAGTCTTTTGACTGGCGTCGTTTTAACAGGCGCGTGACACTTCCACCGGTAGCCAAGCGTGTCGTGACAGTATACTGTCACCAGTCTGAAGCAGGCCTAAATGCCATAGTCCTAGCCATCACATAAGTGATCCTCCCCTTCCCTTCTTCCCCTATTCCCAGCTACTGTAATTCTTGATTTGTTAACTGTAACTTAATTTTAGCTTATTTAATGGTCACTAGTCAACTGCTAAAATCTTATAATCGCTAATATTTTATCACTAATATTTGAGACAGTGATGTTTGTTTCCACCGTTAAAATTAATTATAAGTGCAGTGACCTACTCCATTTCCCCCCCAACCACTATATTTCCCTGCTGCTATATTAAAGTAATTTACAGTGTCTTCCTCCCATAAGGAGTCATTGGTCGTCCCCATTCTATGGCGCCGTCTGACCAGCGGTCCATGGACCATACCAAACAACTTTCAGGATGGGGATGTCCACCTGGAATGCTAAAATACCTGAAAATCCAGCTAGGGGGCCAATATTGCCATGTTTCTTTATGATATTAATAACTCACATACTAAAATTGAAACCAATCCATCAAAATTATCTTGAGCAGCAGGTAGGTGTGGACACAAACAAAAACACTTTCTAAGGCCACACCATTTTAATTTCTTGGTTAACAGAAATTTAAAAAAATGGTAGATTGGAAAATAAACAGGAAAACAGAATCTCAGAGGAAAGTCTGTACTTTGGGGCACCCAATTTCAGGATGTGAACAGGGTCAGGTGCAAGTTTTCACCCCAGCCTTCCGTTTTCATGATTTTTTTTTTGAAATTAAGAAAAAAATCTGTGTGGCCTAAGAGTTATTTGACTTTGACTTAAAACACTTTCTGCCCCAACTAATTTGAAGGTTAGATCTAAAGGAAAAATCAATTTTACAGATCATTTACTAGTAAGTAAGAATAAGGCCTCGGAATTTATAGATGATCCAGTCAAATAAAAGGTTTTTCAAACACCTAAGAATTTAAAACAGGGTATTTGAGTGACTCAGAAATGTCAGTTGTTAGAGTTAAAAGGGGTATGAATAAATCATGTTTATGACCTTGTTATTCTGCTCCACACGACAGACAAGGTCGTATCCCCGGTGACGAGCCTCAGGCCACTTAACGTCACATTCAGCTCGATAATTGTTCCAACTGGGATCTGGGAAAACAATCATCATGATTATCGTTTATCACAAATTGTTGCCCAAAGGCTACTAGTGATTCCAAGCAACATGAAAAGGACATATAAACAACATAGAATATCAAGGATGATGATCATTCTAACTTATAGTTATTGTCGTTATTTTTCTTAGATAGTGGAAGACAAAGGATTCGATTGCCACTTTTTTTCAATGTTTGGGTTCATTGATGTTACAAGGGGAGTAAAAATTGGGAAATATGCATCTCTACCAGTACAGAATCTGTGAATTTTCAAGAATGTTATGTTTGAAAGAAAACATTTGAATCAATCTTATTAGCGATGCAACTCTGCATGGCAACTTGTACACTAACTTCAAGGTGTTAAACTTACTTTGCCCTCCCATCATAAGAGTACTAATCAAATATAAACAAACAAGCAAACAAACAGATTCTAACCTTAAGATTGTCCACACAAACATCTCTCTCCACGATGACGTCTCTAAACCTGACAGAGGAGTAGTCTTGTAAAGTCTGACACAACTGTACATATCTCCCATGGAGGGGGAAGCTGGGATCACAGTATTCTGGACAGGAAAAAAAAAGAAAAAAATGTTAAGATAGAATTCTTGGTTTAAAGATCTCATGACTGTGTGATATCTTGAATTTCTTGTTAAATTGTCGTTCACTACATGTTTATCAGTAGACACGTATATATCATAAATGCAGCAATATTAGTGGTGGTTTTACGTTCGCGGTTTTCGTGGTAAACTCTTTACTGCGAACATAAAACCACCGCGAACAGTCATTCCATTGTGTGGCTGTAGCGCTACTATTATTTCAAATGCCAAAACCACCCGAGCACTCCATTTCATCCCTACCACAAAATTAAATCCCCACGAACATTTTCTGCAGTTACAGTGATGTAAGTAGCGTCCTCCATTGAACCTATGACCTGGACTGTCATGTCAAGTCTATGAGTGGTTAACTGAGCTGTCCATCCTATCATGGCAAGCTTAAGCCTGATCTTAATTGGCAGTCATCTTCCAACTCACTCACTATTGACAGGGTAATATTAAAATGACAGACCAACACAAAGAAATGGACAAACTTTCTACTGTACTTTTCCTTAGTTTTAGCAATGAAAAATTGTTACAAAATTGTTCTGCTGTGCAACAACTTTTTCTGCTGTAATCCTAGTTTGACCTGTAGAAACTGTTGTGATACATGTCTGATAATATATAAAAGCACTAACCTTCTAGCTTAGACCTCTGCTCTAGGCTGGGATGTAGTTTTCCTGCAGGAAAAAAAATTCCATTTCGAATAAGATCAAAGCTGATTATGAATGCAAAAGTGTCTTAAAAATTTAATGCACACCAGGTTACTTAAGGCTTAAAATACATCATCCATTAATTTTACTTCTTGTGGCCTTACTTCATGGCCAATCGTCCTCTACAAAGGCGTCATGATCATGACTGATCATTCTTAAAGGCTTAAATTCACATGGTGTGGCCTTTGATTCAGTAATGTAGCTCAGGTGTACAAGGGTTAGATATCAAACTAAGGTTGAGTTCACACACACGTTTTTGAGTCGCCTCGGAGTCGACTCAGGACTCCGAGAGAAACTCAAGTATCGTTTTGTTAGTAGGGAAACTTTAGTCTCCAAGCAGGCCAAATAGATTGCAAAGACCGTATCCATCTGAAAGAAGGAGCTTGTATAGCAAAACGTACTTCCTCTGCCAGTTTGATACGGTATTCGCAACCTATACTTAGTCTAGTAGATCTGTTTGGAGATTAGGAAAACTCCACTCTAGCAGCCCAAAGCTCCAGACACACAGCCCAAAGTTGACTTCAAACATTTGTGTGTAAATCGGGCCTTTAAGTCTTGCCTTCCCTGACATCTGCCTGTGCCTGCAGATATTAAACTAAGGCTCGGTTTACACACGTTTTTGAGTAGACTCGGAGTCACTTACAGACAAGACTGCGAGAGCCACTCAAGTAACGTTTTGTTAGTAGAAATGTTGTGTGTAAATTGGGCCTTTAACTTTAAGTCTCACCTTCCCTGACATCTGCCTGTGCCTGCAGGAACAGCAGCCGTATGGCAGCTGTGTCCACGTTCCTGGACAGCAGCTGTTCCTCCCTTGCCAGCTCAAAACACCACTTCTGTATGGTCAGACCTGGAGACAAGGGGGTGGGGGCAGGTGAGTAACTAAAGATAAATTACAGGTTTGCATAGCAAAACCTTTGTTGGAGCCGTTGGCATGTGTGGTGGCCGCCATCTTGATTTTGTGAAGTCACAGGGTAGCCATACCATTTCATTGGGAGGGGTGTTTTGGGGGGTCGCGAGCATTCTCTCTATTCTTAACAAATCCGCACACAACTCAGACATAAAACTAAAAAAAAAAAAAATTCAATACCAATTCATATCTATAAAAGACCCCCTAATCGCTAAACAAACATAGCAAACCTGAAGTATATGTAGCACAAACACTTAACTCTAGTTATTATACTAGTTAATTGGGTAACATCTACTAACATAATTCCACCAGGTTACATAATTCCGCCACCCTGAAACAAAAGATACGTCCAAACAGATCTCCAACCCAATGTCCTCCAGTATAGTGCTAGTTCCTGTATACATGTATCTATTCTGTGCATACAGCACTAGAGAGCACACCATTTGAAGTTGTTTTTCAAATTAATTGAGGTAATATATATAAATGTAAGGTATTTTATAAGGAAGATAAGGTATATACAAGGACACCAAAAGGGCAGTCAGCACCCACTTGCTTGTCTGGAGAGATCAGTCTGCAAAAGCCCAAAACTGAGATCTAGACCACCGCAAATATTTTAAGATTTACTGTATGGAACAGTAGTTTGTATATTTAGTACAAGCTGCGTGAGACTGCACTCAATTAGTTTAATCCTATAGTATAATGCACCAGGGTTCTGAGTATTAAGCGCTTTAAGCTATGTACAGAGGTTTTACGACTGAATAGTCACCCATAGATTTCCTGTCAGTGCTTCCAACATGCCTCAGGCCAAAGCTTGTGGAAATAAGCCAGTCTGTTACATTTAAATGAACTACGGGCACATAAGCAATCAAACAGACGGACACAGGAAGCAAAACATGCGTACACTGAGGTCAGATGACAGCTTTGACTCACCTGTAGTGAAGGGTACTATATCCTGGTCTCGTAATCTGTTTATCGGCGCCTCAATACATTCAAACAGGGAGAAGAGGGAGAGGTTTTCTTCATGTATACCTGAAAAATACATAGCTTTAAAGACATGCCAAAAACACTGTAGAGAAGTAGATAAAGATGAGCCTAGGACTTTGAAATATATCGCCCTGCAGTACCAAGGAAGTTTGCCGGGGACTGCGCAATCATTTTGAACATGTACAGAATAAATAAAGTACAAACTAAATTTCATATTACAGTACTTACAATCCATCTAACTTCTTGAGTTATGCTAGTACAGTTAACCACAACCACCTTTCCCCTTGTACAAACACTACCAAAAATACAGGTACTACAAAGGGAGTTTGGATATCAATTAATTACTCAAGTATATCTTATTATGACATTCTTCTCATCAATTTTTCTACACTTTGGTGGACAAACAATCAACTTACCTAAAACTTTTGCCACCTTTTGTAAAACCTCTCCAGCAGTTGACTCTTCTTTTACCGAGACCTGGTAAAAAATAGAATTTAATAATCAAACTTTCTAATCTTATGCAAAAATTGAAATGATGTCAAACCAGGAACTTAACAATAACTAATGATTATAGTTAAAAGATGGCACCACCATGAGGTCTTGCCATACACCCACAGCAACATTGTCTGATGAAATGGCAATAACAATTGTATAAAATTCTTAATGTCATACATTGATCCAAGCTTTGTGTATAATAGTGTTGATAATAAAGGCCACAAGAACAGTTGAAGATATTCTAAAAAGGGAACTGCAAATTTCAACTTCAGAAAAAGGGGTTCAGCTTCTTCAAATAGCTTCATGTTTCTGAATAAAAATATGAATTGTATTAATATTTGTTTATTTTGTTAACTTAAAAATGAGTTTGGACAAGGCAGCAGTTGCATAATTTTACACAACATATATGTTTTGATAACCCTCTGAGTATCCTCCAGATAAATATAAATTCATAATCCTTTTTCAGTGTCTTTCGGTGATCTTGAAAATTATATTTTGCAGTATGTTTCCCCTGAATTTCTGGCAATCACATTCTATGACACCGACACATACATGTAGATACATACATCAAGAATGGCAGAATGTGTCTGGAGCCATTGATTTATTCAGATACTGGCCATGGATTAAATTAATTTTTTTGTTACAAAATTTGGTTGATTTCGCTTTGTATTACCAAGGAGGTTTAAATCAACTTTAAGCCTCCTTTGTATTGCCGTGTGGCTTTTAAGAAAATAGCACCTGCTTCTGGAGTAAGTCCCCCTTTTCAACAAGTTGCGCATGCAATCAGACTATTCTACTTCTAGGCATATTTTAGTGACGTAAACTAATCGTGTGAAAATTTGTAACGACATTCAGGACTTGTGCAAAGTCCATTGGCACATTTATGTAACATTATCTCTGTCTAAAAGAATGGTACGTCTATAAATCATAATGTAGCATTTTAACTATTTATGGTATCCCAAATCGCCCTGCATATATTCTAAAGGTACCACATCGTAATCACAATGGTGTCATCATGGTACACTAAACACATGAAGAGCGCTAAAAGGGCGTGCTTTGTGTGTCCTTTTGACGCCAGCAGACTGTAACAGAAACAACAATGTCTCTGCATGCAAGAAGATTAGCCATTAATGGCATTAGTGTCAGGTCATCACCGTGGAGGGAGAAACATGACAACACTTTAAAGGTTCTCTTAATAAGTTAAACCACATTTACCTGTATTGGTGACGACTCCAGGTCCAGAGTACGCACAGAGACCTTCACAATGTTTCCTAACTCCATTTTGGTTCCATAATAAGGACAAACCCGTCTCAAGAACGGCTGTTGAACAAACAGTGTTTCACACGACCCGCCTTTCTTCGGGTCAACTTTTGACCCCTCTTACTTCCGGGGTTATAGGTCAAGGAACAGACCTGCCCCGCCCACAGCTGTATGTATTCTCAAAGCAGATGTTGGGTTAGAAGATCCTGACGTTCCCTGGAGTGGTTTTTGGCTGTCCAAAGTTGAAATGACGTCACCTGGCATCAGAAAAATTCGGACAACTGTCACCCTACCCTGTCCGAACTTGTACGATGAAGCCATCTAACTAATATATAGAACGTTACACTCAATCATGTATCAATGACTAGGAATAATTGAACTTTCCAACTAGTTATGAGAATGATGTACTTGAACATATTTGATATCTAGAAATGTGCTACTTATGTTATATGTATAAATTCCTATTAGGGAAAATAATGGACGCGTACAATTTCTGCTACTATGCAACTTTATATTGATGACCTTGGAAAAACTGAGCCTTAATTTACATGGTTTGTATTAGATTACGTGTATCTATTTCACGGGGTATAACGTACGTCACGGGATGGCCAGACACATTCGGTGGTCGCAGAGATCTATCAGCCGAAACGCGCAGACACATTCGACGCGCCGCGGAAAAATCAGCCCTCCGCGCGGACCTATCAGCCGCAACGCGCAGACAAATTCGACGCCGCGCGGACCTATCAGCCCTTCGCGAGGAAAACTCAGCCGTGGGACAGCGCCATCAGGTGTCTCACTACTGCCTTCAGAGAGCGCTGGAAAGCCCGCGCCAAGGTAGGTCCTCCACAATTTCCTTCTCTAGCGTCATATAGAGACATCGACTGGTAATCTAACTAGGCCTATCAGGTGCCAGACTATCTAAGGGTCATCCGGAGCAAGAAATAATCGGCAGGTCTTCAAATTAAATCGAGATATAGGGAGAACAGTTCTCAATCGGTGACACACCACATCGAAGTTGTCAAGGTAAACAGTGGCTAATGTCGTATTTTGGGCCATTAGAAGCAAAGACATCGGCGGTTTTGACGTCTTTTAGTGTGATTGGGTGTCCAGAACAACGTAACATACTCTGGAATTGATACAATATGCCCACAGAGCGAAAATCATGTGGTAGAAGTGATACCGCTATATGTCGCCCCCCTCCCCATTTTCCAGTAAAGTTACGGCCAATATCTTATGTAGTAGTATAGTAAGCATTAACAGGCAATAGTGTTTTTGTCGCCTCGATTGATTTTGGCGATATGCGGGGAATACCTTCTATCACTTTAAGGGATTATCCTCATCTAGATGATTCAACGAACATCTCATACGTTTCTCGCAAGATTGTTTACTATATTGTTACTACTATTACCCAGGTATAATGTGTCACTGCAAGTAATCAACCCTGACATTTTTCAGAAATGACTCGTCGACTCAGGTTGACACTACATCCGCGGAAAAGGTGTAGAAACAAAACAACGGGCACCTGGAAAGCAAACACGCGAAGTTGACGATGTATGGGTAACAGAAGATAACATTGGCATTGATGACAGCACTGCAGCAAGTCCCAGGCAGAAAGAGACACAACTCTCCTGGTCAACTCCTACTCGAGCTAGCGTCAACGACACTTTTTCTGGACTGTAGGCTTCTCTCCCTTTATACGAAAGGCACTAAGCAACGGAAATCATACAATGTACAACTGGAATATTCAAATAACTCCATATTTGCCGTAGAAATCTATATATTCATAGAGATATGTATTGAGTAGATATTGGATGAAGACTATACTTTGTCAGGTTGTTATATTCACAGATGTAGGTAATGGACCATCTCAGCGTTGCATAATTGTACTGACCATCCGTATTTCCTGAAATGTTAATCCAAAAATGACACACAAAATATAGTTATATATAACTAGATTTATTCTGGTTGTTTACAAAATATATATTTGCTGAATCGCAATACCATGTTCTTGATCTTGTTATACATCACTTGGCAAATGACTATGTTGTAATCATATTGCACTGTAGCTTAATCTATTGCTATAGATTACAAATTAAAGTATTCTGATCGTTTATAAATATTGACTCTTGAAAAAAGAAGAACAAAGTCAAAACCAATCAAATACCGAGTTTCGGCGCCGTGATTTTCCCAACACTACAGATGAAAATATGTCACTGTACAGGTGCACTATACACAAGGTATACCTTCTTGTGAAACAACAAATATAATTATATGAACCAGAATTACTGCATGATTACACACAAGTTCTTCCTTTTTATGAAACCTGTGTTCACACTTGTAGCACTGACAAACGTCTTTACTCTGGGATTGTCATGGGTTCTGTGATGATGTTTCAGGACTTCTTATACTATGACTTAAAGGACTTTCCACGTTTGTCACAAAAATCCCAATCTGAGTGCACTATCATGTGCTTCTTCACTTGAACTCTTTCTGACAAACTGGGCACTCCTTGGATGATTCAACTTAGTGATCCTGAAAGTCTCTAGCATAAATAAAGTATTTATTGCACAACCCACACTAAATTGCTGGTCCTTTATCAGCCCCATGGCAGCGACGCTTGTGTTCATCTAGTGAACCACTGTTCGCTTAGCACTTGTAATGTGTACACAGACTGTACTGTAGTCCTGCGTGTGGGGGAGGAGACATCCTTTTCTACATCTTCAGCTGGCAAAACCACACCAGGTAGGTCATCAGACTCGTTGGACTCTTCCAAAGACACTGAACCCTCACTGGATCCACTGGTGCTGGTGTTTGAACGGGATCCACTGGTGCTGTTACTTGAAGACCAGGTACCCTGTCCCTCCCCAAGGCATGGCTTGTCAGGTGGTTCTTCATCTCCCTCCTGAAGGCTGGACTTGTAGGGTAGAACAGGTGGTTTTACATTTGTGGTCACATGCACAAACCTGTCCTACTCATTAAACTCCATGGCTGAAATGCAAATTCCAAAAATGAATGCCTTTGTCTGGATAAACATTGATGACTCTGCATCTTCATTGAAATGACCACAACAGTATCGCTTCTTATGGCTTTAATACTGCTATAAGAGCTAACATCGTTCTAGTACTTCTACACATGGTGGTTCGTACTGAAGGATGGGGGAGGGGGGCGTTATATAGCGGTATCACTTCTACCACATATTTTCGCTCTGTGGGCACATTATATCAATTCCAGAGTATGTTACGTTGTTCTGGACACCCAATCACACTAAAAGACGTCAAAACCGCCGATGTCTTTGCTTCTAATGGCCCAAAATACGGCATTAGCCACCGTTTACCTTAACAACTTCGATGTGGTGTGTCACCGATTGAGAACTGTTCTCCCTATATCTCGACTTAATTTGAAGACCTGCCGATTATTTCTGGCTCCGGATGACCCTAAGATAGTCTGGCACCTGATAGGCCTAGTTAGATTACCAGTCGATGTCTCTATATGACGCTAGAGAAGGAAATTGTGGAGGACCTACCTTGGCGCGGGCTTTCCAGCGCTCTCTGAAGGCAGTAGTGAGACACCTGATGGCGCTGTCCCACGGCTGAGTTTTCCTCGCGAAGGGCTGATAGGTCCGCGCGGCGTCGAATTTGTCTGCGCGTTGCGGCTGATAGGTCCGCGCGGACGGCTGATTTTTCCGCGGCGCGTCGAATGTGTCTGCGCGTTGCGGCTGATAGATCTCTGCGACCACCGAATGTGTCTGGCCATCCCGTGACGTACGTTATACCCCGTGTATTTTAGCTACCAACATGAGTTTTCATGAACATTTTTTCTGGATTTTTCCTTCATTCAGTTCCTAGTCCAAAAAAAGTCTACCAAACACCATTTTCTCCATTGCAGGACATTGAAGACAGGCAATGAGATATAACGTTTTACACCTTCTGGGACCTACGGTCTTAAAAACATCCCATCAGTGTTCCGTGCAACTTTCTGTTATTACATGTATACAGGTTTGCGGAGCCAAACCTTTGTTGGATCCGTTGGCATGTGTGGTGGCCGCCATCTTGAATTGTGACGTCACATGGTCGTCATAAGGGGAGGGAT
This sequence comes from Branchiostoma lanceolatum, assembly GCA_035149815.1. Taxonomy (NCBI): domain Eukaryota; kingdom Metazoa; phylum Chordata; class Leptocardii; order Amphioxiformes; family Branchiostomatidae; genus Branchiostoma; species Branchiostoma lanceolatum. The sequence continues at coordinate 17,973,134 of CM068874.1, forward strand.
GTTTTGGGGGTCGCAAGCGTTCTCTCTATTTTTAACAAATCGGCACACAACTATCACACATTCAACTCAAACAAAAAGAAAACAATTCGTATTTATAAAAAAAAAACTAATCGCTAAACTACCATAGCAGACCTGAAGTATATGTAGATGCAGCATAAATACTTAACTCTAGTTCTTTGGTGAAACGTGGAAGCCGATGATGTGGAAATGACAGGACGGTGGAAGCACAGACAGACAAACAAACAAATAAAACATACAAAAATAGACACACCGGAAACAATACTTCAATTCACGATGGCGAGAACACTCATGTTGAATCGCGTTTCTTTATTATCATTAGAACCGGCAAGAAGGTTCTTAAATACACATGTGCAACAGCAACAAAAACTTGTAACAAATACAACAACCTTATAACATACTCAGTGACTACAGTGAATTATTCTAGCAGCAGGAAATACATTAATAGAAGACAATTTTTTGTTGAATGTGACACAACAAACATGACTGCATATTTAATAACTTTAGCCATTTCGAAAAGTTTATATAAGCAGCACCTACACATCCACCTAAAACATATGCAGGTCAAAATCTGACACAGAGTTTCGTCTTTTAGAAACAAAATTTATACGAAAAAAGCTGGCTGGGGTGTAAGTCTAAGATCACTAAATAACATATATAGCCCTGGCATAATTCGCGGATTTTGTGAAAGCTCCGAAAGGCAGAGAATGCTGTGGAAATTAGCATAATGTATAAGTCAATATCCTATACATAGCCTGAATGATTGCCTTATTTTTGAGGTAATAATGCGTTTCTTCCTTACAAACCATCCCTGAAATCGGTCCTTACGACCCACCACTTCATCTAGATGCGAAATATCGACAAAAAACTGTCATTTTTTTGGTCACTTGATTACACATTAAAACATCTACTTATACATACTACTTATCATACACCAAAATAAACTTTGGTTATTGCAGATTTAAAAAAGTCATGGTAGCAAAGATCCCTCACAATGGTACAAAAATGATTTTGGCCTATGGACTATCTGTTTTAGAAAAAGTGTAAACCCTGTGGCAGTTATAATGTTATTCACCAATGCATACTGTAAAATTAATACATTTAAGTTCGCATGGTTTTCATTTCGCGCTAAGGCGAAAATGGAATATTTGCGGTGGTTTTAAGCTCGCGGCAGCGCTAAAGTCACATACTACTACCGTATTGGACAAAATATTCGCGGTGGGTTTAAGTTCGCGGTGAAACGGCCGCCGCGAAAACAGCGAACATAAAACCACCGCGAACATTTCTTCCTTTACAGTATTACTTCTTGTAGTGAGAGAATGTTCTAGCGGACGGGTCCTTGCTGTCGGTCCACTTGGGCGTCCAGTACACGGGCATCAGGTCGCCCCTGCCGGGGTAGTGCCCCTCGAACACCTGGCGGTAGTAGTAGGCCTCCTTGGACTGAGGAGGGTTAACGGGAAATCTCTTCTGCGCGTTGTCCATCATCTCATCGGTAACCTGTTCAAAACAGAGTGACGGCAATGATTGCATGGTGTAAATTATGATTCGCCGTATTGTTTATTAACTAAGTTGGATTTTCCATTCATTTGACTGAAAATATATATATTGTCCATACCTAGGTCATCATGTTCGATTTACGACTTTTATATCTAATATCCCATTCCCCCTTAACAGTTTGGGAAGTCTTGATTACCTCTGCGGTCATCTTCCCACTTACTAGCTGTCTCTCAAATAACTGCGGTTACACACCCTCCCAAATACACACAAACACACACACACACACACACACACAGACACACTAGTTACCTTGTTCTTTACAAACTCCCGCATCGTCAGATGAAGCGGGTTGTTTACCGATGACGTCCCGTCGCTGAACCCTTCCTTCGGGCGCCACAGGATCTCCTCGGGCAGCAGGCCCGTCCCGCTGAACGCCTCCCGCAGGAGGAACTTCTCGACCCCGTCTCGCGATCTGCGCAGCTCCGGTGGAAGGGACAGGTAGTAGCTGGTGAAGGTGTGGTCCAGGAACGGGACGCGGACCTCCAAGCTGTGGGAAAATAATCTGAGTTAACCATGCATAACTTCAACTGCACTTAATACATACATACATACATACATACATAATCATACTCTAACGAGTTGAAGCGTCTACAAAGTTCTGCTTCCAGTATTCTCGGTTACACATCATAACTGCACTTAACACAAAGTTTGAAAATTTGAACATGATCAATCATATATCCGTTATCACTCTATCAAATGTATTAAAATATGTATCATTGTAAAGATAATTTACCACAGTGTCTGCACTCATGAACATATCTATTCAGAGTTAAAACCTGGTTTCCCAGTCATATCTTTAGTCACTGACGAAAGACAGCGGATACTGTCTCAAACGTCTGACTGTTTCGAAATTTTATCCAATTGCTTGAGTAACTATTTTTGGCGTATCTTACTACCTGGATGTCTAACCCTTATCAACGTATAGATGAACAAAAACATCCAGAAACACCGAAATCAAAACAAAAAGACTTTGCTTCCTACCCGTGAGCGGCAGTGGTCCTGTCCGCCCGCAGCACGTCGAACATGTAGAGCTCCTGTAGCAGCCTCCGTCCCTCCGCGTCTGCTGCCTCCGCGGTGGGAGCCTGTTGTCACAAAATGGTAACAACGTTCACGGTTTGGTTTCTGCATCTGTATCTGTATATCCGGTATAACTGCCCTAGCTAAGGTGTAACACAGTTCCGTATCATTATGGCACGTATAAGCGCCCTAGTTTCAGCGTCACACCAGCCTCTGTATCTGTATCTGTATATATATATATTATGTAGCCGGTATAACTGCCCTGGCTTCAGCGTAACACACAGGCTTCCCAATCACGCACGTTACATTAATTATAATGTAAACGATCTGTAACAACTATTGTTTGTACATCTAGCTGTAAGCGTTGCTTAAAGTTAGCTTGTGAGGGTGCCCCAGCTATACCCGGTGGCAGCGAGTTCCGTTCTATGATAGGACTCGGGAAAAAAAAATTGAAACACACATACCTTGTTAAAGTAGATGTACCCCTGGGCCAGTTCGTCTGAACCCTCTCCGGAGTAGATCACCACGGAGTCGGTTTCTCTCTGAATGTAGCGCGCCAACAGGTAGTTACCTAACGGGGAAAACAGACAAAAGAAGCTATTGTCAGTGGTCACTCGATACCTGGAAATGCATTCGATATACATCTACATCTACATTGCTGGCACCCCCAAATAGCCCCATCAGGGGCAAAGTAGGGGGGTAGTTGAGGTATACTGTTCGTTCTTCATGATTATAGCTCTGTGACATAGTTTTTTTTAAGCGATGTTTCTTAGATTTGAACATCTGACATTTACCCATGGAGCTCCTGATGGAGACGACGTCATAGCTCTCCAGACAGTAGATGATCTCGTCGATGGCGTCCAGAGCGTCCTGAGCCGTCATGCTGACCTCGTGATGCTCCGAGCCGATGTGAGCGGCAACCTAAATTTGATTTAAAAACATGCCCATCGTTAAATGCTAGCTTGTAGATACTTTTGATCATCTTTGGCTTTCCATGTAAGATATTTAATGTACATGTACATTACCTTTTTTATTTCATCTGTAACGCAGGGCCCCACTGCACTTTAAGCAGTGTCAATTACTGAGCTGGCGGGCAACCCAAGATAAAGATGACAGAAAATAAATGGATATTTCAGGCGAGATAAGCTATATTTCTTTAAAAAAATATATGTCCGTCAGCACAAATGAGCTTCTAAATACTTTTGATTCTTTGATTTTCCATGTTAGATATTTTAGGAGAAGTGAGCTACATGTATGTATGATTCTAGAAATACATGTCCGTCATTATAAATGAGCTTCTGAATACTTTTGGGGAGCTATGTCTGAAATGAGAGTAATATATTTTAAAAAAGATCTTACGTGACCGATCCGTTGTATTTCGATAAGGGAAGTGTTACCTTCCTAGCGGCAGCGATGTCCGGACTGCCCTCCATCCCGATGCTGTAGGTCTGGATGGGGTAGGTGATCCCCGCCTTCCCAGCGTTCTTCGTGAGCAAGGCTGCTATAAGACTGGAATCCAGGCCACCTAGGTTAACAAAAATAATTAAACAAATCAGCTACGAGAAACTCAATATGGAAACAGGAAGGGGTAGACTAGTCAGCGTTGCAGTCTAGTCGAAACAAGGAGGCTGGACGCCACTTTGCAGTAGATATATATGGAGAAAAATGTACGTTTCAAATGTTTTAAATTAAAGACTCCCTCCGCCCAATTTGGGGTACATATACAGAAAGAGTAAGATATGTATGAAATATTGTAATAAGCAAGTCCATTGTTATAAATGCGCATACACAGCGAGATGCATTATGGGCAATTTTTCAAAGGCCAAGCCCCCTAAACAGTTTTAGTCTAGACCACGTTTTATACATGTGTTTCGATTGTGTTTTAATTGCCTACATTTTTGGGACATATTACCCACAATGCATCTCGCTGGCTGCGCACTTGGAATCATGAAACCGCTTATACCCAGGTACCTGATAGCAGACAGCCAATCCTCCTTTCCGACATCAGCCTCTTCTGAACGGCCGCCTCCAGCAGGAGTCGAATCATGTCCAGATGATCCTGATTTTGAGTCACTGCCAAATGTCAGTAAAGTAAAGCCGTAAGTACTGTTAATGATAGAATGATAACTTCTTTGAAAATCAATAGCGTGAAGGCTAGCGTTGATTACTAACAAAAATGACACGCAACTTGGGTATGTAAAAATTGAAATAGAATTGGTAAAAAAAATTGTTTAACAACTCTTTGAAATCTATTTCTACTTTAGCGAGCAGTTAGTGGCATATTACAGAATCCCAACGTGCAACATTTCACAGTGAATGAAGAATATCTCACACATTTCTCTCATTGTTCAACATGTACGACTTACGTACCAAGAGGCTTGGCGATGACGTTGTACTTCGGCATGTCCCCGATGGCGTGGAACCGTCCATGTTCCTTCAGCGTTGTCCTGCCTGCGACATTCATATCGTGCACCTCATAGCAACCAGGGGGAAATGCCCTGATGGGAGGACCTGCATCTCCGTTTCTTGTTTTCTTGAACATGCCAATCAGACCTGTGTTGTGCCAAATGACAAAGAAACTTCCGTAACCACCAATGGTAATCATAGATCAAATTACTAACTAAAGGTACTGTCGACTCCGCCGCTGAGATGTCGCCAAAATTCGATTATTGGTCTAAATATATGTGCAACACTTAACAAATGCTTTTTTTAATTACTTGTGGCTATACACACGGACTTATAGACTACACTATGCACTACATTCTTTATTGTATATTGCATGAATCTTACTGTAAAACGTGCATTGAAGGAAATAAGAGAACGTTATACTTACATGTCATTTTATTATTATCCAAAGCGCAGGTAAATATGCTTTCTCCCGCCCTTCCTTGGGCACCATTCTTTGACAGTCTAAAACCGGCTTAACGGCTTAATCCTGGACTCTAATCCGCGGTCCTTCCCTTCCCAAGCACAATTTGGACACATTGTCAGTAGATGGAAACCGTTGTGCCACCAGCTGATTCGAGTTCAAATGATTCAAATATGTTCTTTGATGTTAAAGTATGACTTGTAAGACTGTAAAATACGCAAACTTGCGAAGTACACTTCCTTTTAAATCAATGAAATTCGTTTGAACTACTAATGCGGGGTTGTTTTCTTTTTCCGTTCATATGTCGCTTAAGATATCCGGTCCCTAGGCAGCCAATCATGGCCTCCTGATCTTCTACATCGTATAGTTGATAAATAAATAGATTTAAAGAATAAATAAAAACGGTTAAGTGATATCCATTAAGCCCGATCCAACTGCGCACGCGCAGGTTGAGATAAGGCTTATGTCTTATAAATTGTTGTTCTCTAAATGTACTTACGTGTTTTGTTTATGTCTCCTGGGTCTTTTGTGACCTTTGACCTGCGTATGAAAAGGCCAGTGGGGCTTATCTCTCAGAGCCTTTACCTTTGACCTGTGCATGCGCAGTGTGATCCGTAAAAGGGCTTATGGCGGACGCGCACAGTTGCAGTCACGTGCTCATTTTGATCGATAGCCGACAGGATTCGAGGGGGAGATTTTAAAAGAGTAGGTCAGATTGTACAAGTGGCCACCTCTACATAAGGACCGCCTGGCCGAAGTGATCACTTTTTGGTGGTCTCTTAGACAATGTTCCCAATGGGACCCATTAAGAACCCTGACTAAGACTTATATGAGTAAGTCTCGTGCTCAATTTCATCCACAGCCTGCGGCGAGATTATAGGGAGGAAGGGGAGAGAGAAAGCATTTAAACCTGCGGATGGATAACACCAACTCACCCTTGACCTCCGAACACACGGCTAAAACGCTGTCCCCTTCCGTCACACTGAACAGGGGACGCACGCCAAACGTGTCCCGCGCAAAGCAAACCTTTCGAGTAAGATCGTCAATCAGAGTCTAGCGTTACATTATTCCATTTCAACCGAGCGAATCGGTGCCATTTACAAACTTTCACGACAAGAAACAGCTACCATTCCAACTAACTATCACAGTTGACTTTTAGTTTACATCGAAAATGCTGTACGTTTTTTACTTCAACCGTGCAAATTGGAACCATTTACAAATTTGACATAACGAAAATATAGTTTGATTTATCTTTGAAAGATCGTTTACAATTTACGACAAGAAATAGCTACCATTCAAACTAACCATCAGATTCCTTTTAGTTTTCACCTAATAAAATGCTATTCTTTTTTTTCCACTTCAACCGTGCAAATTGGTACAACAAATTTGACATGACGAAAATGTAGTTTCAGTTGTCTTTGAAAGGATTATTTCACGATAAAAAACGGCTACCATTCCAAGTATATATCACAGTTGCCTTTTTGATAGTTTTCATAGAAAATTCTGTGCGTTTTTCACTTCAACAATTCATAAATTTGGCGATCGCTCTGTGCTTCCTTTATTTAGAATTGTTACTTTACGACAAGAAACTTCTACCATTCCAACTATTGAAAACAGTTATCTTTCAGCTCTTACAGGAAATGGTGTCATATGGTCGTGCGGTGGACTCATGCCTAATGGCTATAGGACCAAAGCTTTCGTCTTTAATCTTGAAAATCCATGTTGTCATTGCCTCAATAGTTTTCGTTTTATTTATTCATAGATTACATTTCTTAATGTGATTTACTAATGATAATATCTATGATCGTTTTATTCTTATAGATGATTAACAGACCAATACAAGTAATTGGTGGATAAATGGGGTAGTGAAACTCTAGTTTTAATCTATAGCTAGTACATATTCTATGGACGATTTCTATGTGAAGAGACCTTCGAAGTTCCCACCTGTTTCCTGGTCGTGTCCAGAAGAATGAAGGCAAAGACGCCATCTAGCTGCTGCGCTGCAAACTGCACCCCACCCTTCTCATACAAGTGCAGGATGATCTCACAGTCACATTCGGTTTCACAGTCAAACCCGAAGTGATCACGAAGCTGAAAAAAGCATAGTAAAAATCGTGTCTCAAAATTTGTAAACTATTGCTATTTTTGTAAATTTACCCAGATTGGAAGCGCGTCGCGAAAATGGGGTAAGAGCGTTTGACTCTGCATCAAGGGGTCCAGGGTTCGAACCCCTGACATGCCCCGATATTGTGTCCTTGGCAGATGTATTTCGCACCTATTTCTGCACTGCACTCAGGTGAAAATGACCTTACCTATAGCTAGCTTCGGTTGGGGAAGTCCTCTGATCTCGAATTCCTGCCACTTGGCAAGACTGACATACATTTGCGGTCATCTTCCAACCCACTAACTTCATGCTACCCTACTGACAGTGTATTCGAATAACTACGGGCACATACCAACACATACGAACACACTTACACCGGAAACAAAGACAATGCAAGTGCATGGAGTCAATAACAACTATGCATATTCTACAATCTGTAGCAGGCATATGGTTTATAAAGTACATCTATGTACATCTATGATATGAACAGCTTTATTCCTATTTCCTTGAGTGTTGCACTAGGTTGCATCAGTTTCCATTATGGCATATAAAAGGATTTAGAACTTGATTTCTATCCCTGATATTGAAGCAAAGCCGCCATCTTGCGGGATTACGGTCACGGAACAGGCTTGTCGCTGTCAGTCTGACCTTCTGTGACACGAAAGGTGAGCGATATAGTCACGCTATGGTGTGTATGAATGCGTCATAGATTACTATTGTTGTCATTGTGTGTACCGACTACTCTCTCTTCACAGCAGAGTGTAATTGCGATGAGCTTGCAGTTGGCAGGACTGAGTTACAAGGATCTGTAATGACAGCCTTTCTTTCAGTGCGAACTCAGGTGACCTCAATACGAGTGTAATGTCCCCAAATGCAGCCATAGGTCTGTAAAGTTAGGAATAACACTGGGAAGGACCCGTTAACTAACTGTATACAAAACATCATGGAAATCTACCGTTAAAATCCTTTGTACTTTTTTTATGAAGAAGACCATTGATCAGAAGAATTTTCATCCCAACACCTGCTCTACCGAACGGCAAATGTGATGACTTAATGACGCATATAATGAGGAGTACAATTGACTGTGGGCTTATAGAACAGGTTGGACCGCTCCTGCTAACCTTTGTTTACGGAGATAGCGTCCAGATTAAAAAATACAAAAACGCTTTCTTACGCGAAGAATTGAGCTTATTTTACCATGTAGCTTGGCCCTTGACAAAAGATCTTCTGATCTAGCCTCCACCAGGCCTTCCTACGAGGGGTACTGATGGTAGAATTCGGCAAAAAGGCGAATAATTGGCCAGTAAAGTCAGTCCACGGTAAATTCGACATTTCCCCGCGCCTGTGAATGAAACCCTCCGGTGGCCAAACTTATGAGTATCTGGCAAATATTTTACCCTATAGCCGGCGTGGTCAGTATGGTAGAGACTACTTCTTACCTGCCTGTGGTTGTAGACCTCCCCATTGCAGCACAGCCACAGATGCGGGTACTTCCTGATCCGCATGGGCTGCATGCCGTGTTCGCCATCGTTGATGCACAGGCGGTGGAACCCCAGCACACACCGGTCAAAGTGCCGCACGCTCTCCAAACGGAAACAGTCGGGACCTTACGGTGGAAAGGTGCTCTAGTTAGGGTTCATGACTTGGAATCGAAACTTGGGAAAGACACCTAACATTTGTTTCCTCACTCTACTCCCCTGGACAACAAAAGGATGGGACGTAGTTTGGCTCTGTATGCATGTCATGAATTTGTACTTGTTGACTGAGGGCTGTTGACAAAGGCTATAAAGATTTTGTGCTTGAATCCAAATTTTGTGCCATGGGGAAAAGTTGAACAAATGAACAAACAAACCTTAGCTGTAATTCTTAGTTCAGAGTTTCATATTACCCACTTGCTAGAGTGCATCACCTCTGTGCCCTGTATATTCTGTTGATTAATAGAAGAAGAAAAAAAAACACACAACAAACCTCGATGGGCGATCCTCTGCGCACACGAGCACTGCTCTGCTACGTTCTCCCCGCTGCTGAATAACGCCCAGATACCACACATTGTCCAGCTATTATATATAAAGACATATAAAGAAAAAGGCATTTTTCAACATTCCATCGAAATAACTGGTACAATACAATACAAGACTACTGCTGAACGACGCCATACCTAAACGGTGTCACCATTCTACAAATTACAATGCAATCATTCTACGTCAGGAGAGAAGACGAGTAACATGCTCTGCTTACATAATGCAACTTACCTTTGAACAGACTCTGATGAACGGATCTTGAACTCTTCTTCTCGAGTAATGGTCCCGGTGAATACTAAGATGTTTAGCTCATGCAGTCTTACTGACGCTTAGCTGTCACAACATAATATGCCTTTGTTATGATCGAGGACATCATACAAGGTGTCTTTGTTATGATGCACGCCGGTGGGGATGATGACTGGATGCGATGAATTATTTAGTGCTTTTGTTGGTGTAAGCGGTATCATTATATGACGTCCCGAATGGTGACGGGTGGAAAGTTACAGAAACGCTAGCTGTACGCTGATTGGTTAATGAGAGAAAGGGTTCCTAGATCCCGGGGTAGGTAATGCGGTGTGACACCGCCCGGGGCAGATAGTGACTAGGTAGAAAATGAGGTACAACACCTTTATTTGTATGTATGATTTCTTCTCTCTGTCCACATATTCTTCTATCGTGTTCATCTTTATCTTAGTGGCGTCGAATAAACCTAGTGGCTTAAGAGGACATAGGATTGAGAGGATATGGGTTCTATTCTATGCATTTCTAGCCATACGCTTTGTTTGTGAAAGGCACTTTGCAAGATTATCCTCACTAGAACGAGTACAGTCAGACCTGGTCGAGCAACCACATTAAAGCAGTCTCGTCCATTTTTAAATAATAAACTCCACACTGTCCTCAGCAACCATTTCCCTCAATCCCCTGGAGTGGTTGCTGAGGACAGTGTTGACTGCATTTCGGACTTATGCTTGTGAAGAAATGTAGTGAAAGGGAATGGTTGGGCCCCGCCTTCTAATGACGTGCCCTCGATAAGTCCTTTATCTTACTGGCGTCGACTGACCTCGTGGCTTAAGAGGACACAGGATTGAGAGGTTATAGGTTCTATTCCTTGCATTTCTAGCCATATTTTTTGTTTGGGAAACTAAAGGATTTCACAGTATCCTGAATCTGTCACAGGAGCATAATGAGCTAACATCGACGGCTGCTATTGTTATTGTCCGTGTCCACTTTCCTACAGTTCTTCACTTTATTGGTGTCACAACGATGTAACGCAGAAGCGTTTCTTTCTCCAGTTTTCAACAAAAATGCGCACGTGACACAAAATACGTACAGAGTCCATCGGTAAATAAAAGCGTGGGCATCGACAACGAATTTGTTTGTGGCCCCACAGCACATAAGAAAATGCTTGTGATGAAATGCAGTTAAAGGAAAGGGTTTGGCCCCGTCTTCTAATGACGTGCCCTCTATACAGTCCTTTATCTTAGTGGCGTCGAATGGCCTAGCGGCTTAAGAGGACACGGGAATTAAGGTTACGGGTTCTATTCCTTACATTTCTAGCCATACGTATTGTTTGGGAAAGGCACTTTGCACGATTATTCTCACCCAAACGAGGTGTAAAAACGAATACGGTCAAACCCAGTCGAGCAACCACATTAAAACAGTCTCGTCGATTTTTACATAGTATTAACTCCACACTGTCCTTAGAAACCATTTTCCTTCAGTCCATTGGGTGGTAGTTGAGGACAGGGTTGACTGCACTTCACCTCAGCTTGGGTGATGAAATGCAGTGGAAGGGAAGGGTCAGGCTCTGCCTTCTAATGACGTGCCCTCGATACAGTGGATAACAACCCGCAGTCCCCAGAGCCCACGATAAGGGTAATGAACTACATTTCTCTAGCAGTACCTTCTTGACCTTCAGCATGACATGTGGCAGAATTAGATACTAAATTGAAACCTCATTGCCTTCGCCGTAGGCAGAATGGTATATTTTTGGTGGGGATTTGTGGAGTGATGGTGATGGCGATATAACTCTTGATGCCATGAACGGATGTTGGTGATTTTTGGTTTGGTACGTTTCTGTTGGAGAGACAAAGGTCAAGTTCGAAGATGGGTCTTATGGAGGGGTTCCTTCGGTGCTGCAGCGGACCATTCGTGTTTGTCGGTTTGTTTGTTTATGGCATAACTCGAGAGAAATTAAATTGATCGTGATGAAATTAAGTAGGTTGTCGGGGGTCGGGGGAACAAAGATCAAGTTCGAAGATGAGTTTTGCACAAGGGTTTTAGTTTGCAAGCTGTTGAATTCAAGTGGAAATTTACAGAAACCCCCAGTGTGCTAATACCCCAGGAAGAGGTCTCACGAAATTCACAACGCATTATCAAAACCTGACCGCTAGTAGCAGCTGACGTTTTCCTAAAACTTAAAGCGGCTGATTACGCTCTATAGAAAATACATGCAGGCCTTTTTTAGGCTTTTGGAGTTTCAAATATATTTTATCTGTCTCGAGTTTAACATTATATGATATATGAGCTCTAACGCTTCAAGAATTACGGCGTATTTTGAGGTGGGCTAGGGGTATAGGTGCCAGGATGTGCAGCTCAGAAGGAACATGTCCCATGTGCCTGAAGCAGAGAATAGAACAACATACATATATTTATATATATACTAAACAAAAAGAAAGCACACTTTCAATCAGGTTTGATATTTCATATTCAGCTTCCTACAGTTTCGAGTGACGAAACATGAGTAGCAAAGTGTTTTATACCACAACCAAGGACTTCACATTATAGCCGACGTTTTGATGACCACCTTTGACCTTGGGATATTTGGAGTTTCTTCTTTTCACAACCAGGAATCTCACCTGCTGACGTTTCGGTGTCTGTCAGACACCTTCTTCAGAACTTCTGACTGGAGTACTGCTTCTCACCGCTATAAGTAGCCGGTGTAGGTGGCGCTTTTGCAGTACTCAAGTCAGAAGCTCTGAAGAAGGTGTCTGAAAGACACCGAAACATCAGCAGGTGAGATTCCTGGTTGTGAAAAGAAGAAACTCCAAATATCCTATGTTCTACCAACCTGATGAAACTATTTTCGGAAACGTCTTTGACCTTCTTTGATACTGACTGGTTGTACTCTGTCCTACAGCTAGTTGTCGCTGCCGCAGTTATACATGCGGTTCCAAACGTAATGAACTGTCATTTCTTGGTTTTTAATAAAGAACTCGGTCAGCTGCCAACCTGACAAAATTATCTAGAGTTCGAAGAAGTCTATTTCATCATGAACAGTGGTTATGTAACACTAAGGTGTTAAGGTTTGCAAGCGGCAAATGTAGTATTCTCCCTTTAGATTTATACGATAAAACTGTCAAGTGTAAAGAGATTTTTAGATTAAGTACCTAACTGAACTTGACAGTGCTTAACAAATATAATCAAATGATCTATGCCCAGCATCCCAACATAGCTCAGGACAGTCCTAGTCTTTACAACACAAAACAAACTATAGAAAATGTCAATCTCATTAACTTCTTTACGTTTTCTTCGAAATTGCAACTCCAGCCTTTGTCATGAAATTATTTGGATCCACCTTCAATATCGTCCGTGTGTCAAAGATATTGATTGCAGTTTCGTGACCTGTGGATAGTAAACCCTTGAGCACTCGCTGCCGCCCTTTGATCCCACCTTGGGCGCTCTTGCGCCGCTCACTGCGCTCGCTGCGCGCTCTCTCTGCGCTCATTGTTGGATCGCCATCCTTGGCGCTCTCACGGCGACTGTTTTGAACGTGTCCTAAACAGTGGCCGAGGTTACGGCGCTCATGGCGCGCATGGTGCTCTCTGTGCGCTCCATTCGTGCTCTCTCGGCGCTTGCTCTGCGCTCTGGCCAATCTGAGGTCGCAGAGAGAACGCGGTGAGAGCGCCGTCCTAGTGGAATGGGGGGATGGTGGTGGTGGGGGGTAGGGGGGGCTTAAGAGACAAAAGACACTTAAGATTGCCCTGAGCCACGTTTCACAAGTCCAGCTCGTGCACCAGTTGCCCCATAACTACAGTTCCGTATTTTTCCATATCGTATTAATCTAAAGAGAGAAATAAGTACATTTATAAGTAAGACCAGCAAGCAGAAGTATTAAGGGTCCTTTCACACTTGTGCGTATATTCAAGTGCGCATGAGTTCCGCAGTAACATTGTTTTGGGTTTAAATAAGGTTTGCGGGGAATTTGTTTTCTACTTTGACCCACCGTTGAGTAGCCTATGGATCAAACTTAAGAAATCAATTATTCGGCTGCAAACTTAACCTAAACCAAAAACATGATAATACGCAACTCATGCGGACTTGCATATATGCACAAGTGTGACGGGGGTGTAAAACACAGAGTGAAAAATGCAAATTGTGGACTATTTAAGGACTGATACATTATAATTGCAGGAATTGGGATGCATACTGCAAAGTCATACCAGTATAGCTTACGTAGTGCTTTAGAAAAGGATAGTAAGGGTTACTGATTGTTGAGTTCGGACTAATAAATGAACTGCAGGCGGTGGCATTTGCCTTTGCATACACAAATAATTCAGCCCATATCTCACTGGACTGCCATTCTTTTGTCACTGCACATCTCTCTTTCATGCATTTCAATCATTTAACAGTGGTTTTCAACTAAATCATAACACTGCGATTTCCGCTAACCGCCTACTTTGGGCACGTCAGTGTGACCGCACGGGAAAATTTGCCACGATGATTTCCGCCAACGTGCCGCAGTCCAGTTAGATTTGAACTTTAACAGCAGGAAAAGTAATCAAGGATCAAGCCATATTGATTTGATTGTATGGATGACATCCGCGCGTCCTTAAATTTTGTCGGGTTTCGCCTAAAAATTGTAATAATACTGTAATTCGTACATAGCGGCATGAGGACATATTTGATGTAAATTTAAAAAACCATGTATTTTGAAGAATTGATACTAATGTCGTTGAATGCCAAGGTCGATTCCAAAGTCAAAACAGGATATGAAAGAACAAAAATGAAAAAAAAACTCTTATTCGGTACACCATACTTTGTGTGTTTAGTCATTTGCTCAACATTCCTGGACGCGTAGATTTTATAATGAAGGCGATCTTTTTTGCCAATCGTTATTCGCACGCTCGCGTCAGTTTTGGGGTTCCCAGAGGATGCCATCCATAGAAACAAATCGACATGGAAAACTATTCAATCTAAACTAGATCTGAGTAAATGATTGTTAAGGTCTTGTTTAAGATCTCGGTTTCTACTCGGTTGCTGCACACTTCTCTTCAGCAGCTACCTTCCACCGTCCGTTCGCCATTTAGCAAGTCGCTGTAAACAAAGGGGGAAAGACAAAGACAAAAGTTGATTAAAGTTGATTAAAGGGATGACATGTACCCTCCGAAGAAGAATGATTGGTTCGCTGTACATTGAATCAAACAACCAAAAATTCACATATTTTCTATTGATTGGTTTTCAACCAATCATTATCTCTTGGTTGTTCCTTTTATTTTTTTCTCTCTCTGTTATTCTCTATTGTCATTTGTTCATCTAACATTCGCTTGGACCGATGCAATGGCCGATTGGGTAGAGTGTTCGCCTTGCACACGGTAAGTCGGGAGTTCGAACCCCGGCCAGGTCATACCAAAGACTTTAAAAATGGTACATATTGCTTTCTCTGCTTAGCACTCAGCATTTGGGAAAGGGTATGGAAGTTGAACACACATAACTACCAGTGGACTAGCCCCCTGCTGTAGTGACTTGCACAAAGTTGTGTGGCCCAAGGCCTGAGAATCGGAGATGGGCGCCGCCATATGTTCCACTAAGTGGCGCGGGAAGACTTTAACTCAACTTTATAATTCGATTCGTAATTCATTTGATACTTGCATTAGAGATTAGTTATATATGTGTTACTTTGATACTTATTACAGTCATTATGCTACCTTTCAATTGATATTCATCTATGTGTTATCATTTTTCAGTTATGTTTATTCATTTTGGGTTTATCATCATTATTTGTTATCGTTGATATTTTGGAATACCAAGCAACATGAAAGATTCGCACATGACATATTGGTCTTCATCTATCCCAACACAAATTAATGTATTCTTGCATTACTATCACTGTGTATATTTCTTGATATGTTGTGAAACAAACATAGATAGATAAAATGGAGGATAGGAACTAGTCCAATCTTATCGTCACAATCTTTTGGGAACGGACTTGAAATATATACGTTTGGTGTTTCTATAGTTTCAAAGGCGTCAAACAAGGCCTGCCGATGATTGCCCCAATAAAAGTGACGTAGCAAATTAAGTCACTCACCCGTTTCACAGATGAAACGGTTCCGCTTCTTGCTGCAGTTGACCACAGCCCACTCCTTGCGAACACGGTGGATGATGACGCAATCCCGGAGCTTGTGGTGCTTTGGCGGGTTGTCGACTCGGTGCCAGTTGCTGTAGTCGCCATTGTTGAAAGCGGTACCGTCACTCCACATGAAGGACGTCTCGGTGTGACGGTCTTTTAATCCAATCCAATAGTTCCTGTGCACGTGGAAGGAAGTAGATAATAAAAGACAAAGGGGAACCTATCTAGAACCTAATATAACGCTTATTGTATAGAAGTCAAGCCCTTCAAAAGTTATAAAGAATTACGTTTTTGTAATCTAGTTTAGCCACTATTATACTGGTTTTATATCCTGTTCTTTTATCTCTGTTCTTTGCAATTAGCCTTTCGGCCAGGAATTTGCAATAAAGTTATAATTGTTTAATCCGTTTGAAGCACCAATTACCATGATTGTGAAACATCTAGATGTATGAAACAAACCTTCTTGCCAGATTATTGATGATATAATCTTCAATCCACTCTTGTTTGGCAGAGTCCTTGACTGTGACCAGCCTCATTCCGCGAGTCTCACAGAAGCGCTCGGCACTGGTGTAGTCAGTTTTGTCGATTGCCCGTGAGAACCAGTGACACCGGTTGTCGTACATAGCAAAGTTGCCACCAGCCGGGAAGGTTGAGTAGCGAACGTGACAGGTTGGATCTGGAATCACTAGAGGATGCACAAGATTCGGAAACAATAAATCAAGATCTCATACCTTCTTGCAAAATGAAGAGTATTGTAAATTTCTTGACAAAATGGTATCTCCAAGCAGATCTACACGGTGCCAAAAATCGTATATGCTAGCCAGAGAAGCTCCAGTCAGCCAGATAAGCTAGAGGTTCTCTGGCTAGCATATACGATTTTTGGCACCGTGTAGATCTGCTTGGAGATTAACAAAACGGAACGCAATCATGTCCATGTCTTTGTCTGAAATGGGTAGCAAAACGATTAGAACTCGGTTGTGAATAAGTCAGTAGTAGTCTTGGCGTTATTAGGAGTCAGATTTGAACGTCAACCACACCATTGCTGATGCTAATTTAATCCTACCCAATCTCTTGCCTACCTATGAGTTACTTTAAAAAATGGCAATCCATGCAGTACATACATTAGGGTTGTATGTACATTAAAGTCGCTCAATCTGACTGCTTCTCCGTTATGTGTGACTGTGTGTTTGTGTGTGTGTGTGTGTGTTTTTGTGTGTATGTGTGCCTGTGTGTGTGTGTGTGCTTGTGTGTGTGTGTGTCTGTGTGTGTGTGTTTGTTCTCAGAAGGCGTATGATCCATCAGCAGCGCTCACGCGACTTACCGTTGCAAGTGGGAACACCTGACCAGGTGCCGTTCTTTTGACACGTGACCGTACACTGGGCGGCCTCGTACCCAGGATCACACAAGACCTTCACCACGTCCTGGTAAGAGTTGTCACTGGAGTTCAGTGCACCGTTGTCTGGTTCAATTAGTGGTGGGCACTCAACAACTGAAACGACGCAGATTGATATGTAAGTATGCATCTTATAAAATCTAAATCTAATTAATATCTACACGAAGTAGAAGTGTGTGTGTGTGGTTTGTGTGTGTGTGTGTGTCAACGTTCAACGTGCGCGTTCTGAGAACGCCTTAACTTGAATAAAGAGAGTTGATCTTGAGCATTGTGAAGACGTATATCATTTAGCTCCATGTTGTGTCTTGTTCTCCGTCGTTCGTCTTCTCCGTAACCGTCGCTGGCAATATCCAGAGCATTAGGGACAACGACTACACTCATTCCCTACACAAGATTTATAAACGTTTCAGCAAATCATCATCATGTTTTAGTATTAACGTCATCATTTAGCCCTACTAAATTTGTTTTTTTTTGTAACCCCTTCAGCTAGCCTCTTTAGCCCCCAGGCTACGACCTCAGGCTAGGTCCAATTAGCCCTCAGATTAAGACATCAATTATCTAACGTAATGATAAGCGCTTCGTAAAATGTATTCTAGCGCATTCGTTGTGAATTGTGGGTGGCCAATGACCGCAGCACTAGCTAACTTTTAACTTATAAAACCTCTTACCACAGTCTGGGGGAGGGGCATCACTCCAACTTGCATCTGATTGACAGACACGTTCCCAGGCCGTGGCCAAGACTCCGTATTCACATTCAAACGTGGCGACCGAACCGATGGAGTAGTTGGAGATAACCAGGGTGCCAGGAACATTAGGAGGGTCCAGCAAAACACAGGTAAACAACTCTGAAATTATAAGCAGGAGTGAAGACATTAACAGACATTAGATTGATTGGATGATCTTGTCGACATGCCGTATTGAACAACTTTCCTGGTTTATATTAAGACATCTGGTCCGGGGGAATACGTATTCAAACTTTTTGTTATCATTTGAGTATTGATACTGGCAAGCTTAGGAGACATGCAAAACAGCATAAACCGTGAAAAATGTTAGAATTGAATGATTTTGGTTGACGCTCTGCAATTAGAAACATTAGAGTCAGTGCCACTCTTCTTTCAATCGAATAAGGACGGTACAAAAAGTTACTGTGTGCAAAAGAACGTATAAATACTGTGTGTCGTATATGATGGAAGACGAAACACAATCCATTTCAAATTCTCCCTTCAACGATCAAGAAAGAGAGGAGCAATTTAAAAGAGTCCATCGTATTCCATCCTATTCACGCTGACAGATGAGAAGAAAACTACCCCCTACTTAGCATTAGAGAACCCACAAATTACAGAAAAACTACGATCTTTCGTCTTCCAGTGTCTCGCAAAAAAGGGTGCTCCCAATAGGTTATAACTAAGAGTCAATATCTAGACTAGAGAAGTCATATGCTATATTGTTCTCCACTCTCTTTCGGTCCTTTTCATGTTATATTCGCTTGCAATCAGCCTCTAGGCAGGGATTTTCAATAAACTCTCCTCATCCATTGTAGTTGTAAGTACAGGTTAATAAGTAAATGCCTCGTAAGTACATGTACGGGGTTTTGTGTACTAAGCACACCTTCTATCTGTTCGGTATACTCCTGGACGGCGCGGATCGACACATTTGCAATCGATAACCTCCCAGTTACCAGGACATCATACAGACAGGCTTGGTTGTCGCCACACACATCCTCAGCAGCGGCCTGAAACACATTTCATCAAGTCATATCAATATTACCACATTAAAATGTATTAATGTATAGTTTTACATTCTGACACTGATATTTTCCTTTTCTGACAAAGTTGTATCGGCGACGGTAATTGCAGTTGGAAGAATTTTCATGCGCTATGTCTTTACCCACCATTAACATGAATCCACCGTGTTACATGAATCCGCCACTTTGAAAAAACAGGCTATTTGATAAATCTCTAGTGCAGCACTCCCCGGGTATTCACAGTTTAGACATACAGGGGTGCATTATACTGGGGAACGTTGGGTTGAAAATCTGTATTTTCATAGGGTGGCGGCACTATGTACCCTGGTGGAATTATGTCAGTAAATGTTACACAAAGTAAACAACATTAACCTGGAACTCTGGCGTCACCGGTGGTGTTTCAAAACTAGGGATGAACCCAACGTCGGAGAAACCGCTGTAGCTTTCTCCTGGTCCGTAGGAGAAGAGAGAGTCCTCTTCATCAATCATCCCTGTATGGAATGATGATATATAATATTTTTCGTAACCATTTTTGTAGTACTGAAAGTACTGTCCCTCATTCCATATGTAGATTTAAACACAACTTATTCTTGTTAAACGATTAGCTATCTTAAAGTGCTGACAATTCATTAAAGACACACAGATGCTAATGGTTATATATATATGTGCAGGAGAAAAACTTGTTTACACCTGGGTGCGCTATCTAAAACAGAAACACATCGTGAATTTGAGTATGGACAGAGACGCTAACTACGAATTATGCAAGCTGAGGGCCGCTGAGATCATATAAACCTGATTCTAACATCGATTTTGGCTGCCGGCCTAGTTGAACCTAAATCGTTTTACGACAATACCGTGAATCAGGGTCAGCCTAGTTTCTGATGAGGCAATAAACCAATAGGTTTGAGACGGATACAAAACAGCAAGGAACGAAAGCAATACTGAACAAAGATCAAGGGATCTCAGCAGAGTTTAATTTGTCAGTTTATTCCCAGCTGTTTAAAGACTACTACAAATCCAAGGGGACTCTGCAGCAAATAATGAAATATAATTGAAAATATGATGAAAATGCGAACGCAAACTCACACAGCAATCCAAACTGGTAGTGGATGTCCTGTATGCTGCTATCCGAGGAAACGACAACGCCGCCTGGCGTGGTCAGGTCATCTGCAGGGTCCGCATTCCACTTCCCCAGCAAACCCACAGTTTTACCTCTGAAGCGAAGTGGAAGCGTCACGGCGATGGACAGCATGTCCTGCTCAGCGCGAACTGCCACACTTATGCCGGAGTGGAAGGAGACTCGAGCTTCACTGGAAGTCTCCGAAGTCACCACGAAACCTGAATACAACATATTTGTTAAATTTCTACTGACCTTATATAGTACTTACATGTTTGTCTTGTGTTTGTAAACGTCTTTATATATACGTATATAGTACATTATATAGTCACCAGAGTAAGTCATTTGTATTTGTAGCAGCCGTCGGCTTGGCTGTATGTATATATAAACGTATACTGAAGCAAATAAATCGAACCAGGTCGGTACAGAGTAACGAGGTAACCAATCTAAAGTACCTGTGAAATCTTGGACGGTTAGTTCTTGGAAGTCCGTCAGTTGACCATCGACCAGGATGTCCATAGTGCGTACTTCATTCAGCTGCACCTGTGCAGTTTCCGATGAGTTTTCCTTCATCGACAAAGAAGTGAGGATTGTTGCGTTCACCACAGAACCTTCAAAGTAAAAGTAAAAGCCGGTCATAATATATGCGCCTAACAACAAGCTATATTCTGAATGGAGTTTGAACTATAAACGCCAACACAAAAATTGGACTTACCCAAATTTTCGACTGAACAGCACCAGTCTTTGTCAAGGAATGAGCAATCCACTGCTTCTGTGACGTATTGCTCATTCCTTGACAAAGACTGGTGCTGTTCAGTCGAAAATTTGGGTAAGTCCAATTTTTGTGTTGGCGTTTATAGTTCAAACTCCATTCAGAATGACTTCTACCAACACAGATGAACTTTCAAGTGAAGAACAAGCTATATTACTAAATGTATGAAACAAAATCTATATAGACAAGAGAAGTACAGAGCCTTACGTATGTCTACTTCATCAATACACACAGAGAAAGTATTTTGTAAGATTTGAAATACAACATGACAATTTAACATAAACAATGTATTTAATGGTAATGATTAATTCTTGTAAGACCTTTTCGTGATGTTGGGAACTTTCTATGCCCCCCAACCCCCCTCCCCAAGATACAAACTCTTGGAATCACGGAAAATGTATGGACTGGTTTTGTATCAATTGTTGTTGAATATTTTACGCTCATATGAGGAAAATTGAATTAAGTCTTACCATCTTGGATGAGCTGTTCCATGCGGGCCTGTAAGCGGAATTCTCCGTTGTTCACATCCAGCAGCAGGAATTCCCCAGCGCCGTTGAAAGTGTACGAGAAGCCATCCAGGGTTAGGAAATGGGGGTCACCCCATGTCCATCCTGCGATATCGGGAGAAGACATTTTCATATTAAATGATACCATTAAATCTGGCTTCAAAGTATGAAAAGATACAATGAACTTTGTTCTGGTTCTGCTGCTTTAACGTAACACGAGGCTAGGGGTAAAAAATCTTGTCATCTCGAGGTCCCATCATGACCTACTTACATACTTGATATTGATATAATCCTCTTAGTCATTATTGAGTTATAGTGCTGAACCCCACACACGGACGCGCGAATTCTTCCGGAACCATAACCTTCTCGACAAAAGAATGATCATTATGGTAATAAGAGAATAGCGGTTATTCTAGACAATATGTGTGATAATTAAAACCATGAAATTATCATACGAAGTCAGAGATTCCGTGTACTCTGGACCTCCGTTTAATTTTATCTTCGGGTATGTAACTTACTATTGCCTATATACCATGAAACAGCAAAGGAAAGGTTAAGAAATATATTCTGTTAAGTTAACTATATTAAGGGACATGTAATGCTAATGATAAATCACCTGGCCAGGGAAATACGTAGCCAGCCCCATCGTTGGCTGGCCTTAGCTCAAAGTATAGGTTGCACTTGCTGGACAACTTGCAGCAAACGTTCCAAGGATAAATGTCAGCTCCGTAGTGACTGTTGCAGTCAAATGAAAACATTGCAAATTCTTAGAGGTTTTATTTCATGCATGACCAGTTAACATCTGATTTAATAACTATGATATGAGGAAAACAAAAAGGCTCATTTTCAAACTCATGTCCAAATGACAATTGAAACGGAATACACATATACGATATTGTATATTGGTACAAAATGTTTAGCCTTTTTTTATGTTTCTACATGCATTACTGCGGGATTGACTTCTTCTTTAAAGGCATTTGATTATCGATGGACCCACGTTTTAGATAATGAGTAATGTGATTTTACGAAAGAATTTGTTTCTGGTTTGAGATTTTTCGAAAGCTTTAGGGATTGTGGTATCTGTTTCAGACAGCCTGTTTCTAATAAAGCGACGGATAAATAGATGGAAATGAGTCTGCATGCTATCATCATTAACGAAATAGTCAGGTAGATATCGGTAAGGCGTGGACTCTAGTATGCTTTTACAGATACTGTGGATCGCAATGTTACATCTCTCACCGAAGTTTCGACGATGCATGTATCCTGTCTGGGGTCCCTCGTCCCGGTCCATCTAACACTGGACGCCTACGTTCAGTGTAGCAACACTGCTGACCAGACCCCTGGGACCTGGAAAATAGGAGACGCTATGATGGTTAGAGTTTAAAATCAGGCTATAAGCAACTTTCAAATCAAGACAGAATTTTCATAATCTTCAGGTGAACATAAACATCGTTAAGATTGCAAGAACGCATGATTGACGAGGAAAATCTAGAATAGCCGCCTTTGCTAATACAAGACTCTCATCCTTTTGACAAACTGATACTTTATTTGCATAGATATTTATGATCACCCAGTCTTAGATAAAGGTTAACATTATTTGGCGAAGGTTTGAAGAAGCTTCAACTTTGATATACAGTATACTTACGTTTGTCCAATTGACAGCACACAATGGTGAGCTCCAGGATGGTAGAGGCAGTTCCTGGGGCTTGTTGAAGTAGGAACACACGCTGGGTCCGCCTGAAAGGATCCTGTATCCTCCCGGGCTTGGAACAATGTGCGCGGACATGGGAAATCCCTGGACAGTTCTTCAAGAAAGTCGGGAAGCAGTCTATCTTCATCGTACCACGATTGACACAATGCTGGTGCTGTAGTTTGTACTGCCAGGTATGTCGATATTTCTCCATACAGCACCCTGGAAGTATGGGAATATATTTGAAGTTAAAGTAGCCCTTTAGAAATACAAGTAAAAGCAATGCCACTGTATATATATAGAATTTCCCATACGCTTTGTTGTATGTTCAAGTTGCTCGTAAAGATTGTGGTTACAAATCTACCTAGACTTCCAATGTCCAGCAGATACAGATAGAGCGCCAGCTTTCACAGCAGCGACCGGTATCCACCCGTCTGCAGTAGAAATGGTGTAACTGCCCGTATTTGGAATATTGCTGCCTAATTGTGCAACGGTGTCCCAGGTCCCGGTTGTGTCATCGAACCCATGTAAGCGCACATTAACTGTGTTGCCATCAATGCTGGATGCATGCCATTCGATTGTGATGGTTTCATCAGAATTTTCAGTAATTTCCAAATCTGCTACAAGTCGGTCTGGATCAACTGAAAAAGTAATAGTATATTTTGTATATGATACAAAACTTTTAATGTTTCATATCAATAAATTAAAGAATCATCAGAGACAATCGCATATGGTACAATGTACGGCAACAGTTAAACAACAACGAACCAGGGTAATCTATCCTACATTCTGAAATACAGAAAATATACTTATAACGGAATACGTGCTGCGACATAGCTTTATCTTGCAAAACATGGGGTAATGTCATTGCTTCTCACGTACCTGATGTGTACACAGTTTGATGGTCGTATGTATTTCCCCCATCCATGGAGAGTAGTAACGTGACCCTGCCAGGAGCAGCGAGAAATGGCGCGATGCACGCTGTCGTGATATTACCGTCAATCCAACCTGATACCTGAGAAGTGAAATGTTAATAAACATCTTCTTGGTTACTACGTTCCGAGGACGGAAGCCTATCTTTTTCCTGTCATTGCAAATGTGAACGCAGAGTCCTCTTCAGAGTTTGGTTTGAATTTAATGCAATTCGCGGATTTTTTTCTTCTTCATCTTTTTATTTACTTTTAGCATCCTCAGTTTGTTGTACAATCTCACTTTTGCATCGTTGATTTCTTGAATACAAATGAGTCGACCGTCATAGCTAGAGGAAACCAAAAGCTGGGTTTCTATAGAAACATTGGTGACGGCCAGTTTAAATGTAATTCATTCTCCATTGTAATACATTCTCCAGCTGGTGTCAAGCCACTACTAACATCAACTGACCATGCAACTCTAATTGTCTTCATTCTTTCAATGTCTTTCTCAGATGCTGAAAATTTTTAGAGAAGGATGACGACAATTTCATAACAAAGAGAAATAATTTATGATACAAAGGTAACGGAAAATATGATAGCGGTGAAGAAGAAGAAATACGAACCGGATCCTTGTCCCCAAACTTGCACCGGATGTTGACATTTTGATCTTCAAAGCATATTCCGGATATCGAAACCTTTGTTCCACCCAACATTGTCCCAAAGAATGGGAAGATGGCGATTTTCCCTGTCGTAGAAAAATATCATGCTTTCAATCTAGTGTGTATGTCTCATCGCGACCTCTTTGACATAAGCAACCATCGGCAAGGATTTAATACAGCCTTTTCGATAACAGACAGTAGAAAGACAGTTAATACTGCATGACATATTCATGTACATTTTGTACTGACCAGATGATAGTGAAAGGGCCAGGGTTGTCAACACAAAGTCACTAGCAAACAGCTAGTGGTACATGCATGGATACAATACATCAGATTGAGAAGGTTAGGTTTTACTTTAACGTACCGTCCGAATGACACCCGCCGTCCCGAATAACGGCGCTGTCAATGCGGAACACCCAGCGGCCTAGGATGTTGACATTTGATGTTGTCTCTATGTCCACAATGGCGTCAGTTCGTGAGGCAGGGACAGAAAAGTACTGCATACCATTTCCAGCATTGAAACCAACCTGTAATAGAAAATACACAATCATTTAAAGACAATACTTAGTAAGTATGAAATGATAAGCCAGTACGTGATAGGTAGAATAACGTATCGCTGGAAAAAAAAACAAGACCGTGCATCTTAGCAAGTGTAATGTATCTAATTTTATGTGCACAAAAATATGTGAAGAGTATGTTATTGTGGAAAAAGACTACGTGTATTTTTGGGGTACTCATGCATTTAACCCCCCCCCCCCCCCTCCTCCCCCCAACACACACATATCAGATAATACAAATAAGATATAGAAATTTAGGCCGGACGAGGCGGCTGGTATAATTTGGCTTGGCCTAGCGAACACACCGGGATCAAGTTCTCGAACCAACCAATCAGCATCCAGCAAGGCACATGTGCGTGCAGACCAGCGACTACGTTCTGTTAGCGGGACGCTATTTCAAATTCTCGATATATCTATATCTCGTTTGTCAGGATTCTGACAACTTTTCGTAGTTTTTACTCCATACGAGTTTGCCTTCATCCTGGTCGGATTATCGTATGTAGACACAGGACGTCTTCCTTCGATTTGCGGTGAGTCTGTTTTTTCCTCTATCTGTCTTTGCCTTTTGCCAACGTCATGACTGAGGGTGGAAAGTCAAGAATTCTCATTTTGAGTCATTCCTTTGTCAAGTTATTGGAAATGTTTATTCATGACAGAAAGTTCAAGGCCTCAGACCATGTCTTCAGTTTTGGCATGTTGCCAATAGGCTGCGACGTTGTTTGGAAAGGATTCTCGGAGGGACATGTTGATGACCGCCTCCCGCAAGGAGACCTGATCATTATGGAATTGGGTTGTAACGACAGTTGAACAAGATCCTATGAATCATTTTTGTTTATATAATAGCCCCCTTGTTCATTTATAATGATCCTGGGCATTCATTATTAACGTTATTTTGAGGGGTCAGAATATGTTAGCTACGTATTCCGTACTCAAGCAGACCTGATCATTATGGATATTGGGTTGTAATGACAGTTGAACAAGATCCTATGAATCCTTTTTGTTTATCTAATAACCCAATTGTTCAGTCATAATAATTCTGGGCATTCATTATAAACGTTGTCTTGAGGGGTCAGAATGTGTTAGCTACGTATTCGGTACAACACACGCCTTCCCCATCTGCTTTTTGTTGTCGCCTTTCGGCTTCTCTGGGCCGGTTTGTCACTAGCGTTCCCATTGGCGGGTGAAAATATTTTGAACGAGCCTTTGGTTAGAAATGTTACAAGGTTTGTAATCATTTCTTGAGAGACAGAATAAGTGTGCTGACTGTATTTCTCACACGTGCTGTTTCGAACTCGCTTGTAGAGACGAGTATGGTCTCGCCTTGTTGTATTTTCTCTGTTCACATGCCAGTCAATAAAACTTGCTGGTGTTCCCACCAAGAAATATTCTGCGTAGAGTGATTATGGGTTCTTGATTGATCACAATAACGGCCGAGAAGGTAGGCATAAATTCATTTTCATGAAATGAAAATAGAAATTTAGGCCGGACGAGACGGCTGGTATAATTTGGCTTGGCCTAGCGAACACACCGGGATCAAGTTCTCGAACCAACCAATCAGCATCCAGCAAGGCACATGTGCGTGCAGACCAGCGACTACGTTCTGTTAGCGGGACGCTATTTCAAATTCTCGATATATCTATATCTCGTTTGTCAGGATTCTGACAACTTTTCGTAGTTTTTCCCTCCCACCCAGCCCTAGCGGCACCCAATTAAGGTGTGATATAACGGGGATCATGTGGGAACATGTGGGATTAGATGTTGAAATCTATCTTGCTCGTTATCATTTTCAGTTGCAATCTGCAAAATGATTCTACGGTAGCGAACCACGGATCGTCTAGGTTTGGGTTACATATGTACGTGCTTGAAGCGGCAAGTGCTCTCCACACATACATTTAGGGGTTGCCTCATTGATTGAGGCTCTTATTTGTCTGTCTGTATTTATTACTTATGCCATGTTAGGCCGGGCTGGGTTTATAGTTAATGCTTTATGTGACCGTTTCAATCACAGTTTTTGTTTATGTTTGATCTCAAACTCAAAACGCGCGTGGCAAATATTCCTTGTTATTCAACTAGGCGTAACGTACATGACATACTTTGAACAACATAATAATTTTGTTTCTAGATTTCGCTATTTTCAGGGATTTATTTTCGACTAAGCAGCAAGAAAAAGCCGTTTACATTCTTTAAGTCCGTGTTTGTGCATTCAGAGATTTCTGACTCGCCCTGCCCACATCAAAGCAGGGCGGCCTGTCAATTTTAATCAACATGCGGGGTTAGGTTACATGTTTGCTACATAAATGAGTTCAATTGCAACTTATAAAACGCAAGTTCATTCGACGTGTACTAGTCAGGTAGTCAAGCTAGACTAATAACGTTTGCCGGTTCGGAGCCGACTTGACTTATGTACAGCGGGAGCAGAGATTCCTCCCCGTGGTATCATATTCGAATCGTGGTCAACGCAATGACCGTGACGTAAAAGGGGGAGGGCATTCGAAGCTGCGGTTATTTCGTTCTTCCAGACAGGTTTAATCGCGACATAGAATAACTAAAACCCACTGTTGTTGTTTTTGTATAGTTTTATGCCTTGCATAATATGTAAGTTTGCGTGACGACTGTTGGATATGTTTCATGTAAGAGTTGCCACTACGCAATGCCCCTGCCTCGAATGTAGCCATTGTTTATTGACAAATTTTCCTGGTGGCGCAAAAATCAGTGAACTGTTCACAAGTCCATGTTTAATCTAGACGACAGCTCTATACATGAAGTTGGGTTTATAGCTAACGATTTTACTAAGCACTGATTGCTTCAGCATAACGAAAAATTAAAAGTTCTGTCGAAGTTGGGGGTATGCTGAAGTTGCATATATATATCGTTATGCCTTGTGTGACCGTATGACTCACAGGCTTTGTTCATGTTTGATATCTGTGCGACCGTATGACTCACAGATATATTATGCCTTGTGTGACCGTATGACTCACAGGCTTTGTTTATGTTTGATATCTGTGCGACCGTATGACTCACAGATATATTATGCCTTGTGTGACCGTATGACTCACAGGCTTTGTTTATGTTTGATATCTGTGCGACCGTATGACTCACAGATATATTATGCCTTGTGTGACCGTATGACTCACAGGCTTTGTTTATGTTTGATATCTGTGCGACCGTATGACTCACAGATATATTATGCCTTGTGTGACCGTATGACTCACAGGCTTTGTTTATGTTTGATATCTGTGCGACCGTATGACTCACAGATATATTATGCCTTGTGCGACCGTATGACTCACAGGCTTTGTTTATGTTTGATATCTGTGCGACCGTATGACTCACAGATATATTATGCCTTGTGTGACCGTATGACTCACAGGCTTTGTTTATGTTTGATATCTGTGCGACCGTATGACTCACAGATATATTATGCCTTGTGTGACCGTATGACTCACAGGCTTTGTTTATGTTTGATATCTGTGCGACCGTATGACTCACAGATATATTATGCCTTGTGTGACCGTATGACTCACAGGCTTTGTTCATGTTTGATTTCTGTGCGACCGTTTGACTCACAGATCATGGCTAGATATATATATATATATATATATATATATATATATATATATATATATTATGCCGTGTGTGACCGCTGTTTCACAGGCCGTAGGTTGCATAAGAATAAGTGTGAGTCAAATGTCCGGGTACTATGAGAGGCTGGGTACCTGATGGTGAGATACCTGATGATGCCAGCGGGTGACGCGATACCGCCAACTCGGACTACGAGACGGAGAACGGCGGGATATAGTTATGATATTTCCAGGTTTAACAGACTTTTAGGTCTCATTTCGCATAATAAAATACTGGCTACAACTCAGACAACTAGCTATACATTCTTCACATCCTCTTTATTTAGACGCGCTTCTGTCACAATAACATTTAACCGACATGTCACAACAAAGCAAAATCTGCGTACAACAGGTAATGGAAGTACTTGGCAGCCGTGGATACTCATTCATGTGGAATACCGGCAATTTATTATAGACAGTAGACAGACTTGTACATTGTCAAGGAGACTATTGGATGACATATATGTTTTTCAGTATTCTTTTATAATTTTTCTAATGATGAAAAAAAAATAAGTTACAGGAAGTTTATAACGATTTACGACTGTTTCTTGGCGGTATTATTGTCTAGGCACCGTATTGTTGCCTGTTGGTATTCTGTTGGGGCACCGTGTTGTTGCCTGTTTGTATTATTGCTTGGACACCGTATTGTTGCCTTCCCGTATTATCATTGCGGTGCCGTTTGTTGTTTTTCTGTATTATTACTGAGGCACCGTTAGTTGCCTGTTTTTACCTTCTTTTTTTTTTTCAGTAGTGTTCCTTTTTTTTTCAGTAGTGTGTTTTCTTCACACAGGACATATACTTAAGACTGCTATCGAAAGACCGCACAGACTATATGCTGCCTTGCTACCATTATTTAAATTCTTACTGGTTTATTATGATACCCTTCGGGAAGAATTTTGAATAATTTCAACAATGACATGATTTTATCTCTCTTCCCTTCTTCGGAGACAAATCGCCGCCACCAACTCGGACGAGCGGCAGACAGCCATTGGCGAGATGTCAGAAGTGGTAAATAATGGAGTTATCATCGGAAGGAGACGGGATGTCCTCACCTACACCATCTATTCAACTAGTTACTAGGAGACCACTGGACAGACCCGATTTAGCAACATTGACAACAATCCATGCCAGTCATCAAGAGTTTGTACGATGCATGTAGTTTCTTTTACCCATGTCGCATGGCTTGCTAGAATTGTTCTATCGAAAAGCTAGCAACAGTCCTGTTCTAGGGTAAAGATACCTTTCTAAGTTTTATAGTGCGGCAAGTGTCCTTACATTGTTAGTTAAAATGTGATAACTTTAAACCCATGCTATAGGGTTTGCCCCTAAGAATTATTCTATATGTGAGGTAAGCAACCAGTTGCTGTTTCTAGATTGAGGATAACTTTGCGATTTTATATATATACTGTGGCAAGTGCCCACATTGTACGCTTGTTATATCTCCCCTCACATTGTTCCATACGTACTTAGCAACGGGTAATTACTGTTAAATAAGGTAAAGAAGCGTGACAAGTGCCACACATGTCTATAAGGCTACCTTATAGTCATGTTATCATATTATATGATGGGCTTTCCAGAATTGTTCTATGCTATTATATGCTATAGGTTTGCATCCAGTCATGGTTCTTCTAGGGTAAGGATACCTTGTGAGTCTATAGTGTGGCAAGTGCACCACTTCGAAATGCAGCGTGAACTTATTTGTTTATCACGCGGGAGCTTAATTAGGAATACATGAAATTCTAATTCTGGTCAGGGCATTGGCTACAGTACATGGTGTAACTGATTCCACCCTCCGACGACTAGAAATATGGTCGTCTTACGCATTTAAAAGATACATACCCATCTAAAAGACCTACACCAGGGCATATCTAGGGCCAACGTCTCGTGGATTCGGGTAACCTGAAATATTCACCAGGACCAAGCGGCCGACGTGATCCACTGACAGCATTGTTTGTGAAGGAAGAAAACTGCTTCGGACACTCGATGTAAAGTACGAGTTTCAGATTGGCTAGACGAACATGGCATATGTAGGGCTAATCATAGAGTAGACTATTTTAAGACCAGGCCGACGCAGAGGTAAGCTGCCCTGGGTCGATCTGTATCCAGTACCAATGTGCTTCATACAGTTGCAATATACTTTATTTGCGTATAACAATGCATGTCGTCACATAGGTATGTTGTTACCTTTGGTGTATTCTATCCAATTGCCAGATTGTACTTTAGAAGCTTATTAAGTTAGCCCATTAAGCCCATTAAGAAGGTTATGGTATTAGCATTTTATCACAGGTGACTTCCATGACTCGATTAATGTGTATATTGTTACTCTATGCTAATTGTTTGGTACGCTACTCAGCACTGTAATACAGGGACAGGGTAAATAGCAATTGCTTTTCTAACGACGATTGATTAAGAATGTCATGGTATATATAGCAGTTAATGCAGGTAGGGTTCATGACTCGATTAATGTTTTTATATACTTCCTTCCTATCATTGTTCCTTATAAGTTGATAGTGCGGTAAGTACCCGTTATATGGTAAACTACCTTTATAGATTCACACCTTGTATCATCATTATCTTCATCATTCTCCCAGATTTACTACGGTAAAATACAATCAATTGTATACTTATATAAAAGTTGACAGTGCGCAAGTGCCCGAAATATGGTCAACTACCTTTATAGATCACACCTTTTATCATCATTATCATCATCATTTTCCCAGATGTACTACGGTGAGATACAATCAATTGTATAATTGTATAAAGTTATGAGTTGATAGTCTGGCAAGTGCGCGTTATATGGTCAACTACTTTTATAGATTCACACCTTTCATTGTTACCATTATCTTCATCATTCTCCCGAATTTACTCCGGTGAGATACAATCAATTGTATACTATATGAAATTTATAAGTTGATAGTGCGGCATGTGCCCGTTATATGGTCAGCTACCTTTATAGATTCACACCTTTCATCATCATTATCATCATCATTCTCCTGGATTTACTCCGGTTAGATACAACCAATTGTATACCAAGATTTTATATAAAAGTTATAAGTTGATAGTGCGGCATGTGCCCGCTATATGGTCAACTATAAAGTTTATAGATTCACACCTTTCATCATTGCTATCATCATCATCATCCTCCCGGATTTACTCCGGTGAGATACAACCAATTGTGTACTTATATAAAATTTACTGTTATACGTTAGAGTGCGGCAAGTGCCCCCCTTGGTTTTCAGTATGCATCATCGTATGGATCATCGTATCTCATGCATATGGTGAACCACCCCTAATTACTTCCATATTAGGGTTAGGCACCAGTGTTTCTCTAGAATATGTTCTGGTTATTAAAGCATTATTACTGCTTACGTTGCTCTTGTGCAGGCGGGTGAAAATATTTTGAACGAGCCTTTGGTTAGAAATGTTACAAGGTTTGTAATCATTTCTTGAGAGACAGAATAAGTGTGCTGACTGTATTTCTCACACGTGCTGTTTCGAACTCGCTTGTAGAGACGAGTATGGTCTCGCCTTGTTGTATTTTCTCTGTTCACATGCCAGTCAATAAAACTTGAAAAAAGCTAGAGTTATTATATGCCACAAGCACTGTGAAATTGGGTTATATTGCACCAGAATCTAGCCTAGTGTATGTTTTTTTTTAGCATGCAACTTCAACTAAGAAATCTAATAGACTTTTTTGAATTAAACAAAAAATGCATAATTGTAATTTTACAGTGGCCGTCTTGAAGAGTGTCTATTTGTTGGAAAGTGTCACGACATTTATAGAAGAAAATGACTAACACCAATTTTCGAACGTCTTATGTGGATTTTAAGAAATATTTACTTACCTGAGCTGCTATTCCTCCCAAACCTGTCCTCGGGTCTCCTCCACTGTCGGTCCCAGAGGTCCACGTGATGTCTCCGTAGTTGAAAATGGCAAAGCCGTATCTGCCATTCGACACCAGGACTGCCTGGAAAGTGTTTCTCTTCAGAACGGAAGAAAAGAAAGGTGCCGTCACACTTCTTATATCATGAGTGAACATGTTTTATCCTGATGTGCCCATCTTTGACAACAAATCATCAACAATTCACCATAATTTTTCACCCTATTGTTTTTCATGGAAGACGTCAGTTAATTAAACGTCATCAGTAGAATATACCACATCGGTGCTGTGCAGCCTGACTAATTTGATATTAATGTTCCTACCCAATACGTCATAATAAAATCATAAATATCGTAACTATGACTCTACTGTGCATATAATAGTAGCATTATGTTGGTTTTTAAATCTGGAATTCGATATGTATCAAAATCATAACTAGAAATACATTGTTGCCTGTGCTCCAGTAAAAAGACACTTCGTGCCATGTCGCAATGAAGACCCATGTGGCATGGAAGTTAGGAAGTTCAGGGAAGGCTGTGATGATATCTGTTGTGGCGCGTTCAAGAATGCTACTGTCAGTTGTCTCACGATACATCACATGTCCTCCTAGCCATGTGATTACATCGGCCCAGAAGGGAGCTATCAAACGTCTGCCGTCTCCAAGAGGAAAGGGATCAGGGGTGTACTGCCATAGCTCGTCCAGAAGGGATATCACTCCGTTGGTGTTTACCTGTAGACCAATAGGTATGTGAAAGTGTCTGCGAATGGAATTCAACATATATTATTCCCCTTCATAGTCAAAATAGTTCAAACCCCTAAGTCAACAAGAAAACATAATACTGTTAAAACACCTATTTCCACACTGAACTCATGTATAAACGATTACTCTTCGGCTAGAGGCGTCCCTTGGATTAGACGTAAAATAAAGGTCCAGTATTTTGGGGAGAACCACACCTTTCGCAGATTAAAGAACTCAACAATTAAATTTAAATAAAGCAGAGAACCTTTCCGGTGTGGGTGGGCATAATAAGTCCGTCCAGATATGCAAGTTTTACTCTGCAGTGCAGCACATAGCTGATGTGTAACGCCATGAGAAGGTTTAACGGGTACGCAATACAAAGTCATACGAAAAAAGCCGGCATTATTTATATGTTCACAGACACATGTACATGCATGAGGATACTAGTTCAATAATCTATTCATATTGTCAGGGGCATAACCATTGACAACATTTTGAAACAAAAGAAATATCCATGCGTCACCCATAGAGAGTTGTGTAAACGGTTGAAGTATGGCAGTGATATGGATATTGATATCATCTCTCCTCCCTCATCGTTCGGTGGAGCCACTGTATCACCCGCCAATCGTCCGTATGGGTACAACACATGGCTCATTTCCTGAGATGCAAAATATCATCACGGGTAAATGGAGACCAATTCAGAGAGGTAGGAAATTTCCAATTAACCTAATATGTAATAGTTGCATTGTACATATATTTTCTATCAGCATACACAAATCCTAATGAATTGTACAACATTATGTCCAACATTGTAAACACAAGAGTAGTGTCGTAAATTCAAGCGTCCAGACAGGCTTCAGTTAAACGTCGACTTTCAAGTAGTTTAGAAACCCAATCTGGCGTGACAGTACCACGCACACCCACACATACAAATTAACAAATAAACACACGGTCACACAAACACGCAAACGAAGCAAAACAGGGTAAGAGACATAAGTCGCCAACGAGCACAGGAGTTACATTGTAAAGAAGGAGGATGGAAAGCGAGCTGTTACCCCGTGGAATTAGGAACGAGAGTGTTCCTCTGCCAATCCATGTGGAGAGCACTAGGTACCACAGGTGTGAAGGGAAGAAAAGGAGGGAAACAACTACAAAGCTAGCAGAAGAAGCGGAGAATGCGTCCCGCTGGCTGCGGTTCAGAAGTGGAGACAAACAGTGGAAAACTCTCGGCTAGCAGTTCCTGGCCAGTACTGCTGCCCCGCCTGCCGGAGGAGGGACTGCTGAAAGGGGGCGAAACCACCAGTGAAGGGAGGAAGCAGCTGAAGAAGCCTAGAGGGGCAGTCGTGATATCAAACTGTATTACGTAAGGTAAACGATTGCAAGGTGTCTGGAATTTTCCATTACTGTTATTCAATATCATATAATTGTCTTTGTTCATTCAACTCACCAAATCTGGCGCCGGCAGTAGCGACTGTGCTGTGGTCTAACAGATAAACCAGAAAAAATGAGAAAGACAACCTACTATTTCCTAGGTCTGACATACTTCTGTATGTGCATTAAATGAAGGAATAGAAATATTGTCAGTTGCAAATTTGTACACACACAATGTCTTTCCTACTTAGTAAATCTATGCTTTCCTGACATCACTGTGTACATGTTAAAGACAGGTAATAGATGTGTTGATCGATAGAGCTAGTTTATTGCAACTGACAGGTAGCGTCAAACTTTCTACAGACGTCGTTAGGTTAACGGTGGTCTGTAATTCTAAGTGAAAGGGGACAAAACGATGAATTACTCTTGAGCAACTTCATACTTGGAGAAGAAATATCAAAGTGTTATAAATCAGAGATCCATGGCCCCAACTATCGGCAAATGATGACAAACTCTTCGAGTGACATATTGCACATGTTTCTCATTTCATATGCAAATAAGATATTTAAATATGCAAAACAGATCCTAGAAAAGTCATTGGAAACAATGACATAAGTTGCAAGATAAACGATACTTTGATAACATCTCTAGTCATGCCCTCTAAGGTCTATGGGTTATCTATTGTTTGCGAATGAAAAACAGCATTATTAAGGTAACATAATCATCAAAATACTGCCGTTAATAGTTTCATAAGTATATATCGCGATATTTCAAACGCCTTTTTAGCAACCAAAAACATTGATAAACAAAACCGCAACGTGCCTTTACTCAAAGAAGCCATCATACCAATGCGTTTTTGTCGTGACTTTAACAATCTCATTAAAAAAATGCATTGGCTAAAATTTGCAATGACACAAGGTTAACGATCGACTGATTTGAACTAGTTGTAACTCACCGGTACAGTCGAACTGTCTACTGACGTCGTGGGGTTAACCTCAGGCTGTAACCAACATAGAACAAAATATGTTTTCAACAAAAGTTATTGTGTAAAATAGCATTTGACGATGTGTATAACCTTACAAGAATTAGAATCGTTTGACCACCAAAACAGTCTATTTAGAATCGTCGTGCTTTCTTACGGGTCTATACAATAACTGCGCCCTGACAAAAATGTCATAGATGCTTACTATCGACCTCAATAAACTGTTTAAAAACCGGATTTTTAAATGACGTACTGGTCATTCAAAAGCAAATCAGATTGATTTGGTTTCTCCTTGTGATCGTCTTAAAAATAATGCACCTTGTTAAAAAGTACTTTCCAATTAAACAATATCTAATTATAATTACGCTTCGTTAATCCAACTTACATGCAGAGTGGTTGATCTGGTCGTCGGGTTCCTTGTAGTCTGTGTATGAAAAATACTATAGATCATGATATCAACAATAGTCAGTTTGCAAAGCTTTGTTACTTGTCATTACTCAACTTTTCCCCGTGCTGTTGTCGCCTTCTAAGGTAACAAGGTTAACAACATGCTCATTGGAAATAGTTTTAACTCACCGGTACAGTCGGACTGTTTACTGACGTCGTTGGGTTAACTTCAGGCTGTAACCAACGTAGAACAAAATGTTTTTTAACAAAAGTTATTGTGTCATTTGACGATGTGTATAACCTTACAAGAAATAGGTTTGTTTCACCACCAAAACAGTCTATTTAAAATCGTCGTCCTTCTTTACGGGGTCTATACCATATCTGCGCCCTGCCAAAAATGTCACTGATGCTTACTATTGACCTCAATGAACTGTTTAAAAACCAGATTTTTAAATGATGTATTGGTCATTCCAAAGAAAATGAGATTCATTTGTTTTCTCCTTTTGATCGTCTAATGAATAAAGTCCTTTGTTTAAAATTACTTTCAAATTTAACTAGTTGGGTTAATTTCAGGATGTAACCGACGTAACATAACATTATTCTAAATCCAAAATTCACTGTGTAAACTCACATTTGCTCTTCAATAGATTTACAACATAAAGGATGCTTTGACTACACAACAAACAGTCTATTTCGAAAAGTCGTCCTTTCTTACTGGATTAATAGAATAACTTCGCCCGCTCCAATGTCACAGAGGCTTATAATTGACTTGATAATCTGTTTAAGAATCATATTTACAAATGTTGTATTAATCATTTAAAAACATTTCAGATTGATTTGATTCATTATTGCGAATCCATTTTAAATTAGGTACGTTATTTAAAAAAATCTAATCTAATTCAAACTAGCGCTTCTGATTTCTAACTTACATGCAGGGTAGTTTGTATAGTCGTTGGGTTCCTCCCTGTTGTCTGCATATGGAAATAACATTAATCGTAACATTGCTCAAAATATAAGCAGGAGCTCGCTTATTTAAGTTTATAACTAATTCTGTCAGGCGGCTGTTTCTTCTGAAAGTTTCAAGGTCAATGATTTTTCGACTTAAAGGTTTAATTTGCTTGCGATGGTCTTTCTTTTGAAAAATAACATTATAATGATAACATTATCATATAAACTATAGCATACATGTACTCAGTTGTAATGTTTTTGATGTAAACTTTTATTTGTCAGGTTAACGTTGCAGCCGATCTCTAATTGTGACAAAATTTATCATTTGAATTCATTTAAGATTCATGTGCACTTTAAAAGGAAAAAAGTGTGTTTTTTTTAAATCCAGAAATTGAACAGTTGTTTTACTAAAAGAGCAAAGTCATCATTAAATCAACGATGATAAAAACAACGGCATTTTGAACGGACTGTTTTTTTTAGTCTATGGTAGCTTCGTCCGAGCGGTCGTCTCTTTCTAAGGTTACAAGGTTAATGATCTGCTGATTTGCCATCATAGTGTTAGTCTTGTAACTCACCGGTACAGTCGAACTGTCTGACTGGGTAGTTTGTATAGTCGTCGGGTTTCTCCCTGTTGTCTGTATATGGAACATAACATTAATCGTAACATTGCTCAGAAGATAAGCAGGAGCTCGTTTATTTAAGTTCATGACTAATTCCACCAGGCGGCTGTTTCTTCTTAAAGCTGCGAGGTTAATGATTTTTCGACTTAAAGGTTTAATTTGCTTGCGATGGTCTTTCTTTTGAAAAATAACATTATAATGATAACATTATCATATAAACTATAGCATACATGTACTCAGTTGTAATGTTTTTGATGTAAACTTTTATTTGTCAGGTTAACGTTGCAGCCGATCTCTAATTGTGACAAAATTTATCATTTGTGTTCATTTAAGATTCATGTGCACTTTAAAAGGAAAAAAGTGTTTTTTTTTTAAATCCAGAAATTGAACAGTTGTTTTACTAAAAGAGCAAAGTCATCATTAAATCAACGATGATAAAAACAACGGCATTTTGAACGGACTGTTTTTTTTAGTCTATGGTAGCTTCGTCCGAGCGGTCGTCTCTTTCTAAGGTTACAAGGTTAATGATCTGCTGATTTGCCATCATAGTGTTAGTCTTGTAACTCACCGGTACAGTCGAACTGTCTGACTGGGTAGTTTGTATAGTCGTCGGGTTTCTCCCTGTTGTCTGTATATGGAACATAACATTAATCGTAACATTGCTCAGAAGATAAGCAGGAGCTCGTTTATTTAAGTTCATGACTAATTCCCCCAGGGGGCTGGTTCTTCTTAAAGTTGAAAGGTTAATGATCTTTCGATTAACAGATTTAATTTGGTACTTTAATGCCACTCACCGGTACAGTCGTTATCTTTTTCGTCGGGTTCCTCCCTGTTGTCTGTATATGGAACATAACATTAATCGTAACATTGCTCAGAAGATAAGCAGGAGTTCGTTTATCTAAGTTTATGACTAATTCCGCCAGGGGGCTGGTTCTTCTTAAAGTTTCAAGGTCAATGATTTTTTTTTATTTAAAGGTTTAATTTGCTACTTCAATGCAACTCAGCGGTACAGTCGTTAGCTTGTTCT
Organism: Branchiostoma lanceolatum; assembly: GCA_035149815.1. NCBI lineage: Eukaryota > Metazoa > Chordata > Leptocardii > Amphioxiformes > Branchiostomatidae > Branchiostoma > Branchiostoma lanceolatum. The sequence continues at coordinate 18,011,996 of CM068874.1, forward strand.
CGGGTAAGCGATGGTCGTTGTTGGAAAAATAACATTATAATGATAATATTATCATATAAGACTATAGCATAATCAGTTTTTAATGTTTTTGATGTAAAGTTTTATCAGTCAGGTTAACGTTGCAGCCGATCTCTAATTGTGACAAAATTTATAATCTAATTTATTTAAGATTCATGTGCAGTTTTAAAGGGGTAACGATATTTTTGAAAAAAAATTCAAAAAATTGAACAGTTGTTTTACTAAAAGAACAAAGTCATCATTAAATCAACGATGATAAAAACAACGGAATTTTGAACGGACTGTTTTTTTCTTAGTCTATGATAGCTTCGTCCGAGCGGTTGTCTCTTTCAAAGGTTACATGGTTAACGATCTGCTGATTTGCCATCATAGTGTTAGTCTTGTAACTCACCGGTACAGTCGAAATGTCTGACTGGGTAGTTTGTATAGTCGTCGGGTCCCTCCTTGTTGTCTGTATATGGAACATGACATTAATCGTAACATTGCTCAGAAGATAAGCAGGAGTTCGTTTATTTAGATTCATGACTAATTCCGCCAGGGGGCTGGTTCTTCTTAAAGTTGCCAGGGTAATGATCTTTCGATTAACAGATTTGATTAGGTACTTTAATGCCACTCACCGGTACAGTCGTTATCTTTATCGTCGGGTTCCACCCTGTTGTCTGTATATGGAACATAACATTAATCGTAACATTGCTCAGAAGATAAGCAGGAGTTCGTTTATCTAAGTTTATGACTAATTCCGCCAGGGGGCTGTTTCTTCTTAAAGTTTCAAGGTCAATGATTTTTTTATTTATTTAAAGGTTCGATTTGCTACTTTAATGCAACTCACTGGTACAGTCGTTACCTTTGTTTTCGCTATCTTTTTTTGCGATGGTCTTTCTTTGAAAAATAACATTATAATGATAACATATCATATAAGACTATAGCATAATCAGTTGTAATGTTTTTGATGTAAACTTTTATTAGCCAGGTTAACGTTGCAGCCGATCTCTAATTGTTACAAAATTTATCATTTGAATTCATTTCAGATTCATGAGCACTTTTAAAGGGGAAAAATGTTTTTGAAAAAAAAAAAAAAATCCAAAAATTGAACAGTTGTTTTACTAAAAGAACAAAGTCATCATTAAATCAACGATGATAAAAATAACGGAATTTTGAACGGACTGTTTTTTTAGTCTATGCGTCTTTAGTCTTCGTCCGTGCGGTCGTCTCTCTCTAAGGTTAGAAGGTTAATGATCTGCTGATTTGCTATCATAGTGTTAGTCTTGTAACTCACCGGTACAGTCGAACTGTCTGACTGGGTAGTTTGTATAGTCGTCGGGTTCCTCCCGGTTGTCTGAATATGGAACATCGGTACAGTCGTTAGCTTGTTCTCGGGTAAGCGATGGTCGTTGTTGGAAAAATAACATTATAATGATAATATTATCATTTAAGACTATAGCATAATCAGTTTTTAATGTTTTTGATGTAAAGTTTTATCAGTCAGGTTAACGTTGCAGCCGATCTCTAATTGTGACAAAATTTATAATTTAGTTTATCTAGATTCATGTGCACTTTTAAAGTGGGAAACGTCTTTTTGAAAAAAAATTCAAAAAATTGAACAGTTGTTTTACTAAAAGAACAAAGTCATCATTAAATCAACGATGATAAAAACAACGGAATTTTGAACGGACTGTTTTTTTCTTAATCTATGGTAGCTTCGTCCGAGCGGTTGTCTCTTCTTAGATTGCAGGGTTAACGATCTGCTGATTTGCCATCATAGTGTTAGTCTTGTAACTCACCGGTACAGTCGAACTGTCTGACTTGGTAGTTTGTATAGTCGTCGGGTCCCTCCTTGTTGTCTGTATATGGAACATAACATCAATAGTAACATTGCTCAGAAGATAAGCAGGAGCTCGTTTATTTAAGTTCATGACTAATTCCGCCAGGGGGCTGGTTCTTCCTAAAGTTGCAAGGTCAATGATCTTTCGATTAACAGATTTAATTAGGTACTTTAATGCCACTCACTGGTACAGTCGTTATCTTTGTCGTCGGGTATACGAGGGTCTGTGAAGGAAAAAAACATTATGATGATAACATTTTCATAGAAAACGGTAGCATAGTAAATTGGAATTCTTGATGTCAACTTTTATTATCTACGTTGCAGCAGATCTCAGTTCGTTACAAATTTCATCATTTTGAAATTAAAGATTCATATGCACTTTTGAAGGTGGCAAATACTCTTAGAAAAGACCTTAATGATAGTACCATTTCTAATAATAAGAAAAGCAAAGTCATATTCAAAGCAAAGAAAACAAGAGTTCCACGACCTCATATCTCCATGAACAATTCTATTCAGGCAAATGACTTACACATTTGCATAATATATGCTTGGTCATAAACACCTTTATCTAACTTACCCATGTTGCAATATTGACAGTCCTATAATATTCCAATTGGATGAATTATGGTGTTTTAGCATTAATTACACAAATCAGGAATTTATTTGCATACTTGGTATCTGTTGATCCTCCTCTTTCCATAAACTACATATGTTACATGTATTTGAGTCTGATAATGAAGAACACTGCAAGTATAGATTTTCCTCATTAGCTATGCGAATTAAATCCCAATTAGCATAATTTGCACTTCATTGTGTATATCTCTATCTTAGCCACCTGCATACTGAATATCATGGAAATCCGTCGTTCCTTTGTTCAGTTGTCCTCATTAGAACATTTTCACATTAACGCCCCTGCAGTTCTAGAGGAAGCTGCTGGGGGTCCAAATCCACACCTGGTCTTCATTACACCACAAGCTATCTGCCACCAAACAATTAAGACCACAGCACGTCCAGGTCAAAAGATACAGAATGGGAATTTCTGCTGCAGTACCAAGTTCACATAGCAGGGGGCCCAAAATTGACCTTGAATATCGGCTTCACAACACCTGCCCAAATACCAAACATCATCATAATCCATCAAGAGGCTCTTGAGTTATTCTGACTACAGTAGTGCGGAAACACATACAGACAAACAGACAAACAAACAGACAGACACACAGACACACCCAAAACAATATCTCCATGTTTCATGGAGATAATAAAGACAACAACATCAGATATGCTAATTTATTATCATATTGTTAGTCTTGTAACTCACCGGTACAGTCGAACTGTCTAACTTGGTAGTTTGTATAGTCGTTGTTGGGTTTCTCTCTGTTGTCTGTATATGGAACATAACATCAATCGTAACATTGCTCAGAAGATAAGCAGGAGCTCGTTTATTTAAGTTCATGACTTATTCCGCCAGTCGACCGTTTCTTCTGAAAGTTGAAAGGGATAATGATCTTTCGATGAAAAAATTCAATAAGCTACTTAAGTGCCACTCACTGGTACAGTCGTTATCTTTGTCGTCGGGTATACGAGGGTCTGTGAAGAAAAAAACATTATGATGATATCATTTTCATAGAAAACGGTAGCATAGTAAATTGGAATTCTTGATGTCAACTTTTATTATCTACGTTGCAGGAGATCTCAGTTCGTTACAAATTTCATCATTTGAAATAAAAGATCCATGTGCCTTTTGAAGGGGCAAATACTCTTAGAAAAGCCCTTAACGATAGTACCATTTCTATATAATAAGCAAAGAAAACAAGAGTTCCACGATCTCATATCTCCATGAACAAGTCTATTCAGGCAAATGACTTACACATTTGCATAATATATGCATGGTCATAAACACCTTTATCTAACTTACACATGTTGCAATATTGACAGTCCTATAATATTCCAATTGGATGAATTATTGTGTTGTAGCATTAATTACGCAAATCAGGAATTTATTTGCAAAATTCGTATCTGTTGATGCTCCACTTTCCATAAACTACATATGTTACATGTAGTTGAGTCTGATAATGGAGAACACTGCAAATATAGATTTTCCTCATTAGCTTTGCGAATGAAATCCCAATTAGCATAATTTTCACTTCATTGTGTATATCTCTATCTTAGCTACCTGCATACTGAATATCATGGAAATCCGTCGTTCCTTTGTTCAGTTATTCTCATTAGAACATTTTCGCATTAACGCCCCTGCAGTTCTAGAGGTAGCTGCTAGAGGGTCCAAACCCACACCACGTCTTCATTACACCACAAGCTATCTGCCACCAAACAATTAAGACCACAGCACGTCCAGGTCAAAAGATACAGAATGGGAATTTCTGCTGCAGTACCAGGTTCACATAGCAGGGGGCCCAAAATTGACCTTGAATATCGGCTTCACAACACCTGCCCACATACCAAACATCATCATAATCCATCAAGAGGCTCTTGAGTTATGCTGACTACAGTAGTCCGGAAACACAAACAGACAAACAGACAAACAAACAGACAGACACACAGACACACCCAAAACAATATCTCCATGTTTCATGGAGATAATAAAGACAACAACATCAGATCTGCTAATTTATTATCATATTGTTAGTCTTGTAACTCACCGGTACAGTCGAACTGTCTAACTTGGTAGTTTGTATAGTCGTTGTTGGGTTTCTCTCTGTTGTCTGTATATGGAACATAACATTAATCGTAACATTGCTCAGAAGATAAGCAGGAGCTCGTTTATTTAAGTTCATGACTTATTCCGCCAGGCGACCGTTTCTTCTTAAAGTTGAAAGGGATAATGATCTTTCGATGAAAAAATTCAATAAGCTACTTAAGTGCCACTCACTGGTACAGTCGTTATCTTTGTCGTCGGGTATACGAGGGTCTGTGAAGGAAAAAATGACATTATGATGATATCATTTTCATAGAAAACGGTAGCATAGTAAATTGGAATTCTTGAAGTCAACTCTTATCATTTAAGTTGCAGCAGATCTCAGTTCGTTACAAATTTCATCATTTGAAAAAAAAGATTCAGTGCACTTTTGAAGGGGCAAATACTCTTTGAAAAAACCTTAATGATAGTACCATTTCTGATAATAAGAAAAGCAAAGCCATATTCAAAGCAAAGAAAACAAGAGTTCCACGACCTCATATCTCCATGAACAAGTCTATTCAGGCAAATGACTTACACATTTGCATAATATATGCATGGTCATAAACACCTTTATCTAACTTACCCATGTTGCAATATTGACAGTCCTATAATATTCCAATTGGATGAATTATGGTGTCGTAGCATTAATTACGCAAATCAGGAATTTATTTGCAAATTTGGTATCTGTTGATGCTTTACTTTCCATAAACTACATATGTTACATGTAGTTGAGTGTGATAATGGAGAACACTGCAAATATAGATTTTCCTCATTAGCTATGCGAATTAAATCCCAATTAGCATAATTTTCACTTCATTGTGTATATCTCTATCTTAGCTACCTGCATACTGAAAATTATGGAAATCCGTCGTTCCTTTGTTCAGTTATTCTCATTAGAACATTTTCACATTAACGCCCCTGCAGTTCTAGAGGAAGCTGCTAGGGGGTCCAAAACCCACACCACGTCTTCATTACACCACAAGCTATCTGCCACCAAACAATTAAGACCACAGCACGTCCAGGTCAAAAGATACAGAATGGGAATTTCTGCTGCAGTACCAAGTTCACATAGCAGGGGGCCCAAAATTGACCTTGAATATCGGCTTCACAACACCTGCCCAAATACCAAACATCATCATAATCCATCAAGAGGCTCTTGAGTTATTCTGACTACAGTAGTGCGGAAACACATACAGACAAACAGACAAACAAACAGACAGACACACAGACACACCCAAAACAATATCTCCATGTTTCATGGAGATAATAAAGACAACAACATCAGATATGCTAATTTATTATCATATTGTTAGTCTTGTAACTCACCGGTACAGTCGAACTGTCTAACTTGGTAGTTTGTATAGTCGTTGTTGGGTTTCTCTCTGTTGTCTGTATATGGAACATAACATCAATCGTAACATTGCTCAGAAGATAAGCAGGAGCTCGTTTATTCAAGTTCATGACTTATTCCGCCAGTCGACCGTTTCTTCTGAAAGTTGAAAGGGATAATGATCTTTCGATGAAAAAATTCAATAAGCTACTTAAGTGCCACTCACTGGTACAGTCGTTATCTTTGTCGTCGGGTATACGAGGGTCTGTGAAGGAAAAAACATTATGATGATATCATTTTCATAGAAAACGGTAGCATAGTAAATTGGAATTCTTGATGTCAACTTTTATTATCTACGTTGCAGGAGATCTCAGTTCGTTACAAATTTCATCATTTGAAATAAAAGATCCATGTGCCTTTTGAAGGGGCAAATACTCTTAGAAAAGCCCTTAACGATAGTACCATTTCTATATAATAAGCAAAGAAAACAAGAGTTCCACGATCTCATATCTCCATGAACAAGTCTATTCAGGCAAATGACTTACACATTTGCATAATATATGCATGGTCATAAACACCTTTATCTAACTTACACATGTTGCAATATTGACAGTCCTATAATATTCCAATTGGATGAATTATGGTGTTGTAGCATTAATTACGCAAATCAGGAATTTATTTGCAAAATTGGTATCTGTTGATGCTCCACTTTCCATAAACTACATATGTTACATGTAGTTGAGTCTGATAATGGAGAACACTGCAAATATAGATTTTCCTCATTAGCTTTGCGAATGAAATCCCAATTAGCATAATTTTCACTTCATTGTGTATATCTCTATCTTAGCTACCTGCATACTGAATATCATGGAAATCCGTCGTTCCTTTGTTCAGTTATTCTCATTAGAACATTTTCACATTAACGCCCCTGCAGTTCTAGAGGTAGCTGCTAGAGGGTCCAAACCCACACCACGTCTTCATTACACCACAAGCTATCTGCCACCAAAAAATTAAGACCACAGCACGTCCAGGTCAAAAGATACAGAATGGAAATTTCTGCTGCAGTACCAAGTTCACATAGCAGGGGGCCCAAAATTGACTTTGAATATCCGCTTTACAACACCTGCCCACATACCAAACATCATCATAATCCATCAAGAGGCTCTTGAGTTATGCTGACTACAGTAGTCCGGAAACACAAACAGACAAACAGACAAACAAACAGACAGACACACAGACACACCCAAAACAATATCTCCATGTTTCATGGAGATAATAAAGACAACAACATCAGATCTGCTAATTTATTATCATATTGTTAGTCTTGTAACTCACCGGTACAGTCGAACTGTCTAACTTGGTAGTTTGTATAGTCGTTGTTGGGTTTCTCTCTGTTGTCTGTATATGGAACATAACATTAATCGTAACATTGCTCAGAAGATAAGCAGGAGCTCGTTTATTTAAGTTCATGACTTATTCCGCCAGGCGACCGTTTCTTCTTAAAGTTGAAAGGGATAATGATCTTTCGATGAAAAAATTCAATAAGCTACTTAAGTGCCACTCACTGGTACAGTCGTTATCTTTGTCGTCGGGTATACGAGGGTCTGTGAAGGAAAAAATGACATTATGATGATATCATTTTCATAGAAAACGGTAGCATAGTAAATTGGAATTCTTGAAGTCAACTCTTATCATTTAAGTTGCAGCAGATCTCAGTTCGTTACAAAACATCATCATTTGAAAAAAAAGATTCAGTGCACTTTTGAAGGGGCAAATACTCTTTGAAAAACCTTAATGGTAGTACCATTTCTGATAATAAGAAAAGCAAAGCCATATTCAAAGCAAAGAAAACAAGAGTTCCACGACCTCATATCTCCATGAACAAGTCTATTCAGGCAAATGACTTACACATTTGCATAATATATGCATGGTCATAAACACCTTTATCTAACTTACACATGTTGCAATATTGACAGTCCTATAATATTCCAATTGGATGAATTATGGTGTCGTAGCATTAATTACGCAAATCAGGAATTTATTTGCAAAATTGGTATCTGTTGATGCTTTACTTTCCATAAACTACATATGTTACATGTAGTTGAGTGTGATAATGGAGAACACTGCAAATATAGATTTTCCTCATTAGCTTTGCGAATTAAATCCCAATTAGCATAATTTTCACTTCATTGTATATATCTCTATCTTAGCTACCTGCATACTGAAAATCATGGAAATCCGTCGTTCCTTTGTTCAGTCATTCTCATTAGAACATTTTCACATTAACGCCCCTGCAGTTCTAGAGGTAGCTGCTAGAGGGTCCAAACCCACACCACGTCTTCATTACACCACAAGCTATCTGCCACCAAACAATTAAGACCACAGCACGTCCAGGTCAAAAGATACAGAATGGGAATTTCTGCTGCAGTACCAAGTTCACATAGCAGGGGGCCCAAAATTGACCTTGAATATCGGCTTCACAACACCTGCCCACATACCAAACATCATCATAATCCATCAAGAGGCTCTTGAGTTATGCTGACTACAGTAGTCCGGAAACACAAACAGACAAACAGACAAACAAACAGACAGACACACAGACACACCCAAAACAATATCTCCATGTTTCATGGAGATAATAAAGACAACAACATCAGATCTGCTAATTTATTATCATATTGTTAGTCTTGTAACTCACCGGTACAGTCGAACTGTCTAACTTGGTAGTTTGTATAGTCGTTGTTGGGTTTCTCTCTGTTGTCTGTATATGGAACATAACATTAATCGTAACATTGCTCAGAAGATAAGCAGGAGCTCGTTTATTTAAGTTCATGACTTATTCCGCCAGGCGACCGTTTCTTCTTAAAGTTGAAAGGGATAATGATCTTTCGATGAAAAAATTCAATAAGCTACTTAAGTGCCACTCACTGGTACAGTCGTTATCTTTGTCGTCGGGTATACGAGGGTCTGTGAAGGAAAAAACATTATAATGATATCATTTTCATAGAAAACGGTAGCATAGTAAATTGGAATTCTTGATGTCAACTTTTATTATCTACGTTGCAGCAGATCTCAGTTCGTTACAAATTTCATCATTTGAAATAAAAGATTCATGTGCCCTTTTGAAGGTGGCAAATACTATTTAAATAGACCTTGATAATAGTACCATTTCTATTAATAAGAAAAGCTAAGTCATAATCAAATCAAAGATTATAAACACAACGACATTTTGAACGGAATGCCAACTTCAGTAGGGTTTCTTCATCAGTTTAGTGTACGCACTTCATTTTCTTCCTTTAACAAGGTTATGTGGTTAACGATCTGCTTATTTATTATCATATTGTTAGAAATAGCTGCTGTACATTCCACACAGCCAAACAAATACATAAATAAATAAATAGTCTTGTAACTCACCGGTACAGTCGAACTGTCTACTGACGTCGTTGGGTCAACTTCAGGCTGCAACCGAAGATGAATTACGTGATTAAAACCATTAGCCACAGGGTATATTATAACAAAGTAATTTTCTTTACCATTTAGAAAAATAATGACAAAGTAAACAGCTTATGATTTCAAAAATCGCTTCTTTATCTTAAGTTACCTGCAGAGATGTCGGGATACTTGTAATCTGTGTTTAGAAAAAAAACGATCACGGTCAGTTTACAGAGTTTTTTGGTCAAATTAAAGAAATGAGCGTTAAATTGATAAGAATATGATCAGGATCTGATCTCTTTATTAAGAAGTTAATGCATGGTCGATTTTGTCAGGCAGTTGCTTCCGAATTCATAAAGTTGCATAGTGAAGGATCTTTGGATTTGAAATTGAAATGTCACTCACCGGCACAGTTGTCATTTTTGTCGTCGGGAAATCAGTGGTCCTACTGGTCTGTGTATGAAAAAAAAACTTTATGATGATAACACATCTATAGGAAACCACAATACGGTCAGTTGAGAAGTTTTTGATGTCACCTATTATTTTCATATCAAGTTTCGCAGATCTCTATTAATAGCTTACAGTATGAAGCATTTTTAGTGCAGCAGGACCTACATAGGAGAAAGATACCATGCTGGCTTTCAAATATTAGTAAAATCTTGGCGGAGTCAGGCTAATTGCCTACCTTTTACTTAACAAAGATCGAAACACGCTTTCCGCTCAAGCTGAACTAAAACAAAGGCTAAGAGCCAACTTTCTTCAACATTTTTACTCACAACTGAACTCTTGTGGTGAAAATGGAAAGCACGGAAACAAATTAAGAACCTACCAAAAATTTAAGATTTCATATGAAAAAGAAAAATATCTAGATATACAAAATGTTAACTATCGCCGAGCTATGACTAAACTAAGGATCAGCGATCATCCACTGCAAATTGAAGTTGGTAGGTACAACCAGACTCCACCAAATGACAGAATGTGTACATTCTGTGACAAGGATTGTATAGAAGATGAAATACATTTTATCTTAGAATGCTCATTATACTCAGACATGCGCAGATCCCTCGTAAGTTCAATACAACTAGACAAGAAATATGCGCATCTTACAAATAACGAGTTATTCACATGTATTATGTCTTCTAGAAACTACGTTATAATCGAAAAACTATGTGAATTTGTGTACAAATGTTTCAAGAAGAGAGAAGAGACTCTGTAGATTTAGATGGAATATATCACAATGTTCCTTTTCTTTTACTCCATGTTACCTAATGCATTTAGCCCATGTTGGGCATGAATATGCAATAAAGTTCATTGTCATTGTCATTGTCATTAATGATCAAGTTTTTCATTTTAAATTGCAAGGTTTTTATACCATCATTTTACTACAACGCACCCTCTGCGACCCCACTCTGCGATTTTCTTTAGATTTGAAATAGGAATACTTGAAAACACTCACCGGCCAAGTCGCTGCTTTTGTTGTTACACGAATGGTTGTCTGCGCGAGAAAATAAAACATGATTATCATTGAAACGTAGCTATGAAAAATGATAAGATGGTCAGTTGGCTAATTTCTTAGTGTCCTCAGGTACTCTTTATTTATTTACATGTACGTTACTTTTTTATCGCTTAAAGAAATAGATATTATTGCTCTTTCAAGTTATTATTGTCATCATGGTTTCGTGATTCAAATCAATGAAATAAGCGCTAAGTTGCTTAGTGTATGGTCAAGAGCAGTTCATGCAAGTTCATGCATTCGATTATACCGGTGAAGGATCTTATTGAAATGTCTCTCACCGGTAAAGTCGTAATCGCTGTCGTTTTGGAAGTAGTCCTACTGGTCTGCGTTGGAAAAGAAAATATCATAATGATATTTAAAGAATATAATGAAGTCAGTTGGAAAGTTTTGATATTTTTTGTCATGTTGCAGCAGATCTTTATTCATGAGCAAGTTCGCCTTTTTTAAATTGCTAGACTCAAGTGTACTTTTCCATTGGCAAATGCAGGGGGCGTCATTAAAACCACATTTTACTAAGACGACGCCCTTGCCGCACTGTCTATGCGACCTAGAATTGGACAGAGCGCGCACCGATGACCGGAGGATCACAAGCGGCGTCGCCGTGGCAGCGCAAATTGAACTTGCAGAAAGCACCGATGTGACAGTTTGAACCTCGCAAACATTCTCCGTGCAAGAACAGAGGATGGCGATGTAACAATGAGCACAAGATGAGCGCCGTAAAGCCGGCGTCACAACTCATGCTAGCGTCGGCCGAATTAGTAGATCGCAGGTAGTGAAAGTCAAAACAAACCCTTGCTTACTCCTCTACATTTTCTAGATTTCCAGATTTCTTTTTATATTGTAACGCATTACATTTTAAAACTCTAAGTTATGTCTCGTGTAGTCCAATAAAAAAAAATAATTCGTATACAGTAGCCGTTGGAGGAAATTAAGAGTCATTGCAAGAGAAAACCAGGCAGAGGTTGGAAGATGGTGGTCTTGCTTGGTTTTCTCATGCAATGACTCTTAGATATGAACGAAAGCATTGGTTTGTAATCATTTGTCAATTTGTATAAACCATGCTTTCAATTCAAAAATATTCATTACGCAAAACTATGATTTGAAGGAAAAAAAATTCACCAAAAATTTAATTTGTTTGAACTTAAGTTCATAACATTAACCCTCGTAAGGTGCTTGCGGCGACACTTGAGCGCCCCTTGCTGCTACCAATGTGCGCTATAAATCCCCCGTCACTAATAAATGTCGATTATGCGGGCTTCGGTCGATTTTTCGGAGCTCGGTCGAGGTCCGCGTGTCACTAGAAGCTGCGCTTAACTTAAATTCAGCGAGGCCTTGGCGGGGATTTTCTAGCTCGGAGACCTCGTCAACAGATTGCCCGAGCAACGGCCAATACTCGGCCAATAGTCGGGCGGCAATCCGACCATTTTAGTCCCGATTTTTTGTCAGTCGCCCGAACTCTTCGGCCTCGTGCGAGCTTCCCTCGGACTTCGTACAATAATCGGACGACAATCGTCGGTGTTGCGTCCGACTTAGGTTTAGGCGTTCTTCGGGCAAGCGTTGTGCTGGTGTCGATGGGAGCTTGGACGGGCTCCGGCCGAACTCCTTATTGTGTATAAAACGTAAAGACAGTTTAGCTTATAACCGAATTGGTGTCAATGGGTGTCCATCGATCACTGTATGGCAAAGTCTTGTTGCAAACGTTGACAGTTAAGCGGATAATTACCCTTGTTCTACCAGTTTGGTTGACGTAGTTTAGAAGACTATGCCTAAAATTAGAAGAGCAAGTTATAGCCAGCGGCACTCTGGAGCTTGGTACTGGCGGTACTGGTGTTATACGTCTACGTCATAAAATTGGCAGGTTGTGATTGGTCGTCCGTTTGTTTGTTTAACTCTAAAGGACTGTACGTTGTATGAATGGGAGGGAGAACGTCAAAGTTTCAGGCCAATTTTGGCCCACCGCTCAGCGGTCAGCCACAAACTTTTCTATTGTAATTTTTAATTTTTGAAATGAAAAAGGTTGAATACTGTATTATTGCGAAGCTTAAGTGAGTTGCTGAGATCACGTTTGGAAGGTATCATTTTGTCAGTATCAAACTTTACCATGTCAGGTTTCCGTGGCAAACTTGTTTTACAATGCAAGGAATCCTTACCGATATCAAGGGAGCATAAGGATAAACGTGGGCAGACAAAAACTTACTCTGCTTGTGTGAAGCTCCCCCATCCTAATGGTACAAGCCCCAGGACAAATAAGGTTAGAGTCCATCTTTGAATACTCATGTATGTTTAGAGGGAGGGCTTTCAGTCCCTCTTCTGTAAGTGTTGCCACCAGATCGTAGCGACAATTTGAAATCACTTGAAAAGGCGTTATCGGTGTTTATTGTAATAAATAAGTTAGGGCAAAAACTTATGATTTTTTTTCTAGCGATGTTCTAAGCTATTCGAGCTACATCTAAATATAACAATGCTTCGTACTTTCAGTCCTGCTTTGTTGATTCTACGCTCATATTTGTTATGGTTTTCGACAAATAACCCTGTAAAATGTCGCAGTTGAGGGTCTCTCCCGAGCGGAGTCGTACGTGGACTTGTTGGCGGCTGGTCTACGGGGCTGGCAAGCTACTGGTCGGCTGTGTCAGTCGTGTGTTGTTCTTTTACAATTCCGAAGTGACCGGGTAATTATGGAAAGGTCTGGGTTGTCAGAAATGAGTTGTGAAACGGTTGGAGTCTGTTTTGGTTGAACGTCAGCTGTGGGCGTCGCGTGGTTTGAATTCAAAAAAGGGAACGACTGTTTTCCAACAAGCTCATACCCTTGGGCAAATTCCTTCACCCGCGACCCCAAACCAGACATTCACAAAACATGCACACAAACAGACACGAATTAGAAAAAAGAACCTTAAAAAATCTGTCTAGAAAGACAGATATTGCCCAATACTAAAGCCAACTGCTCTCAAATCTATCGAAGGTCACCGACCGAAGGCTGGAAGTGTAAGGGGCAAGGTTGTGGCAACACGGTAACTCTTAAAGTGTTCGCGGTGGTTTTATCTATTCATTTGTTTTCAGTTTTCACGGTCGCGAAATCATGAAACCGCATGCACGTATTTCTTTGCACCGGTATCGATTCGACAGCGAACTTAAGACTCTGCAAAAAGCTCTTTCCACCGCTACCGCGAAAGTAAAATCAACGCGAAAATTGATGAATCTACAGTATTCGCGACAGGGAAACGTCACCATAGACTTTAACAGCAAACAGGAACAGTTATTTGTTGCCAACAGTACAAATTATTCTCAATATCAAGAACTGTGGCAAACATTCGTGAATTCATACAAACATCTTACCTAAAATACAAACAAAAGGGCCAGCAACTCGGCCGCACCTATGCATTCTATAATTAACTTGTGACGCATGCAAAACATTCACCTTTCTGAAAACCATTTTTCTGTGAACTAGTAGCTTCAATCAATAATTCTGTATCAATCTAAGATCATCTTAAACATGGTGATGTCTTTAAAGTACTCTCTGAACGGCTAGATAGGCTGATTTACTGTGAAAAATATTGTAGGAATAGAGTAAATTATCTTCATAATTGAGGAAGTAAATGTTTCATCCAAAATTATTCGTACCTGTTGAAATGACGGGACAGCAACTGATACAAGCATCAGCGCTTGGAGCAACTTGGGTAGAGCCTTGCTCCTCATTGCGGAATTCAGCAATTCCGGAAAATGGGATAACTTCGAACGGAATCAAAACGCAATCCTGTTCCTACATTCTCGTCTTGTCGCCAGCATTGTTACAGAGATAATGAGATATAATTATAGCCACTGGGCATGACATGCCGTAGACTCTGCTGGTTGAGCTAGCTTTTGTTCTCCTGTCGACGTAGATCTACAGCCACTTATCATTCAAGTCATTAACCGGCACAGCTTTTAATCAACTAAATGTCACTTACAAACTACCTAATAATCTAATGATATGCACATTATTAATTTCATTTTATGATGAGACAGATAATGCTACTATATCTTGTTGTTAAGTCATTTTTAAAATTTCTAGTGTCCATTTTTGATAAACACATGATAAATAACTATTTCCCTCTAGTTGTATTTTTGTTGATTTGTGTGTTTGTGTGCGCGCGCGTGTGTGTGTGTTTGTGTGTGTGTGTGTGTGTTTGTGTGTGTCTGTGTGTCTGTGCGTGAACACGATATTTCAATAATGCGTTTGGTGGGTCGTATTCATATTTTGCATTTGGAAACATCTAATTGAGACCTTAAATCATCGGATTGTGGCCACCCTAACGTCTCGTTGAGGTACTGTAGCAGAACTTCAGGTTTTGATATCTCGTGTTCTCGTCATGCTATTATCGTAATATTAGTAGATACAGATAGCTCTTGGACCAGGGAGTTTAGTGGTGTAGGTTTGGCCCCCTAGCGTTTTTTTTTGGAGCGATTTTGGATTTGAACGAGAATCACTGACGCTTGGATTGACGGATCGTCATGAATTTTGGTTTCGAGCTTAAAGTGACGATTTAGATACGTATACGTAAGAATTATGAATATTTTCTAAGTGTGTCAGTTAAATGGGCAGCTGAACTATCTATTCCTCAAATGACTGGCCTAAAATTTACGTTGAACTAAATCTAGCAAGTACGAGTAATTCCAATGGTTTGATGTATATTTTTCTCTGTGCACGGACGTCAACATTTGGCTTGGCAGGGTTCCAAACGACCTCGAATTTTGATTTCTCTATTGAAGAATGAAACAAGTAAAGGTGCACGAGTGCACAATATTTTATTCCAGACAACTTAACGATTGTTTAGATATTGTCAGCTTTGCACTTAAGGTCCTAGCATAGGGTTAGGCCCAGCACTCTATAAGGCACATATGATGGACCTATTTCTTTATCTGGAAAAATGTACTATTCTGGTTGTAATTTTGTCCCTAAATGCGGATCATAAGTGCATAATAACATTCTCAGGGTTGATAACGAGACGGGGTCGCGGATAAATACAGCTTCTTCAACCTCCTTGGCAACTTGGGCTATCGGGCTCAAAGGTAAGGACTATACCATCCGGAAAACAGGCGTGATGATACGTTTTCAACAACAACACTGCATTTGCAAAAGAACTTAATCACAAAAGACACCTATAGAAGACTACATAGATAGCACATACTCAAAGCAGTGTTGATGTTATTGTTTTTTCGTTTTTTTTTCATTTCATGAATACAGCGAAAAGAAGCACACATTAGATGAAATGCTCCCCGCATCACGACGTTTTGTAAATGGTTTAGCCCAGCCTGATTCGGGTCAGTGACCGCGCGGTCGTTAGGATACTAAACCCGGAAGTAACGTGGTCCCAGCTTTCCATAGCAACGAACGGACATTTATAGGGCCGCTGTATGACATTTGAAACCTTCTTAGGATCACTGTGCTCTCTTCTGAGCCACGTGGGAGGTGGATGTATGACATGGTATGTCTTGCTTCTCTTTTTGTTGATGATATCCGTGAAGGAAGGAGAAGACAACGCCGCCCCTCCCCCTTTCCACCTGCCGTGACAAGGACTTTGCACCTTTGCACAGACAAGACCGCCACAAATCTCTCCGACATAAGATGGACCTCCGTGCGTTCTTGTTGGTGTCGACCGCCAGCGCGGCGATGTGGCTGGGTGCCTTCCTGTACCTGGTCCCGAGAGTGTCCACCATGCTGTGCCCTGGGTACAAGCTCCTGACGACGGGGGACCGGCGAGTCTGGAACAACAAGTACGTCTGGGGGAGGGGGGCAGTAGGGACAAGTAGCAGTAAAAGTAGAGTATTATTAGACGATAGCTGGCTGTGTCCATGTTGTTTTGTTTTTCTACCCACTGACTAGTTTGTTCTTGTGCAGTTACCGAGGGCTGTATGGGTGTCAGTGGGTATGATACTGCGGTGACCTGGTATGTAACGCCAATGTATGCCTGGCATGTACATCTCATGAAAGAGTGGACAAAAATGTTTGGGCTTCATTCTCGAGGATCCTGGGGATCATAACTCCAGACAGTGGAAACCTAACCTCAAACACTGACCTGTTTTACAATTATTTCAAATTGTTCGTCAAATACATTTCCGACACATTTTAAAAGGGCCTTTCTGCAACAACAAAAAAACTCCCTCCACCCGCACTTTTGTTGATCATTCCACTATCTCAAAGGGGTGCCTAAAACAAACAGAAATGGAGAAGGGTCCTTTTCAAAACTAATTCGACAAGAATACGTCTAGTAGTCTGTACTGTCGTAGAAACCCCAAATATTTCACCCCAAGAAAAGATTATCAATGTTTTAAACCCTTATTTATTTCATTAGCTCTCGAGATCTCATTCTGGGGTCTGTAGGTACAGTCGCCAACTGTCGCGCGTCTCCCGTGTGGAGTCGTCTTTGTTTCCAACGCCTTGATCCATCTCCCAGGAAACTATCATCGTTTCAAGCTATAATCTCCCTATCAAGACAAAACCTAATCTCCAAGCAGATCGAACGGTTGCAAAGGCCGTATCCCAGTTGGTATAGTTGGGCAACCCTGACATGTACATGCTGAACCAATAAACAAATAAAAAAAGACCGCACCACAAAATTACTTATGAGTTGTGACTTATAGCAATGGGTGGCCTAAAGAGCCATGAATAACGACTGTCGCGGAAATATGTGAGTATATATAAAGAACTAGCTTATCTTAGTTAACGTCTGGTTGTAATGTAAAAGTAATGCGTACTCCCGCCAATACAAACTACTTGCAGAAATAGTCATTTCTTGATTTATTTCCATAGCCGTACGAAAATGATTTTATATACATTGTAAAGGGGTTGTACTGCAAGTCATTACGACGCCATTATCAGGAGACGTGATATTGATCATGTACAGCTACGCCTCCTAGCGACTTAATGGTTGAGCACAGGAATGGGTTATAAGAAATGATTGAATGGATGATCTCTTTTTTTTCAGAGCAATGTCTGTGCTGAACGCTGTCCTGACGGGTACAGTGGCCATAGTTGCCCTCATTTGGGAGGAGCTGCCTAAACTGTACAACGAGACGCTTTGGTCAGTTGATATCTATCTTATTAATCCTATTTATATTTCATTTAGCCAGGGTGGCCCACCTCAGTGGTATGGTACTACTTTAGATTGGTGCCCTTTAAAACATACATTACACACAACAATAATGAGGAACAATTACATTATCATTGATATTACATCATCATAATTACAAAAGTATGCAAAACTTGGAATACTTGGCCATCGCCCATATTTAGTATTCAATTAATCTATTTGATATCAATACATTTGAATCGTTCCAGGGATGACTCTAGCGTTATCCACTACACTGCCTCAACCAACGTGGGCTATCTCCTAGTCGGTAAGTTGAATTCTCCGTCCTTCAACTTCTTTTGTAGATTGATTTTCCGACTGTCTATGATTCATATCATTCTTAGCAATATAGACCAAGTTCAACGGATCCAGTGGAGCATAGATTCCAGCCTCGGGCAGTTTTGTCATTTTAGATAGTGACGTCAAGCCGGCTACCCCGTGTGCGGGGAATCCAAAGGCATTAGCTTAGTGGGTCAAACCTTTGTACTAAAAAGAACCGAGATCACTTACCGAGAATAGTATGGTTGACCCAGTGTGCTTAGCTTAAAAAAAAACACAAGCCGTGGTGAGGCTGCATTGCTCTATTAGTAAGCAAAATAGTACCATGCTTTCTCCTCATTCTGAGATAGACCGCTATACCAATATTTTTTTAAAATGTATATACGTTCAGCTGAATGTGCTTATGTACTCTTTGCTTGTCTAAAACCAAATTGATACCAAACCAAGCCACGGTAGGTAATGATTCTTTAGTCTGTGATCTGAAACCAACAAACACAACAAAAAGCCATCATAAATTGATATTATCTCGAGAAAAATGTTTTGAATGTTTTCCAGACACGGGCCTGCTGCTACGGAACCCCTCCATGACCGATCCCGGCATCCTCCTTCACCACCTCATTATTGTCGTCTGCATCCTGGCAAAAATAGTGAGTACGGGCGGACTCGGTCATATTCGTCCCACGATCGTCGTACGTAGCCTCCTTCGCAGGCTTCCTAGAACGGCGTCGTATATATTTGGTGGAGGGGGTGACGCAAGTTCTTTCACGGGCCAAAGTTCTCTAATGCCGGCAAGGGAGTTTCGCTGCCGAGGAAGCAAGTTATGTCGCTGAGGGACGATCGCCTTTCTATCTATGGATCGCCTTTCTATCTATGCATAGAAATGCGATCGTCCCTCGGCGACATAACTTCCTCGGCAGCGAAAGTCCCTTGCCGGCATTAGAGAACCTTGGCCCGTGAAAGAACTTGCGTCCCTTCCCTCCCCCAAATATATACGACACCGTTCTAGGAAGCCTGCGAAGGAGGCTACGTTGTACGGTCGCAAACTGAGTGCATTATTAGCATTGTCGCGTTTAATCTACTGGCTTTCTAACCTTTTTTACGCTATTGCAAAACTGAAGCAAAGTATAACGGAATATGGTAAACAAAAAGTGAATCTGAATTGCTTCCCATCATGTCCTTTCAGCTGTTGGACTACGGTCCTCCGACGTTCTTCAATGCAATGCGCATGATCCAGGAGGTGTCCAACCCATTTCTACACCTCAGGTTGGTATACGATTTTTTGAAATCTACAAGCTATTTCTCTAGTCTTATCTCCTGTGCGCTATACACATTGAGTAAAGTTTATTCTAAAGGGTCAGAAGGTCTCCCTTTGATCAAAAACACCTCAGCTCAGATTCACTGAAATTCAGATAGCTGCATCCGTCTCCATGTTAGTGTCCCTGTTACGTCACATTAGATTGCTCCATAAAGCTAAAACCTAATTTGCCATATGATTGAATAGACCCAACCGATAGCTCCGCCCACCACCATAAAAATACAAATATTTGACTGGTGTGCAGTCACTCTCTCTTTAGTCGAACCACTTATTGCCATGCTATCACTGTTAGAACTTATACATGTAATTGTGATGGACAGGCATGACTGTTTCTTTTTTTTTAATGCAGGTGGCTCCTTGCAGCGGCGGGGGTGTCTAGAAACTCCCGACTTTACGTCACGAACGGTCTGGTATTTGCGGCGTCCTTCCTGGTCTCCCGCATCCTCCCCATCCCGTACTACTGGGCACAGTCTCTCCAGCTAATCACCTCGCCGCAGACATACGTGCGGTTCGGCGCGCTGGGCCTGGGCTTCTGGTTCGTGGCGGACCTTCTATTTGACGGGATAAACTGTTTTTGGGCAGTGAAAATATGTAGAGGGACATACAGGTTCATGACTACGAGGAAGTTGGATTAGCTACAGCAGATCGTATCAAAACTGACTTTGTCACCCCGAACACTCAGGAGCGGAAACTTTAAACTGTTTTTATGGATGGCATCCACTTGCCCGTCAATCGTTTACACACACACACACACACACACACACACACACACACACACACACATACACACACACACATACACACACACACACACACACACACACACACACACACACACACACACACACACACACACACACACACAAAGACAAGTCAGTCACATATTAACTATCAACAACGGTATGATAAAACTGTCTCCGTTCCACCAACACCGCGAACCTTTGGGAATGAGTTAAACCATCTTACGAATTCTCTAGGTATCTTATTACACCACTTCCGCATTTCTGAGGACACATACTAAGACAAAACAACAAACACGCCAACTGACTACGATACCTCTGTGAAATGATGCCTCATAACTATACATACCATTAAGATGTAAAGTACAGGCCAATGTTTGCGACAATGTTGTCTTTTATTACAATCTATGCACGTTTGTGAATAACTGATATTTCAGATTAAAAGATATAATTCAGGTGATCTGAATCTCCGATCAGTTCGTATAACGTCTAATTCGTAGAATAACGTTTTGAAAATATCTAAAAGAACCTGACACTTGATTTTCATCCGGTTGTTGAGTAATTGAATAACAAAGTTATTCATTCACCACCGAGCAATGGATAAGAGCCGACGTTACGAAGACCGTCTTACCATCTTCTTCAATGACTAGTTAAGCTAGATATAGACACAGTTGATAACAACCCACAGCCCGTACTGCCTCAAAAAGGCTACGGGACTACATTCACCACTTACGTCACAAAATTGTTCAACAATTGATCTCCTACATTGAACGACAACCAGACGAGATTTTATTCTTGTATCCGTCGAGTGCGTCACTTACACGTCACAAGACTAGACTCTAAAACACGAACAATGACCAGGGACTTTGAGTTCTGGTATTGTGTCTGTTACACAGTGCCGTCTGATGAATTCTACCAACAAAGGACGATTACGCACAACTTCGAAAATGTGGGTAATTATGAGACTTACACCCTAGGTGCTGGAGGAAAGTCCCATTTCAAACTACAATTAAATGATAAGGGTATTTTTCTGGGTGTTTAGTTAAGATAACAACAGACACGAGAAATAGAAATGGAACCGGCATATCAATTAGGTTTGGGTTTAGTGGCTCACTCCCACCCTCCTCGCTACCATAGAGTCCATTCCAAGTCACCGCGAGGGTTGTTATTGTCATAATTTAGAACTATTTTCAAGTTATTGTTATTATTTGTGTAAGAGATTTGATACTTTTGAAATATATTGAATGTGATTTCAACTTTCTAAATATTTCTTAAGTTTTCTAAAACTTTAGAAATATTCATGATGTAGAATATGACATTTACAATGGTTTCTAAATAATGGTAACAGCATTCTACCATTATTTACAATTTTTTACAATTTCTTACCATTTTCTACCATTATTTGTAACATCTCTATAAATAGGTCAGAGGGCTGGGAAGAAAGTAATTCACACATCCTTGCGAAGTTAAGGGAAGAATGGTTTTCACAAAGGACCGAGCGGTGTCCTGCAGTGAAGTCTAAAGATGTACAAAGGCAGACAGAAGGGCCAGATTAGCACCTACTTTTATGGGGGCAATCACCATTCTACCATTGTTAACCATTTTCTACCATTTTTTGTTAATATTTCTAAAAGTTAAATAATCACATGGATGTTTAGAAATTATTACAAATAAAGAGGTTTTTGTGCAGTTACTTTCAAAATATTTCTAAATTATCTAATTAAATTCAAATAAATTCATATTTTTGTATTTGATCTTTTAGAAAAATTTAGAACTATTGTCAGTCAGATATTCTTTGATTAGAAATTTTTCAAAATGATTACAAATATTATTATAAAACCCTCGCGGTGACTCGGAATGGACTCTAGAACCTCGACAAACTTTTTCGTATTAGTGACCGGTTCTAATCTACCAAATGATTTTTCACACAGGCAGTATACTTCATGTTGCATACTGATTATTCAATGGAGTGGAATTTCACCTTCTGTTGGTATATTGTATCAAATTAGACATGTTGATAGGACAGAAAACATCAAACTCCTTTCCTATTCAAAATAATGGAATACTCAAAAGTCCTCGCTTTTTTCCTGAAAAAGAAAAAGTTGTCGAAAATGCGGCGAGTCCTTTCGATTGTCGTTGTATGTCGCGGCGCCCGTCAAATGTGAAGCAGAAAGATTTTCAGGCGAAGTATAAGCTTGTCGACTCTCTAGATATTAAAAAAAATCAGTGACTTTCTCTCATTCAGCAAATTGCCTAAGGTGAAAACAGAGTCTCTCCGGCTATAACGTCACCGCTGGCTGCGGCCAGAAGGTGTTTACTCTTGCCACGTATGAAAGGGTAGCTGTCGTCATATCTCTGTTCTATGACTCCACCTTCTCAAGTTTTCTCTGTATTTGCCACTATGGGACGTGGCAAGGTTTATCCCGAGTATCAATTCTGCCCTCCTGCGTCTTAACGCTATTATTCACAATTTCGTCGAAAGAAATGAAGATTATTGATGACGTTTTTGCGGGAACTCCAATTGACAGGTCTTGCACAAGCCACATTGACAGAAAATCCAGATAAAAACCCTAGCCATAAGAACGGTGCCAACGTGGTGTTTCCTTTGTCACATTGTTTAATTATAAGAATCTTTGTTGACCTTTAGAATTCGTTGAAACCAGCGGGCACCCTCTGAGCTTTAGAATCCTTTTTTTTGTCTGGTGTGATTGAAGGGCTCTTTGCAGCCAATCAGGTAACAGAACGTCATCCCGAAATCCTTGAATTTGCATAATCTACTAGTAGCTACCAAGACTTTTACACTGTTACCAGCGACTTGTCAGTGCGCACGCAGTTTGGAAGAAGTTGTGGAGAGTGCTACACTGTTGAGTGTTGTCTAGGAAGATATCGATAACGTACATTGCTGTTTGAAAAGGCATCACCAGTGACTTCAAAAAGTAAGTCTAATATTTTCTATCGCTGCGTACTTAATATGATAGGAATATTTGGTTCGTAGATAAGCATGTTCAGGTTTGAATTCTTAAACTTGACATAGCTTTTGTTATCTCATGATGCCGTGGGTAACATTCTACTGTTCTACTACCATCAGAGAAAAAAGTTTTCCCCCAGTAAGTTTGAAATGTTGAGCGGTCTACGAAGATCTCGTTTTTGTGTATTTGCTGTCTTTTTCTGTCATTTTTTTTGTGTCATTATTTTGTATGCTTGGCAGTAGCAAGATAACGTCAAGTCTCAAAATTCCAGCAGGTACCCTCAGTTAGAACGTGCCGCGTGCCTGCAAAGTGTGTATGTTCCGTCGTTCAAATTCAGATTTAGGATTGACGTTTTAGAAACTAGTGTCTCATCTGGCCTTCCTTTCGACTTGCTCTTGTATAACATTGCCATAATTCCGCTGTTTGGGTACGCTAAACCAGCACTGTTATAAGAAAGGATTTCTCGAGATTTTTTTGAACACTTGGATATCCGAAAAGAGCCTACCTTGGGGACTACTGATATCGCACTCTTTATATTCACCGTTTTTAATGGGGTGGTCCTAGAGTACCTGGCGGCACTATGATTGTTAACGTTATTTCTTGATAGACCCTGGTAGGTCCAATCTGAAAATGTCTAAATCTGACTCCTTTAGTGGCACAAATAAATCGCCATGATCTTTGGAATGTTGTCAGTTCTGGGTTAAATAAATGCGCTTTCCTTTCAGGTTACTTTAGTCAGAATTGTAGTGATTTTGTTTGGAAGTAGCTAGCAGTGTTTGTAGAAATGATGATTTATCTAAGTACTTTTCTCGGTAAGATTTTTGTCCCCAAGAAAAGTAGAAATCAACACAGGTCCACCAATAGCTTTTCTTAATTGCAGCTTGTTGCTCGTGAATTTGTAAACATTTCTTAGGACTGAGTCACACTTGTCGTGTAGTTTTCGTACGACCGCAAGCTGAGGACATTTCTGATATTGTCGTACATATATGTCGTACGAAATTCCGCTGTCTCTTTACCGAATAAGCTGCCTTATAGATCCTTCTCGGCGGTTGGTTCTGTAACGGCCTGCTCCAAAAACCTCCAACATCAAAATCGTACGACAACCTACGATTGAAGGTGACCGCGCGTATGATGCTACGGTCACATTTGCGCCGATTCCCGTAGGGAATGTTGTCCCAACCAGTCCCCGAAGACACGCATTTGTCCCGGTGGACTGCCGGACACCGGAAGGAGGGTACAATGTACCTCTCGGTGTTCTCAAGATTAGCTTACGCCGTGCGTGTGTTTGTGTTTGTTTGTTTGTTTGTGTGTGTGTGTGTGTGAGTGTGTGAGTGTGTGTGTGTGTGTTTGTGTGTGAGTGTGTGTATTTGTGTGTGTGTGTGTGTGTGTGTGTGTGTGTGTGTGTGTGTGTGTGTGTGTGTGTGTGTGTGTGTGTGTGTGTGTGTGTGTGTGTGTGTGAGTGTGTGTACTTGTTTTTTTTTGTAAATCGCCAGAGAGTCGAGCGATTTTTTTACAAAAATCTTCCTTGTCACACATTGGACGGTGCTCAGGTATCCGCAAACACTGGCCGATCAAAAAAAAAAAAAATAGCGTAGTGCAGTGCATCACCAATTTGTGATATGATATCTTTCTACACAGAACCCCCCGCAAGAACAATTCCATATGCTATCTGTAGTTCGGTGAAAAAATAAGACCTTGGCCTTTAACGATACAAGGCAAATGGCTGCCAGGGTGAGCCACGTTGCGTTTAGCTAACCCATGGTCCTACCCGACACGTGGATAAAGTGGTTCTCTCACGCAAAGTTAAAGCCGCGCGACGTCATATAATCCACCAACAGTGTACCGAGACTTAGTAGGTCTTAGATCATCTTAACTCCCTGCCACGTTTAAAGGCGAATCCTTGTATACGTCCGTTGACGCGTGACAATATGTATTTATCCTGCTATCATACTGACTTAGCCTACGGTTACACAAAGGCTTCAGAAGAGTCAACCGTGACGACTCACTGGCTACACGTAAACTGTTATTTTAACATTCTACACATAACGACCGCAATTATCCCCTTGCCTCGCGCATTAGCGTTGTCCATATCACCAGAAAAATTCGACAAAAAATATCTACTGTCCATGACTATAATTGTTCATAGAAAGTCGGCACCAATTATAGTTCTCTTTCATGTGAAAAGTTACAAGTCTTTTCGGTTACGTCATTCACTTTGAGATATTGCTTTGTCATGCCGGTGATAACAATGCCGTAATTCCGCTGCTTGATCAATATACACGGTGTGCTCCCATTCCACTAGGGCGGCGACCTCGCCGCGCCCTCTCTGCGACCAGAAATTGACCAGAGCGCTCAACGAATTTCGTAGATAGAGAATGAATCTTTTTTGTGTTTTATTGTGTTTTCAGTCATGCTTTTATATTTCGCATGCTATTCTAATTATGAAATCAATAATAACACAAATCCAGGGTAGGTCGCAGTGAGAGCGCCATCTAGTGGAATGTGGGCCTAAGTGACGTAACGTTACCTGTTTGCCTCAGATATTAATCACTTTCCTGCTACTGAACCTTCTAGTTGATGTCTCACCATAAAAGAAGTTAAATCACGAAAACATATTTTTCAGAATCAGAAAAAGGCTGGATGTCATGTAATTGCAATTGCAATTGCAATATACTAGTATAATTGCTTCCACGACTTTTGAACGGTATTTTAATTCTTGAGCGCTGGGTTTCTATGTGGTACACATGTAGCTATTTTCACTTTGTCATCAGATATAGTCACAAGGGATTTCGCTGGAGCACAAACCTTTAGTCCTTATTAACGGTTTGATGTTCAATAACAGAAGAAGGGTATACTAGTATAAATGTGTGTGTATGTTAATCAAATGATTCTGTCATTGTTGTTGAACATAATCAGTGAACGGATATGATTAGCGAAGGACATAACATAAAATCAGTGAGTGGATAACGGATTAGAGAATGTATGTGTATGTGTCTGTCTGTGTGTGTGTGTGTCTGTCTGTGTGTGTGTGTGTGCCTGTCTTATCTGTCTCTGTCTGTGTGTGTGTGTGTGTGTGTGTGTGTGTGTGTGTGTGTGTGTGTGTGTGTGTGTGTGTGTGTGTGTGTTTAAACATCTTATTTGGTCTTTTTAAGTCATATGCAAGAGCAGGCTATTCAAAGGTAGGACGATTTACGATACCGCCATCTAAACTTACCTGTTGTGTGTCCATGCCGCATTTATAGATAGTACAGACGTCTTTGCAGTCGTTGAGAGCTAGAGCTAGACGCCCGTGCGGGAGATGGGACTCGGGCGGCCGGCCTTCTGGCTACTGCTCGCCGCGTGTCTGGCGACAGGACACGGGTATGACATCCTGGACGAGGTCTTCGGAGTGGACCGACGTGAGTGGTGCAGATAGTTCACACAAACATTACGTTACTTTTTTTTTTGTACATTCTATGTATTGGTAATCCGCCGTTCTTTCTTAAGTTGCTTTAGACCCGAAGCCAACGTCACTTCGCATTTGTGAAAAAGACTTAATTTGAGACGGCCTCCAAAAAGGAGGCCGTCTTAGAGCATTTTCAGTACAGATGTTGGTGTCTTCGAGATTTGATTCAATGGATGATGTGATATAGCAAAGATATAGAGGTTTTTGTTTGGTATATGTTCTGTGTCTCAGCCAACCTGACCACTTACAACTCATACCAAAGGCAACTTTTTCAATGCCAAACTTTTCTTTTCTAACGCTGGCATTAGCTTAATTTGCTGTGCCCAGAATATGTCATCAAATCATATAATCAAATCCATGTGGCCTTAATGTTGAAGACTGACAATGTCGTGCCGTATATTAGTTGCAGTATCTTATTGCTGAGTACATTTTCTATTCCGTGGTGTGTAGCCGCTAGCAGAGTAAAGCGTCAGGAACCGGACAGTAACCAATGTCTCAGCAACCCCTGTCAGCACGATGGCATCTGCCTGGACGCGAACGGCAAGTACACATGTCTGTGCAAGGCTGGCTGGAAAGGGGCCAACTGTGATCAAGGTAGGTTTCGTTCAATTATATTTGGCACTGTTTTTTTCCACAAAGCTAGCTCAACTGATAAGACAATTCTTCAGTATTTTTATATCTAAGCTATTGATTTATATCTAACTTGGAATAAAAAAAGAAGAAACCTAAAAGACAAATGCTCAATTGCTACAATATAATTTTCTATTCTTATTCTGATGTCAAGTTTTTGCTTTTGTTTGGTAGTTTGTTTGAACCTTTGTTGATTCATGAGAAGTTCAAATTGGCATGCATGCCGGTTTTTTATTGAGGTCATGAGGAAGGAAGTTAGGGTCAGATAGCATATAACTTAGATACAGTAGACATCATTGTGATATTTCTTTTTGTCGCAGCCCTGACTAGACCAGACAACAAGAGGAAATCCTTGAAAAACCTTGAAGGGTTCATGTTTCCCCTGCATGTTTTTCCTTACCATTTGCAACAACATGTACTTGATTTTATGTGCAAAAAAAACAAAACAATATTCTTATTTTAAGTTTGTGATATTTGTTTTCTTGCAGTCCTGACTAGACCAGACAACAAGGGGAAATCCTTGAAAAACCTTGAAGGGTTCATGTTTCCCCTGCATGTTTTTCCTTACCATTTGCAACAACATGTACTTGATTTTATGTGCAAATAAAAAAAACAACAATATTCTTATTTTAAGTTTGTGATATTTGTTTTCTTGCAGTCCTGACTAGACCAGACAACAAGGGGAAAGAGTTTATGTTCGGCTTTTTGCAGAATTTAAACAATATTCTTATTTTAAGTTTGTGATATTTGTTTTCTTGCAGTCCTGACTAGACCAGACAACAAGGGGAAGGAGTTCATGTTCGGCTTTTTGCAGAATTTAAACAATATTCTTATTTTAAGTTTGTGATATTTGTTTTCTTGCAGTCCTGACTAGACCAGACAACAAGGGGAAAGAGTTCATGTTCGGCTTTTTGCAGAATTTAAACAATATTCTTATTTTAAGTTTGTGATATTTGTTTTCTTGCAGTCCTGACTAGACCAGACAACAAGGGGAAAGAGTTCATGTTCGGCTTTCTGCAGAATTTTGACGACGCGCCGACGCTGGAGGTGTTCATCACCAGCTCGAGCGAGACGCCGGTAGTGGTCACCGTCTCCGCCCCGGGGGTGGACTATGCCCACCAGCTCACCGTGTCAAACGCAGCGATCGAGGTAGACTTAAACAAGCAGATGCTGAGCCCATGTTGCTGCCCTTGACTTGTATTCGAAACGACCATAGCCCAAGCGTACACGGCATTACTTTTTTGTATAATATTTAATTGGCAGCTTTTTATATTGTCTCCTGATTTGTCTCTTATTGACACTTAGTCTTTAACAAAGCCCCAACAAATTACAAAACAAATGTACACTTTAGCTAAATCAGTACTTTAAATCTATAAAAAAAAATCAAACCCAACGACATGATAGTGAACATCTTCCCGCTTCATTGAATGAAAACACTACATCCCACATGTACATCTGCCGAGTTTCACTCAAAAATTTCTTTTCCAGCAAGTGATTCTCATCATAATCATTCCTGCATTTCAGATCGTGAACCTCCCATCAACATTGCAGCTGATTGAAAGCGAGAAGGCTCAAAAGGGTATCTTCATAAGCGCGGAATCTGAAGTCATAGTTTACGGCGTCAACAAGTACAGGGCCACCACGGACGGCTTTCTTGCCCTCCCTGTCGACGTTCTGGGCACAGAATATTTCGTGGCCTCGTACACGCCGATTTCGTCCACGCTCTATTCTGAATTCGGCATTTGGGGAGTTTTCGATCAAACCAAAGTGACGGTCACCTTGTCAGACAATGCGTATTTCCAAGACAGGCGCTATGAAGCTGGAAGCACCATCGTCTTTACCCTAAACCGGTTTGAAGCGGTTCAGATCCAGGGAAGAGGCCCGACATCCGATCTGACGGGATCCCACGTGGTTTCTGACCAACCGGTTTCCGTTATGTCTGGAAGCAGGTTCGTTTATTTGTTTGTTTGCTAGTTTGTTTCTAACATAAACTGTTAGCCCCGTTTAACCCCGTTTAGGCGCAACACACTAGTTTTGTCCTGCTTGATACGTAAGACAGTAATACAAGTTTTTGTCCACTCGTACTGGGTAGGACCGCTACCCTTATCAATGTGTGGTGGGGTTTTTTACGTGTTTATGGTGTGACCATCCTCAAACAACGTGCCACCTTTTTTTCTTGCACCCAAGGTGGCACCCATTACAGTAACTAGAGGTAGTTTTACCTGAATTGAGTAGGGAAATAGTGGTTAAGTGCCTTTCTCGAAAGGCACACCATTTCGGCCAGGATTCGAACGAAGAACCTGTGGATTCCACGTCAGCTACCCTAACCGCAAAACCACCTTGCCACCAACAGGTGTACCAACGTGCCGGAGGGGATCACTGCCTGCGACCATCTGGTGGAACACATCCCTCCCATCCTCACCTGGGGTCTCAAGTTCGTCACGGTCCCCCTGGCCATGCGAAAGGGCGGCGACATCTTCCGTATCATCGCGTCCGAGGACGACACGGAGGTGGACGTGGCAGGTAAAGGCCGCATGTCTCGCGTCAGAAGTATGCAAATAAGTAGACAGTCAGAAGTATGCAAAACAATTATATGCTTAACAGAGACAACAACCTTTGTGCTAGTCAAATGTCTAGGCGTTTCATAATTATCATAGCCTGGTCCCAGTCTCTAGGGGTCGGCTTAGTGGTGTTTTACCGGGCCCAGTCAGTTTCTGATGGCCTTTCTACCTCTGGCTGCCACCCTACTTCCGCTACACCCTACTTTGCCGCCGACCTATGTGGCGAGCTAATTAATCCAATGCCGTAAACAACATCCCGAGCGGACTAAGCTGTCTGGGCGGGCGGGGTCACTCACACTGCCGTGGAAATATCGGGGAGCCACCGAGGGTATGGTTTCCAGGCTATAATCATCATCATTATCTTCGCCGCTTTCAGTTCACACTGAAGCGGGCTGTCATTGTTTCTTCACATTGATTTGTTTGCTACTGTCCGCCGCACCCCCTCCTAGCTGTAGCCCATCTAGGCGTATACAGCCATCCCATTCACATTTCCATCCGTTTTGGCTAGTTCTTTGCCATCCTTCCTTATCTTTATCCGTTCTTATCATGTGGCAGGCCTAGACAGCCGTACGCTGGACGCCGGCGAGTGGTGGGAACTCGACATTCCGTCAGACGAGTACCGCCTGGTGACGTCATCCGCTCCGATCATGCTGGTTCAGTACAGCAAAGGTAAGGACGCGGACGGCGTCAACAGCGACCCGTTCATGATGTACGTGCCGCCCAACGAGCAGTTTGCCGCCGACTACACCTTCGGTACCGTGGACTCGCCGTCGTCCCCATACACCAGCTTCGTCAACGTCATCATTAACGGCGCGGAGACAGCGGGGCTCACGCTCGACGGAGGGGACCTTCCCGCCGACACGACGTGGACGGAGATCCCCGGCACGGACCTGGTCGCCACGCAGCTCACCATCCCCACCGCCGGGACGCACAAGCTCAAGCACTTCTCCGCCATCGTCCCCTTCTCCATCTTCTACTACGGGTTCGCGTCGTACGACTCGGTAGGGTTCCCCGGTGGGTTCCGGCTGGCCAGTTTTCCCAAAGACTGTTCCGTGACGGAACCGGTGCCCGGGGACGGAATGGACAACGACTGCGACAGGCGCGTGGACGAAGAGCTGCTTAATGGAATGTAAGTAACACATGTGTCCTTTCCAGTGTTCTGAATTGTTAATGGTGTCCTTTTTCTGGCTTTACAAATTTCTCTTTTTGTATCTATATGCTGACCGTCATATTAGTGGCCTTGGTTTGTATTTTAATGAACCAGAGCTAAAGATTACATGATGGCGTTATCTTAACATTTCATTGGGAAGCGTTCATGTACTCTCTTGGCATTTTTCAACAAGCTTTTTAGTGTCTTTTGGCTTTCTTTTTTGTTTGTTTGTTTGTTTGTTTGATTGATTGATTAATTGATTACATGCTAAGTAGAGGTTATTTAAGAGCCAGGGTAAAAAGCTGTCCAAAAACGCTTGAGCCACGGTTCACTGATCAGAAATAGAAATAGCTGCGCCCTCCATGTTGCTGTCTCTTTAATGCCACATGAAATATTCCTTATTGTTGTTCAATGTTTATCATTGAATAATCACACTGTTTCTATCACCTAGCGACGACGACGGTGACGGTCGCATTGACGAAGACATCGCCGACCTCGCCCACGACATCAACGAATGTGAGATGAGCATGGACAACTGTCACGCCGACGCTGACTGCATCAACACGCACGGGTCCTACAAGTGCCGCTGTCGACCCGGGTTCACCGGGGATGGCCGTGACTGCTGGAGTAAGTATATCCTTATACTAGTAAGCAAACGATGGTCTAGAATAAGCTTATTTTATGTTTTGAAATGCGCATGCGCGATTTCAAAGGTGAGGTCCTCCCAAGTATATAACATTGAGAGCTAATCTTATTATTTACTTACAAGAATTGGAATGCCCAGACAACCTGTTGTCCGTAACGGCGTGGTCGCATTCGTCGATATTGATGTTCCAGAATCTTTAAGTAGGCTACGACAGAACTTGCCATCGACACAGATTTCCGTAACAAAACATTTGAATTTTGAATTTTCATAACACGACTATCACAAGAATGTCCTCGTTCAGGATCGTAAAATGATCGTACGACTTCTGGACGCACAAATCTTTGTGGTGTACTTTGTTCCTCACGAGTAAGATCACACTTGAGTAAGTAGGCACTAAAAAATAAGCCATGACTATCTTATAATTTCGTTCTGATGTTTTCGTTCCAGACCGGGAAATCTGCCAGGCGTTTGCCGACCCGCACATCATATCGTTCGACGGAAAACTTCACCACTACCAGGGCCACTGCACCTACACCATGGCCAAAACCTGCCCCGGCAGCGGCGTCAGCAGCCTGCCCACCTTCAACGTGGAGATCAAACTCGAGCCGCGGAGCAACCCCCGCGTCACCTGGGTCCGGGACGTCTTCGTTTCTGTCTTGGGCATCGACATCGTCTTTAAGAAGAACAAAGAAGTTTTGGTAAGTGTCCCCTTGATACGCTACCTCACAGTGTAGTACACTTACGAGTGCGCATGTGCAGTCGTGACGCATTTTGTTAGTCTTAGTCAAAAACTCCTTAACCCAACTCCAAACATTTATTTATGTCTAGATCTAAACATGTAAGAAACGTTTCAACGTGGATGGTTGTTTACCAGACAAAAAAAGTGGCCACGAGTCTGTTTATTTTTTTATTTAGATCACCTTTAATGTCACATAAAGACCCACTATTCTACTTTGAGCCGTTTACATAACAATAAAAAGTACAGTGTGTTTTGGTATAATATTTGACGATGTCCTTTATTCCTCTTTATCGTCTTGAAATACAGATCAACAACCGGTTTGTCCTGCCCCCGGCCGACCCACACGCTGACGTCCGCGTCAGGCGGGTCGGTAGATACGTCACAATGGAGGCGGACTTCGGGCTGAAGGTCTCCTTCGACGGCGTGCATCGCGTCCAGGTCGTCCTTCCGAGCACGTACGGGGGCGCCACATGCGGTATCTGTGGGAACTACAACCGTGACGAGACGGACGAGTACCTAACGCCGGACGGCATCCTGGCGGGAAACGTCATCGACTTTGGGAACTCTTGGAGGGTTCCAAAGGAAGGAGAAATGTATGTTTATTTTTTTTTTTAAGTTCAGTATATTTGCAAGGCTGTACCGATGGTACTAATGATAATAGATGCAGTAGTGCTTATTATCATTACTAGGCTGACCATATAAGTATTTACACCCGTTTCATCGCTGCTTTGAAAGCTTGAAAGTGCTTTTTATAATATCATTGAAATGTTTTCAATGGATGGGTCGTTATGAAGTTAGTAAAAACTTAACAGATTATTTTCAAAGGCCGTTTTACATGTAAGATCAACTACATGTTGATATTCAGTAACGCACATGACTGAAGGTGGGGTTTGCCCTTCCCGCACCAGGTGGTGCTTAGACCGGCCTCCCATTCTAATAGTCCTTAGGCAACACAACTTTGCACAATCACTGCGGTGGTCGTTTAACTGCCAGATTCTTGTCTTATTGATGCTGAGTGCTACGCACAGAAGGCACGATGTACAATATTTAAATTTATTAATATGACTCGACTGGGGATCAAACTCAAGATCTACTGAATATGAGGCGAACATTCCACTAACTTTGCCATTTTACCTTACAAACAACTGGGGTTGAAGTAGGTTTTAAAAAATCTTTCCTAGCTGCCAAGAAAACCCCGATCCTCCAGAAGGCTGTGATGAAGAACTGCAGGAGATAGCAGCAGAGATCTGCAGCGTTCTTCATGATCCGACAGGCGTGTTTGCACCTTGTCACGGAGTCTTGGACCCAGCGGTAAGATATCAACTGTTCACAGCTTAAAGCACATTACACCGGAAAAAGAAAAACAGACCACGGCACGGCACAATATGGCAGAGGATAACCCGGCATGGTGACTTGGCAAAGCACAACACAAGAAAACGCGGGTCTGCAAGTCATAATTCAACACATTACAATTCAGTACGTCGTTACACAACTCGAGGTCAACACAAGAAAGCACGCCACGGTATGTACAGAATAATACACAGCACAGCAATGTGGCATAGACACACTGACACACTTGTTTTGCCTGGCGCACTCAGTCATTTTGTTTCTGAAGGAACAATGATTTTTTTTCTCTTCCGATACTGCTAGCATGCTGCAGCCACGGGCATTGTGCAGCATTTTATACGTAGATTCTAAACGTCGTGACACTTGTTTCTGTTGACACAGCACATGACGGAGACGTGTGAATATGACGTCTGTACGTTGTTGGAGGACAGCACGACGGCGCTCTGCGCCAACCTGCAGGCGTACGCCGACACATGCGCAGAAGCCGGCGTCGACCTGGGTGCCTGGAGGAACGACGACTTATGCCGTAAGTTCAGATTTTTTTAAAGCACATATATTATCCCACATAGTATGCATGCACTGACTTGCGGTTAAATCTTACGAAGCTATTAGATGTCAAGGGGTTCTCTTTTATTCAAGATGGCACTGCAAGACTTACTGTATTTTCTTACACGTATAAACCTTATTATACATGAAGGAGCATAAAAGACTTAGAATAGATTAATCGAATACACACGTCATATGTTAAAAGCATGTGAAATACTATTTGCGACTTCTATACAAATGTGATTACACAGTAGGAAGGGATCCATAGATTGTAATGAATCGTAGAATGAAGCCTTGCTAGACACATAATTCGATACCACGGCTATAAATGTATATATGTACTCCGACCGTAAGTAAAATCGTAGTTCACAACAGCCCTACAGCATCGAGTATGGCCAAACAGCCCTATACGAGAAGGGCAGTCCCTGTATGGATACTCGGACACTTTCTTTACTCCATTAGCTATCATACAAGTAACAAACAAGTAAATACCAGACTCAGTTCTGTTGCAAAGTCCTTTTCTGCGGATCCGCTTTTATATCACGGCTGATATTCCTAATACTAGCTAAAGGTTTGTATGAGGATGTACAATATTCAGCCTATCCCGTTCCACAGCTTTAACTTGCGGCGAGCACAGCGTGTACAACTCCTGCGCCAGCCCCTGCCCGGCAACCTGCGCGGACGTGTCCGCACCCTTCTACTGCAGCGTGAGCGAGTGCGTGGAGAGCTGTGAGTGCGAGGCCGGGTACGTGCTGGACGGGGAGACCTGCGTGCTGAGGGAGCAGTGCGGATGCTTCAGCGCTGGCACGTACCATATGGTAGGGTGTCGTTATTATTCACTGGTTTAGTGGAGCAAAAACTGTTATGTGAGTAGTGGATCGTAAGTAGCGGAAACTGAGACGGCGGGCGCCACAGACTTTCCGCTACTTACGATCCACTACTCACGGAGTCACGTGTGCTATCTGCATAACTTGACGTCATCCCAGCGGTGGATGGATCACTCCTTGACAAAATTTGGGTAAGTCCAATTTCTTGTGTTGGAAATTACAGTTAAAACTTGTTTAAGGGTACCGTACGTGTTGTGTCATGTTGGTGTAACGGTTGGGGTGTCTGGCCCAAAACACAGCGGTCATGAGTTAGAATCCTCTGACATGCTTTTCATGTTCCGGTCTATGGAAAGGCACTTTACGCGTCTTTCTTCAGTTCGTCTAGAAATGGGTACCTGACTTCGGTTGGGGAGGTAAAAGTCGAATTACTAATTTGAAAGGCTATTGGACTACCTTTACACATAGTGGTAGGGGTGACCCTGGTTGATTAGCTCTTAAAAGTAAGTTACCGCGGCCGCACTTTCAGCGACTGAAAAAAAGTTTTACGTTTCGTCCAAGCATATTGACATAAGAAAAAAAGTTTCAATGTTGATTTGCTTACCTCCAGATCGGCGATAGTTGGACGGAGGACTGCAGTCGGGAGTGCGAGTGTGTCGGGAAGAACGACAAACAGTGCCGGGAGATCAGCTGCCATGACGCCGCCTT
The DNA here is from genome assembly GCA_035149815.1 of Branchiostoma lanceolatum. Classification (NCBI taxonomy): domain Eukaryota; kingdom Metazoa; phylum Chordata; class Leptocardii; order Amphioxiformes; family Branchiostomatidae; genus Branchiostoma; species Branchiostoma lanceolatum. The sequence goes on from CM068874.1 coordinate 18,047,814, forward strand.
CTGCGGCACCGTGGACGGGATCCAGGGATGTCATTGCTCACCGGGGTACGTCGGGAACGGCTCGTTCTGCGAATGTAAGTTTCTATTATATTTATAATTTTAAAACGGTGATTTAAGTGTACATATCTCCTAGCACACACACACACACACACACACACACACACACACACACACACACACACACACACACACACACAGAAATACACACAGAAATACACACGCACACACATGCATACAAATGCACACACACGTAAACATAAATACATACTTAAACATTCATGTTCATTGTAAAATAAACAATTCATTTATACTACCCACAACTCTGTATTACCATTTCTAAGATAAACCATACTAAGCATGGGTAGTGCAGTATCACAAAATAAACCGGGACATCGGTCACGTTCATTGGCTTCCTTAGAAGAAGTCCGATGAAATGTCAATGTCAACGTCTTTTCTTACAGTTTTCAATCCCTGCATGAGCAACCCCTGCCTGAACGGAGGCATCTGCATGAGCGAGGATCATGGCGGATACAGCTGTGAGTGTGTCGGACGATGGACCGGCGCAAACTGCGATGAAGGTAAGTTGCTTACGTGTTCAATACGTTTAGATTGTATATTTCATTCCTAAATGATCAAAATATAGCCGTTATTTGCCAGTGTTTCGATGTGTCAGAATAAAAGCAACCATGACTGGACGATGGTTGATTTTGATGTTCTTTCTTTGGGCACGAAATTAACAAGAATGAAATGTCCGATATACTAGCACCTGTTCAGTACTTGTAATGAGAACAATGAACTACAAGTTGATTCAGTATTGTGCGAGTGATTTGTCTGATTTAGTCCCCCCCCCCCTGCAAAGGAGCAACCCGAAAGCAATGCTGCATGCTGTCTAACAGTAAAAAAAGCCACAGGCGACTGTTCATTGTGTGACTGCCTTAGTGATCCTGACATACATATACCAAGTAGAAAGGACAACTTTGTGACCTGGCAAACTATCTAATATACGTCCATGTCATAATTTCTTGGATTGGATGGTAAAATGCCAAACCTCCTCTTAGCTTCTCCAGGAGAAGGTAATTAAGCTCCTCTCCAAACTCTGTTTGGCAGAGTACATTTGAGATAGATACGTCGTGATGTACGAAATCTCTCTCACCAGGCTCCGTCTGCAGAGCCACCGGAGACCCACATTACGACACGTTCGACGGGAGGTCCTTTGAGTTCCAGGGTCCCTGCAGGTACACTCTAACCAAGGACATCAACCAAGTAGTCACCTTCAACATAGAGGTTCAGAACCGGCCTCTGTCCATCTCACCTGCCGTCTCCGTCGTGCGCGAGATGTACGTGGATGTACACGGGTACAGCATCTCAGTCGTAGGCAGGACAATACAGGTAAGACATAGGCAAATGATAGACGCTATTTATCTTTTAAATCACTATATTCGATAGTTTTTGATATTAATATGTACATGTACATGTATCTAGTATATCTTTTTAGCTCGTTATGCTAGCGCTGTCCATTGCAATGTCTTGTCTTTGTCAGCAGGGCTAGCCCTTTGTAATAGCCGCAGGCAAGTTGGGCAGCCCTGGCTGTGTGTCAAAACAGCCAAACCAATAAATAAATATTCATAAAATGAAGGAAGGTTTGGTGTGAAACGTCGTTTGCTGTAATGTGAATTTGGCGCTGCGTGCCTGCAAAGCTGGTGTGTTATGTTAAGCGTGTTCACCGATTAAAATATGCATGCCCTGTCAAATAGACTGTTGGTAATGTCACAAAAGTAAAGAAATCATTACACAAAGTCATCGAGAAATCACAATAATGATAGAGCATGAGATTCATATAAAAAACATTATTTCTTATTCGCAGGTTGACGGCATTAACCACACTCCCCCTGCCATTCTTGGCAATGGAGAGGTGAAGATCTTCCTCTCCGGGCGTTTCATCGTGGTGCAAGCCGACTTCGGGTTAGAGGCGTCCTTTGATGGGCAGCATTACGTAAAGGTAAACAAAGTCTGCTCTATCCGTCTTCGTTCTGTATCTTCTTTCCAGGGGTGAAGAAGAAGCTGCTATCGTGTGTACAGTTTTCAAGCAGATGAACAAATTGGCATGGGGTAGTTATATAAATGTACTAATGCATTTCACCAGCAAAATAATGCAGAGAAATTCCAACGACGGTCGGAACCTGTAACTCGACGCGTTCTTCTGTCCACTGGTTGCCCTTATTTCTGCACTTACACAATCCTTCCTCCGAAAATTTTGTGCTGAGTATATGTATGTATTTCACTCAACATGGCAACGCTATAAAAACTTGCCTTGATCAGAGAATTGTCGTGGTCTACAGGTGATGGGTTCTCCTGTCGATTTGACAGATGAGTAGGCATACAAGTAATTTGCCTCGTGTGAGAGTAATTACCTATTTTTGACGCACTTTGGTAGCCGGCCACAGATGCTGTACGGGAATGAACGGTCTGGGGTAGAGCGCTGCTTCCTCCTCTCCTTCTTCTCCTGAATGGCATCTGTTCTATTGCCATTGGCTTTTGGTTGGTAGATCTAGCATAAATGTACCTGTTTTCGGCAGGTGTTCGTTCCCGGGTCCTTCGCCGGACTCACCCGGGGTCTCTGTGGCATCCTGAACGGAAACCCGTGGGACGACTCCCTCACGTCCGGAAACACGCTCGCCAGGGACTGGAATGCGTTTGGGAATAGCTGGTTGGTCAGCCAATCAAGGCAAGTAAAGTTGACAAAAGTAAATATTTTCTTTCCCTTAAAATTAAATAATATGTAAGTTCAAGCTACACGTTTTGGTCTCTATATAAAGACGGTGGACATTTCCACTTCTCTTGCCCTTGAGCAACACAGGGCCACTACAGTAGGCAGCTAGTCTACTGGTCGAATCCAATACCCTTATACTTGCCCGGGTACAGGGTTAGACCGGGTGGCGGTAAACGATGTAACCTGATACTTATAGAATGGGAACGCAGGCTTGGCCCGTGTCCAAAGTCCCACGGGAAGGCCGGACACGCTGAAATTTCCCAGAGGTATGAGATCTTTGATTTCTTTTTACCCTTTTCTAGCTGTCCCGAAAAGATGATACTCCATCCGAGTCCGAGCTGTGACGCCATCCGTGACGCCGTGGAGGGCCCGACAGCCTGCGGGCTGCTGACCCTCCCGGACGGGCCGTTCAGATCCTGCCACAACGTCATCGACCCGACGAAGTACTACGACGACTGCGTGTTCGACATGTGTCATTGGCAAGGCGTGAGAGGACTCTGTGAGACTTTGGAGACGTACGCTGATATTTGTAAGGATGAAGGCGTCCCTCCAATTCTATGGAGAACCCCGGACCTTTGTCGTAAGTTTACATCATTCCATGGCCAATGTCAGGATAGAGATTCTAATTTTGCCAAATCGGCCATTCTGTAGGTAGAGATCCCGATCGGAATCTGTAGACTTGAACCAAAGAAATTTCAAAGATATTCTGAACTTTTCGACTTCCGACTCCTGTCACTTAATATGAATGGATTATTGACTTGAATATCTGATTCAAAAATAGGAAACCACTCTACAACACCCCCAGCATCTCTGTTGTTGACAACGACTCCGATTGGGAGTTTATGTCGCTCCCATCTGTATCTTTGTAGCTTGTTTTTCTTCATTCATTTACACATGGCTATCCATGGGCAAATCTGGCTAGATATAAGTCACATACATTTCTTCTGGGCACTCCAGCCGTCACTCAACAGAGACAGTGGGCGTTATAAACTTCCTGGCACGTTTGACCAATTGCTGACGTCACGTATCCGCAGTGACATGTGTCAATAGAGTCACGTGTCCGTAACTCTCGCGAGTTTACGTTCGGCAGTGTTGGTCATTATTGATCCTGAAGAAGGCGACAGTGGTCGTCGAAAATTCGATCCGTGAATACTTTAGTGTTGGAAGAAAGTTTAGCATTGTATTATGATTACTACCAACACAGATGAGCTTTCATTACATTTCTTCTTTGTGCCTTTTCTCCGTAGCTTTGGAATGTCCCCAGTACAGCCGGTACTCCCCCTGCACCAGCGGCTGCCCTGCCACCTGCTCCGATCCCGAGGGCCCGAGGGGCTGCGACCGCCCATGCGCAGAAGGCTGTGCGTGCCTGCCGGGATACATCAGGAGCGGGGAGGAGTGCGTCCCTGCCGACGAGTGCGGATGCAGCGAGAACGGGAGATACTTTGCGGTAAGTGCCTTGTCACATTTGTCAAAAAGTCGTCGTACTATCGCAAATTGAGGGTAAACCTACAAAAAGTTGTATTAGATTTGGGCATAAGAGCAACATATTAGGAGTCATTGTTTTACTATACAATCTGGAATCGGTGTGAGCTATACTTGACAATATTAATGATTGTCTTTTTTTCACCCTAACTAAAACAAACATGAATTAACTTCGAATTCATCTTCAGCATCTTTTTGAAAGATTGGATAATCTGTGTGACTGTCTGTTGCAGTGTCTCAAAGTCTAATAGATCTGACAGTCAAATATAGTGAAACGACTTCTGCCATATAGCTTAACGACCGGTTTATTTTTCAAATCGATCTCCTTTGACTAAAAACTAAAAAAAATGATACCTTACTAATAAGCTTATCATGCCATATTTGAAATTATATATATATAATCGATTTGAATGTTTCTTAGATCGGCGAGACGTGGGGAGTTGGCTGCGACGTTGTGTGTGAATGCGCCAGCACCGACAATATACAATGCAGGGAGGTACAGTGTGCCGACAACGCCTGGTGTGGAGTCCAGTACGGCAGACAGGGATGCCACTGTAACGAAGGGTACAGCGGCGACGGAATAACCTGCGAATGTGAGTAGAGACGGTTACAAGGGTAGCCAAAAGTAGCTGCAAGCATTTTCGGGATGTTTAACTTGTAGGAATCACAAGAAAAACATCATTCAGATTTTGTTACAACCATAACAACTCTCTTTAACCTTAAGATAAGAATACGCACATGAGAAATGATTAGAGATCATTATTTATGTAGTCTTGATTGTATTATTCTATACACCATTGCCCTAAAAAACCAAAATGATAAAAAAAGAATGAAAAGAATACCTAAGAGGGTAGTCTGAAATTTGATACAAGTGAAGTATCCACACTAGACAAGTTTTTTTCTTTAAGCTGTAGGGGTGGTGTGTTCTCAGCTTATTGTGTTTTGTTCACTGTATTATATTGTAATGTGGATTCCTTGCTTTTTCTTCCACCACGCGTATTATTTTCTTTACCTCCCAACCTGAACAAAAAAACCGTTTACAACTGGCCGGATGAAGTGCCGTAGTAAGGGAAGTCAAAGTGTCTTTCCTAAAGCCGGCGTCACAATTCATCCGAGCGTCGGCCGAATTTATACATCGCCCGACGCTCGCCGAATTTCAAAATCACCCTAGTGTCGACCGTATATTCTAATGAAAATTTCGGATGACTTCAGTCGAGCACTAAAAACTAAAAATCCCCCATTAGATGGTACATGGTACCATCTCTTGGACATGGACGAAGTCATAATCGACTAACCTGGTAAAAGGCCAATATTTGGATCAAGTTTTATTTCTAAAAGTCGCCCGAAGCCCGCGTAATCGACAGGACGTCGGCCGTACTGCGGCCGAAATGCACATTTAAAGCTTGCCAAAACGTCGACCGAGCTGAATATCTTTTTTGTGACGGGGGCTTAAGGACGCAGTTAGTCTAGTCAGGAACGCCAGGGATCGGACCCGTGACATCTTCATCTCGTGTCCCCAGCCTAGCTTATTCACTTGACTGAAGTCATCAACAACTCGTTGTTTTTTGTTGTTGTTATTTTCAGCGACGGCAATCTGCAGAGCAGCGGGCGATCCCCACCAGAGGACGTTCGACGGCCGCGTTCACTGGTTCCAGGGCCCGTGTATGTACACATTAACCAAAGACCTGGGACAGGCGTCCGAGTTCAAGGTAGAGGTTCAGAACGAGCCTCTGCCATGGCTGACCAGCGCTTCCGTCGTGCGACAAGTGTACGTGGAAGCTTACTTTTACCGCATCGGAATCCACCAACGCAAGATCGTGACGGTGAGTGTATCGCCATTCGCAATCTAAGTAAAACTTACATTTTCTAGATATGTTACATTTTCCAGTGTCTTACTTTTGTTTTTGGTGTGTCCGTTGTAATTTGGATATAGTAAAAAAAATGTTCAGACGGAAAGTGGAGGTGAATTTGCGTGGCATCTTTTATTTTTCTTGTACTCTTGCACTGTACCTTTCCGAATAAACTGAATCGTTGCCCTACCAAAAATAGGTGAACGATGAAATCTACTCGTTGGGCATGCGACTGGCCGGTGGGAAGATACAAGTGCGCATGAGCGGCCGGTTTGTCCTGGTCGAGTTGGACATTGGCGTGAAGGTTTACTACGATGGGTATCACTATGCCAAGGTAAGATGGTCCATTTCGGGGATCTCAAAAGATCTTGTTTCAGGCAACTTAGCGGGAAATTATGGCATGTCATGTCACGTTTTGGGGAAGGTAGTTCGATTTGCAAAGAACAAACCCGATAACTAAATCTTGAAGAATATCTTAAAATTTCAAACGAACAACAGTGAGGTACCCTCGAATCAGTTATCACAGACTACGTATTGCGCCAGGAAGGTACATCCGTACACGTCGGGAGAAATATTTCAGGTAGGAGACTGCCCCTTATTCATTAAAGATTGTAGTTTATATTGTAGAGATTTTCGCTTTAATCATCGGAAGAGTTCCATCAGTCTGAATCCTTGTTTGATACTGAAAACTCCCAATCTTGATACTTTCTGTATGCCTGTACTTAGTCCAATGTGACATGAATGTAGAAAAAAATGTTTTTCTTATAAATATCAACTCCCGTTCCTGCAGGTTATACTTCCAGCTGGCTTTAAGAACCAGGTTGGCGGTCTCTGCGGTAACTATAACGGCGACCCAAGTGACGACTACATGACGCCAGCCGGGATCGTCTCCTCCGACTTGAACTCCTTCGGGCAGAGCTGGATCACGGATATAGCAACGTATGTGTGTGTTAACAGATTCATGCGCGCATCTGCAGCGATATACATTGTTATAAAATTATAAAGAAGGCCCCTGGACATAAACAGAACACGCCAGGACATGTATAATAATTGAGCATAATCTAGACTAGAACAGTTTAAAAGGTCAACTTTAGCATTACACAATGCATCTTGCTCCCACAACGCATCTCGCATTGGAAGCGCAGTAAGTGGGCTTATTCTTAGTAGACAGGGGGCATATTTGAAACTACTGAATATGGTACGTTTATTGAATAAACACGTCAGATCCAATCATTGATATATAACTCAAGAGAGAGAGTTAAGGGAAAGAGAGGAGGCAAGAGCAAAAAGTTGATACCACGTTTCCGAAAACGAATTCTACTCATGAAAAGGGCAACGGGAAGCCAGAACCTCAAATCTTTGATGTCTTTCGATGTTTCTTCTTGGTTTCTCACAAAGACCTACAACACGTTGATTCCCTTTTAATTCTATGATCATTTTACCGTTTATCTCTTGCAGGTGTCCAGGTGGTGTCATCAGCCCGATCCCTGATCCTCCCAGCTGTGACTACCAGGTGCAGATAGCAGCGGAAGCACCTGACAGGTGCGCACTGCTCACAGATGTTGACGGACCGTTTGCCAGCTGCCACGACGCCGTGGATCCCCACTCTTACTACGAGGACTGCATCTTCGACATGTGCGCACGAGACGGTGACACCCTCGGCCTTTGCCAGACGCTGGAGGTCTACGCTGACGCCTGCTCGGATAAGATGGTACCTCCGTTTTCCTGGAGAACCAACAATCGATGTCGTAAGTAGTTCTATCACCTCTTTCCCCTGGCTCTGGCTCCTTCGTCGTACCACAGGTGTACACTAGAAAGTAGGGGAAATTCTTAGCTTGGTACAGTCATCGTCCTCTAACGAGACGCTTGTCGTACACCATTTCGAATTGTCATTTCGGTAATAGCCCGACCGAAACTCTCACAATGTTTTCAGATTTGACTGAAGTTTTCAACGTAAAAGCTCTTTAATATGACATGCTTCTACTTTTGTCTTCCATACCGGAATTCCCGACCCAAATGCTGCATTGTCATTCGTTAATGTATTTGCATTTGTCATTGTTGGTTTAGTTTTCATTTTCCATATGTGATGTTTGTATTAGTAGCTTCCTTGAGTTCCTTGTCATTGTGCTTTGTGCCTTTACATATGGAGGATGCTGTTTTGAAATTATGAAATTGTTAGAGTGATATAGTTAATGCAGAAATGTTCGCGGTGGTTCTATGTTCGCGGTTCGACGACCTTTTCACCGCGAACTTAAAACCACCGCGACTATAGCGATGCCGCAAACTTAAAAACGCCGCGAACACTCCATTTTCGCCCAAGCGCGAACTGAAAACCACGTTAACTTAAATGCATTTACAGTATTTGAGTTAAGTTCTATTTTTCTCTCCTATTTTGTGGCAGCCGGAGAATGCCCGAAAGACAGCACGTTCTACTCATGCACAAGTCCCTGCCCCGCGACCTGCACGAACCCCGACGCTCCGAAAGACTGCCCCCATCCATGTGTGGAAGGCTGTGTCTGTAACCCCGGCTACATCATGAGCGGACAAAGTTGCGTTCCAGAAGACCAGTGTGGATGCGTTAACAAGGACGATCGTTATTTTATGGTTGGTGAAATTATCACTTTCTTGAGTGTTGTGGTTGAAGTTTCGCAACATCAATGGTTACATAACGTCAGAACACATTCGTCGTAAGATCGTCGCAAACCGAGAAAGTTCTTGGGGTACTTAGTAGTTTTGCACGTGTCGTACAATATCCAACAGCCTTGTTACCAAAATGCAAAGTTTTGTTACCAAAAAGACTGAGTATTTTTACCGAAGAGACTGCCATAGATCATTTGGCAATTGGTTCTCTCACAGACTGCTAGAATATCCGCCGACATCAAAATCTTACGACGACCTATGGAATTGGCGATACTTGAGATACGGGAGAGTCCTAGTGTAATCGAAATTTCTTTAATATTACACTTAACTTGGATTCTGCAACATATTTTGCGATCTGGAAAGTCTTTCAGCCCCTAGTGCTAGTGGCATCGGGATGTTAAATCTAACCGCTATGTTCACGCTTAGCTCGGAGAACGCTGGGGAGCGGACCGTTACGACTGTGTCTGTCATGAGGGGAACAACATCACGTGCGTACCCCTGGAGTGCGACCCTGAAGACGGCTACGACTGGATGATCCAGGACGGCGTCTACGGATGTATCTGCGCTGAGGACCGCTGTGCCGGTGAGAACGAAATACCTCTTACTTTGCGAAAACCTAGGCCTGCTTCAAATGTCAAATGTACTATTAATTATTTTCATAAGGACCATAGTCTTTCGCTGGGCGAGAGTGGTTGGTTTTAGTTTTTGGGTGGTTTATTGGTAAGTCAGTATGTTTTGTTGGTTGGTTTGCTGGTTTAGTGTTTGTTTATTGAATGGTTTGGTTTTTCATTTAAATATGATCATCAATTGGCCAATGTTGATTTGATCCTAGGACAGGTCTGAACCCAGCGTTAGACCCAATGTAGCACGTGTTAGATGAAGAAAATCTAATGGCGACCAATCTTGTTTCTCCAAGTTACGACAGAAACACGCTGCTACTGGGGGGAAGTGAGGCTGTATGTTTACAATGTCAGTATGTTTGTATGTAGCAGAACCTCTGCATTTTCCGTTCTAGCATTTTCTCATGAGTTATTGCCATGAATTATTTCCCATGACGCCGTCTCTAGAATGCGAGGAGGACTGTTCTGAGCACGCAACGTGCCGTCTGATAGACCTCCAGCCTACATGTGTCTGCGACGCCGGGTATGACGGAGACGGCTTAACTTGCGAAAGTAAGAAAGAGACTATAGTTAATTTTTCACCACCGATTATTTTGCTCGTTTGTGTGTCTGTCTGTCTGTCTGCCTGTCTGTCTGTCTGTCTGTCTGCCTGCCTGCCTGTCTGTCTGTTTATGTGTTTGTCTTATTGTCTGTCTTATTGTCTGTCTGTCTGTCTGTTTGTTTGTTTGTTTGCTTACTTTGATCTGTGCGCAAGGTTGCTCCAACTGGCCCTGGTCCAAGCTGACATGACGCGACGCCGATGATTGTGCATCTGGAGACTTGCAAAGTAGCAAGTCTTGTTGGGCCCGGTTCTAAAGTCTTTAAGTGTATCTAGTGTTAACTGTCACTAATCACCTTGATTTCATTTGCAACCATTTTTGCTCGCTACGTTTTTCGTAATTCTTGGTAAAATGACAGTGAGGAGACTAGTATTCGTCGTGGCTGGATCGCTTGGCATCTGCCGTGGACACAGCATCCTCTATCAATTTTTTACTCGCTACTTTTGTCATTACTTATCTTACAATGAATGATCTCATCACCAGTCATCTTCAATTATGACTCACAGGTACAGGCGAATATGAAAATTTCTCATGCACCGTTTCGTTGTGTTTTCTCTTCAGATATTGACGACTGCGACCCGAACCCGTGTCAGAACGGAGGAACGTGTACCGACGGGGTGGACTCCTTCACTTGCGAATGCAACGTTGGCTTCGAGGGATTTACCTGTAGAATATGTACGTGTAATTTACTTCCTCCGATTGTTGTCCATTGTAGCAGTTCTATAACTTACATATATTCTGTTGGATTTTGAGAAACCACTACACTTATAGATAAGAAAAGGGGTCATCCCCAGTGACGGATGAAATGATAATAATGTCCGTATATGGAGCTTGCACTCTTCAGTACAAACTTGGTGTATTACGCAACGATGTAGTTAACTGGGTTTGCTACACAAGCGAAACACAACAACAACAAAATACTCCGTTAGATGTAATAATTTCCTTTTCTTATGTCTTTGCAGACGTTGGAAAGTGCGATCCTAACCCATGTCAAAACGGAGGCAACTGTACAGAAGGCCTGGATTCGTTCGAATGTGCCTGCGAAGTAGGATTCCTCGGTTTGTTCTGTGAAACGAGTACGTCATCTTTACGCCATCTTTACGTCAGTCAATTGAATACTACTTATCCAAGCAAGTGATACCGTGATAAAAACAAGTGACATACCATCTGAAATGTCGTGGACGTAACCCGCCTTTTCGATCGTCCTAAAGCACCCCCCCCCTCTCAGTGGAGCCGCGGCGTCGCTGCTGCCGAACATTTTGAGCTTTGTTTGTTTTGTTGTTCTTTTGGTCATACTTGTACGTTTTGAATGATATTCCCATTATAAACCCAAGGGTAACACAAATCCAGTTTAGGACGCAGCGACGCCGCCAGCGTGCCTCGGGTCCAGTGAGAGGGGGGCTGAAGGACCTATTTATATTTGCGGTGCGATCGCCGTACGACCAGAAACTGATGGCATTAGTGTTTGTAGTAGGGATACATCTGTCATGAATAAAAATGGCTGTCTAAGATCCTTGTCGACAGTTATTTCTGCTTTGAAATTCTACAACATTGAGATCATACGACGGCCTATGCCTGGGGTTGCCACGTCGAAAAGCAGACGAACGCTTAACAAAGTATGTGTTAACGAACGTCATCTATTTTTGATCCAGATATCGATGACTGTGATCCCAACCCATGTCTAAATGGAGGTAACTGCACGGATGAGGTAAATGATTACACCTGTGAATGTGAAGCTGGATACGTCGGTGACCTGTGTGAAACAGGTAAGCTACTTTTTAAATCCATTTCTTTTTATTGACTTTGACTTTGAATAGTAATAACGTTATTGCAAGTTCATGCCCGAAGGCTAATTGCAGTAAAACAAGTACATGGATATACATGGGAATCGACATAGTTATCTAGTCTACCGTGAAAGTTCTTTGTTAACTAAGGTTGACTATGGTTGGGTTTGACTTCTTTTTTTAAGGCATTTATTAGCCAGACTGAATCACGTTTCCAGCAGCTGCAGCCCTTCCAGGGTCTGGTCAGGTTCCTAGAAGCCTGATGGCCAACATGTATCTATCTATTTATCTATCTATCTTTGTATTTATTTATTTATTTACTTATGTAATTGTCTCAATCATCCAGATGTTGACGAGTGCGCTTCCAACCCATGTCTCAACGACGGTGAATGCATTGACGGCGTTAACTCATTTCAATGCGAGTGTGTTGCCGGATTTGAGGGAGTTCTCTGTGAAACAAGTATGTGCATTTTTTCGTCAATCTCTTATAACCTCCTTTCTTTTTACAAAGATAAGCAAAACGCACACCTAATTTTTCTTACATTTTTTTTCTGATTCATATTTTATCTAGATTTTGACGACTGTGCACCGCATCCCTGCCTGAATGACGCTGTATGTGTCGACGAAGTGGACTCTTACCGATGTATCTGTCTGGATGGATTCAACGGGGACTGGTGTGAAGAAAGTAAGATACTTAGATATCCCTATATATACTGACCCCTGGCAGATCCGTCGTACGGTCGTCGTAAGATGGCAAATTAAACTCGGGGGGGGGGGTCTTGAGATAGTCCTACAGTTGTCACTACAAATCAGCTGTCATTTTAAAGAAACGGCTTGTGGTTCTGTCGGAGCCTGCTTGAAACGCTCTACTAAATTAATTGGTCGTAGCGTGGGGTCGTGTGGCGTAACGGCAGGGTTTTCGGCCCAGAACCCAAGGGTCCCGGATTCGAATCCCCTGACGCCACCGGTCTTGTGTCCTTGGGAAAAAGACACTTTACACGATTTTCCCCACTCCAGCCAAGTGTAAAAAACGGCTACATTATGTGTGCGGGTCACGACATCAGCAATAGCTGCCTGTGTTCTACGTGTATTGCACTGTTGCAATTCCAATGAAATAAAAAAATCCAAATAGGCTGAAGCCGAACGGCCCACTTTCATTGTAATCCATCATTTCATTATTACAGCGAACAGTAAACCATTGTCATCTATCATCTGTATAACGTGGTTGTGACACTAAAACTAACTCATGTAACATCGCGTTCAAACAATATGTATCGTGTAGTATGATTACAGGAATCCGGAGCTGGAAGTATATCTTTTATGGGGTTTTCTTGAAATTCTTCGTCTAACAGAAGACGCAAACGAGAAATTGACTTACTAATGTTAATGGTATACCACAATTGTTGTAGGGCGAAAGCAGAGAATGCTGAAGTTATGTGTCATAACAACTCATATACTTATATGATGGATAGCTATAACATCTGCTTTATCCATAAATCCAGATATCGACGACTGTTTCTCCGATCCTTGTCAAAATGGCGGCACGTGCGTTGATGGCATACTTTCGTTCTCCTGCGACTGCGCACCAGGGTATACTGGGGACGTGTGTGATATAGGTAGGTGATCCGGTTTCTTAAAGAATACATTAAGAAAGTTAAAGATCGTATTGAATTATTGTCAATATCCATAGAGACTGACCGCCATGCTGATTCCCTTTATGAGCATTTCAAAGGATCTTAGGTAGAGCGCTTTTGATTTAAGCTCCTCTGCATCCTTTCAACATTTTCATCAAGTATATATATATATATATAAATACTTAAAAGAGTTTTCTTTTTTTAGTGTCAAAATATCTCAGTGTCCGAGGTACTATTTACTATTAATATAATGGAAATGGCCGCCTCCATGTTGGTATCCATATGACGTCATTTGAAGAAGACACTCTTTGTGTGCGACGAGCTGATTTGAAAAACGTAAACGCATGTAATCTACTAGGAGAACATCTGTGGTATTTTGTTTTGAAATACCGTGAAATGCATTCAGTCAGTCAGTCAGTCAGTCAGTCAGTCAGTCAGTCAGCCAGTCAGTCAGTCAGTCAGTCAGTCAGTCAGTCAGTCAGTCAGTCAGTCAGTCAGTCAGTCAGTCAGTCAGTCAGTCATAAATGCATGAATGTTTCTTGATCTGATCTAATGCAGAGATCGACGAATGTGAGTCCAGCCCGTGTCAGAACGGCGGAGAGTGCACCGATGCTGTGGCTATGTTCATTTGTGATTGTGCCACAGGGTATGAAGGCGTTGCTTGTGAAACGAGTAAGTGCCTTGCATTTTTTACTCATGTCTATTCTATGTAAGAATGTAGGGAGATCCATTTTGACCACCCCCAATGCGACCTCCAATTCCTGCCAGGCTGTAGTGTCACCATTTCTCTGTCACTCTACTGTATTCTAATAGCTACGGATACACAAACAAACAACCAAACAGACACGTCGAAAACATACATAACCGCCGTGCAAGGGAAGTGAATAGTACAACGTGAATTCCTACGACGTTGCCTTAGCCCCCTTCACACTATCTTGTGTGTTTTGTTGTCTTGTGTTTTGTTGTCTTGTTGGTCACACTTGTACGTTTTGAATGATATTCCCATTGTAAAGTCAAGGCTAGGGTAACACGAATCCTGTTTAGGACGCAGTGACGCCGCCGGCGCGCCGCGGGTCCGGTGAGAGGGGGGCTCTTATGATTTGGGGCTACTGATAAACGATGACTGTTTGAATTATGGTCTTAATTCTCAGATATAGACGACTGCGCATCTACGCCGTGCCACAACGGAGCTAACTGCACGGACGGGCTGGATGAGTACTCCTGTACCTGCGCGTCCGGATTCGTCGGTACCCACTGTGAAACAAGTAGGGGACATTTCTAACAATTCATCTTTTCTCAAACAATACAAGCAGCTGACGTCATAACAAGGCCAGGGTGTAAGCGGTTTTCATGGTTTCAATGGCGCACGCGCAGTGTGACGTATTGTGGGTATCATGTAAAAGTTAAGGGCGTCTACAAACAAAAAGATGTTTAAAAACAGTATGTTTACCCTGGACCTTGAATCTCAAACCACAAACATGCTTATTGTAGCTGAACCGTACCAACATCAATCTAAATGAAAAAGAATACGTTGATCAAGGTTAAACAATAGACATGAACATTTTGAATTTTTTTCTTTTTTTCCTCTAGATGTGGATGACTGTGAGCCTGACCCTTGTCAGAATGGAGGCGCATGTATCGACGGTGTGGATTCGCACACTTGTGATTGTGTAGCAGGATACGCCGGTGAAAACTGTGAAACAAGTACGTTACGTTTTGGCGACGCCTGCTTTGCGGAGACGGTTGTGTAGCATTAGATTTGATTGTTGTTATTTTTCACAATAACATGCAAATGGTGCATTTGAAACAGGAAGTCTGAAAAAATGCATCCATAATCTACCAGAATATTAATGATGATTAGAAACATATGGCATTGAATGTGAAACTTCTTCTTTGTACCTGAACCAGACATAGACGAATGCGACCCCAGCCCATGTCAGAACGGAGCTACATGTACTGATGAAGTGGACTCGTACACTTGTGAATGTATATCAGGGTTCGAAGGCGTCAACTGTGAATCAAGTACGTGGCTGTTTCTTTTCTTGTCTTGCTTTTTTATTTATGTTGTTGTAGTGCTTTCAAATTGCTTTGTTTATGTTTGTTTGAAACCCGTGGCCAGAAATGCACAATCGGTATGACAAAATCTATACACCGACAAGTCAAGTAGTAGGACAAGAAAAAATACTAGATATATTAAAACAATAGAATACTAAATGGTAAAACACCTTAAGCATAGGCTTATCATATAACATTTGCTCCAGTGACTTTGTATCTGAATTTCCCAGTGAACATGACAGTATTGTGTTTGTTTGTTTCTTTCCTTCTTATTCAGATATTGACGACTGTGCTCTTGGACCTTGCCTCAACGGAGCGGATTGTATTGATGGGGTAGATTCGTATGCCTGTGACTGCGTACCGGGATTTGTAGGGGAAAACTGTGAAACAAGTAGGTAACTTTTGTACCAGCTGTTTAGATTTAATGTCCAAGACTACAGAAATCGCACGTCAGAAAATTGAAATAAACAAGATTAAAGATGTACAAAATTGAGGTTAACAAAGAAAAAGGAGAGCTATCTGCCAATACTGCATCAGCATCTTACCATGTTTAAGTAAAGGAAAAAAAAGGAAGCATTTATATGGCATTTATTCAATTTGAGATGTGTCTTATTGCAGACATTGATGACTGTGATCCCGACCCGTGTCAGAATGGGGGTACCTGCACTGACGATGTGAATTCGCACTCTTGTGAGTGTGCAGAAGGATTCGGAGGCGTTAACTGTGAAACAAGTACGTGGTATTATGCAATTTCTCTCATTAGTATACAGAATATACATATCAAATAACGTCTACAGAAAAATGATTTAAAAGGTCTACCAAAATTTCGATGATCATTCAGGTGCCTACCAGGGATGGCAACCAGGGAAACACCAGAATAGAAAACATCACATCTACCGAGGCACTACGCTCCCTTCGACAGCATACGGATCTGAGTGTGTGACTGAATTAAAAACAAATTGTATTTTATATGTTGATATATCTTTGTATTCGATCCAGACATTGACGAATGTGAGCCTGACCCTTGTCAGAACGGAGCTACATGTACCGATGGTACCGGTACGTACACGTGTGAGTGCGCACCAGGGTTTGAAGGCGTCAACTGTGAAACAAGTACGTGCCGTGATTTCCTTTTTAAATCTTACAACGCACGAATGATATATGTAAATCAATAGCAACAAGTTACTCCTATTTGCTAGTAAGACCATGGAAATGCCTTAGAAAATTATAATTTCAGAAATTGATATTTCAATGATTTATGTATACCTTTTATCGAATAGCGTTTGCCTGAAATCATTTTTATTCAACTTAGGTATTTTAATGCGGAGTTGTGGTCTGTTTCTTTGCTACCCAGATATAGATGATTGTATCCTTGGACCTTGCCTTAACGGAGGTGACTGTATCGACGGTGTGGATTCTTACACGTGCCAGTGTTCAGTTGGATTTATGGGGGAAAACTGTGAAACAAGTAGGTGACTTTTTGTACCGACAAATTTACCTTCCAAGAGCATACAAAGCCTACGTCAAAAAAACATAGTCATGGTCTCCTGATACTTTATACATCAACGCAGGACGAGTAACGAAAGAAAGATAACTTAAAGTCAGTTTTTCACAATATGAATTTACACAGGTCAGTGTTGTTAAGTTTGTGTTTATATTTCACTGACCTCTCCAACCCAATATTATTATGTCAATTCAGTTAAGTGATAGTTTGCTTTCCATTGTATGGTGACCGTTAAGTGACAGATTATAGACAGAGTTGGATTTGCATGACCTGAGGCTCTTCGACATCTCTAGCGATTTGATGGACTCATTAGGTGGGCTCATTTGAACTATGAGTGATATTCATTGTCACCTAGAAGAAAAGAGACATCGTGACATGGCATAAAGTGTGATGTTCTATACGCCTGTATCAAATGTCAAAACTTAAATAAGGCTTTTGAATAGATCACAAATAGGAACTTGCATAAAAAAAAGAAAATATTACAATAAATATTTAGTGATTACGCTGATATTTGGCATTCCTATATTTTAGATCGATGATGATATTTAAGACTAGTTAGTTTTGAATATTTATCGCTATTTTCATCGCTAGCAGATTTATATTGTAAAATAACTGTAACATCAATTCAGACTTCGGGCTGTGACTGTAGCGATATCAAGTTGTGTTCTCGATATAAAAGCATTACTGCTTCTAAACAAATAAATGTGTCAAAGGTATACACACATTGTTCTACAATGTTTTTCCTCCAGATATTGATGACTGTGAACCTGACCCGTGTCAGAATGGGGGTACCTGCACTGACGATGTGAATTCGCACACCTGTGAGTGTGCAGCAGGATTCGGGGGCCTTAACTGTGAAACAGGTATGTGGCATTTTTTTCTAATTTCAAAATCTATCAAATATTGATCCTGCTTGAGATAGCCTGGGTGTATGGGTTTCAGCCTGGGCCAGACGTGACTGGAGAACAATCTTCCGAGGCGCTACGCCCCCCCCCCCCACGGGAGCATGTTTATCTGAGTATGTGAATGATTGATTTTTAAAAAAAAAGAGATCTTATGTGGGTTTTTTTTCTTCATATCTGATCCAGACATCGACGACTGCGAACCTGAGCCATGTCTTAACGGAGCTACGTGTACTGATCAAGTGGACTCGTACAGTTGTGAGTGTGCGTCAGGGTTCGAAGGCGTCAACTGTGAATCAAGTACGTTGCTTTTCTAAAATTGTCTTCAATTACTTGAACTTGAACGAGGACATCAATTTCGCATCTTACAACACAGAAATGATATGAATAAACAACAGAAATGCTAGCAGGACCTCAAAAGACACAATCCATTGTTCAGGTTATTTGTTGTACTGATATTCTATGGAATATCATTAGTACAAATGACATAGTTTGTGTTCAGCTTTTGCATTGTAATGTGAGTTGTTTTGTTACCCAGACATAGATGATTGTATCCTTGGACCCTGCGTCAACGGAGGTTTCTGCATTGACGGTGTGGATTCGTACACGTGTCAGTGTTCGATCGGGTTCGAGGGCGAACACTGTGAAACAAGTAGGTGTCATAGTTAGCGTATCAGTTAATATTGTCGCAATGTCTTGCCAATATTATTGGTTTAGATTTTAAGGAACATTCAAGGATTTTAATGCTATAATTTTGTAAGTTCGGCATTTTGATGGAGGTGTATTGCCACTCAGATTTGTCATCTTGTATTTCATAACGATAAACAATACAAAGGGAAAGACTCGACTAAAGAGCTGAAAAATACGTACAACAAACAACCGTTAGCAAAATTCATTTGAGCAAAGACATTTTGGGTCACTCAGCAGTCCTAATGACTGGAATCACTAAGCGAGAACGACGTTGGACAAACAAACAAAATGCATGTCAAATGAATTCAAAATACTCACTACTATGTTTTACATCCAGATATTGACGACTGCGACCCAAATCCATGTCAGAACGGAGGGATCTGTACGGACCGTGTCAACTCGTACACTTGTGCCTGTGAAGATGGATTCTTTGGTTTCAACTGTGATGCATGTACGTCACCTCAACATTAATTTTCTTTTCAGTAATTACTAATTGATGAGAAAGGAATTGTTTGCTGTTATGTTTAGTCCATCATGCTTAACAAAATGTTTTAGAGTAATGACTGTAACACATCTTACCATTGCCTCATGCTTTCTAGTGCATTTATTTAGTATACCTGGTGTAAGGAACTTACCCAGTTTCTAACAGTCCGTTTATACGCCCTTTTATTCCAATAGATGCAGCCAAAACTGTAAATCATTTAGAAGAAAGGACCAAAGTGTATTGTTGTTACATACGCTACCGTTATGCCTACCTATAATGCATAATAAATGCGTGGAAGAAAATATGCTACCATTTTGGTGATCATTATTGAAGGCATTTTCTTTAAAAATCAAGTAGGTTTCCCTGAAAAATGCATTAAATTATTTTTCGAACTTGAAATTGCTTATTCGCATATTTTCACTGAGAACAGGCCCCCACAAAAGAAATGCTGAACATGTAATAGAATATTGACGATGGTTTCAAAGAGATATCCTTCTTTCAAATTTCTAATTATTTGTTTGTTTCTCCAACAGCTTTCGATTTCTGCGACCCCAATCCTTGTCAGAACGGAGCCATATGTTCACCCGATCCTGAGCAGTTTTACAATTGTACCTGTGAATCGGGGTTCACTGGGCGATGGTGTGAATCAGGTTGGTGACTTTTATAACTTGTGTTTCACTTCAGAATTTGAACTGTGTTCGATAAAAGATAGTCAAAATAATGAGAGTAACAGGTTATTGATAAACAGTGTTCTGGCTCTATTTGGTTTGTTTTTATAAAGGTAGCTTTATTTTCAAAATTCATGTAGTGAAAGAAAATGCAGTTGGTGTAGCTTACAACTAATGTAGACCGTTACAAAGATCCTAGACAAATCCAATATCAAACCTTCAGATTTCCAAACAACTGTTATCGCTTTGCGCAAGTGATAAAGTTTTTTAGACAGTCAACAACGTCTTTTTTTTAAATCCAACGATTTTATTCTGAAGTCATCTACACTGAAGCGCCTGTGCTAAAAGCAATTTTCAACGCTATAGAAATTGAAGAGAGTGAAGATGAGGATGAAAGTGACGTCACCGACTCAGTAAGTGAGGTAGGAAGTGACAATGCCAGCGATGAAGACACTGACAACAACGGCTCTGAAGATGACAACACAAGTAATATAACAGACTCCACCAGCGAAGATGACAGTGACACCACCGGCGCCAAAGATGACGACACCAGTAATGCAGCAGACTCGACGAGCGATGGTGACAGTGACACCACTGGGGCCGAAGATGACGACACTAGTGCTGGAACAGACTCCGCAAGCGATGGTGACAGTGACACCACCGGCGCCGAAGATGACAATACTAGTGATGGAACAGACTCGACCAGCGATGATGACAGTGACACCACTGCCGGCTCCGAAAATGACGACACTAGTGCTGGAACAGACTCGACCAGCGATGATGACAGTGACACCACTGCCGGCTCCGAAGATGACGACGCTAGTGCTGGAACAGACTCGACCAGCGATGATGACAGTGACACCCCCGGCTCCGAAGATGACGACACTAGTGCTGGAACAGACTCCGCAAGCGATGATGACAGTGACACCACCGGCGCCGAAGATGACAATACTAGTGATGGAACAGACTCGACCAGCGATGATGACAGTGACACCACTGCCGGCGCCGAAGATGACGACGCTAGTGCTGGAACAGACTCGACCAGCGATGATGACAGTGACACCACTGCCGGCGCCGAAGATGACGACGCTAGTGCTGGAACAGACTCGACCAGCGATGATGACAGTGACACCACCGCCGGCGCCGAAGATGACGACACTAGTGCTGGAACAGACTCGACCAGCGAAGATGACAGTGACACCCCCGGCTCCGAAGATGACGACACTAGTGCTGGAACAGACTCCGCAAGCGATGATGACAGTGACACCACTGCCGGCTCCGAAAATGACGACACTAGTGCTGGAACAGACTCCGCAAGCGATGGTGACAGTGACACCACTGCCGGCTCCGAAAATGACGACACTAGTGCTGGAACAGACTCCGCAAGCGATGGTGACAGTGACACCACTGCCGGCTCCGAAAATGACGACACTAGTGCTGGAACAGACTCCGCAAGCGATGATGACAGTGACACCACTGCCGGCTCCGAAAATGACGACACTAGTGCTGGAACAGACTCCGCAAGCGATGATGACAGTGACACCACTGCCGGCTCCGAAAATGACGACACTAGTGCTGGAACAGACTCCGCAAGCGATGGTGACAGTGACACCACTGCCGGCTCCGAAAATGACGACACTAGTGCTGGAACAGACTCCGCAAGCGATGATGACAGTGACACCACTGCCGGCTCCGAAAATGACGACACTAGTGCTGGAACAGACTCCGCAAGCGATGATGACAGTGACACCACTGCCGGCTCCGAAAATGACGACACTAGTGCTGGAACAGACTCCGCAAGCGATGGTGACAGTGACACCACTGCCGGCGCCGAAGATGACGACGCTAGTGCTGGAACAGACTCGACCAGCGATGATGACAGTGACACCACCGCCGGCGCCGAAGATGACGACACTAGTGCTGGAACAGACTCCGCAAGCGATGATGACAGTGACACCACTGCCGGCGCCGAAGATGACGACGCTAGTGCTGGAACAGACTCGACCAGCGATGATGACAGTGACACCACTGCCGGCTCCGAAGACGACGACACTAGTGCTGGAACAGACTCGACCAGCGATGATGACAGTGACACCGCTGGCTCCGAAGATGACGACACTAGTGCTGGAACAGACTCGACCAGCGATGATGACAGTGACACCACTGCCGGCTCCGAAAATGACGACACTAGTGCTGGAACAGACTCCGCAAGCGATGATGACAGTGACACCACAGTCGGCTCCGAAGATGACGACACTAGTGCTGGAACAGACTCCGCAAGCGATGATGACAGTGACACCACTGCCGGCTCCGAAGATGACGACACTAGTGCTGGAACAGACTCGACCAGCGATGATGACAGTGACACCACTGCCGGCTCCGAAGATGACGACACTAGTGCTGGAACAGACTCCGCAAGCGATGATGACAGTGACACCACAGTCGGCTCCGAAGATGACGACACTAGTGCTGGAACAGACTCCGCAAGCGATGATGACAGTGACACCACTGCCGGCGCCGAAGATGACGACACTAGTGCTGGAACAGACTCCGCAAGCGATGATGACAGTGACACCACTGCCGGCGCCGAAGATGACGACGCTAGTAATGGAACAGACTCGACCAGCGATGATGACAGTGACACCACTGCCGGCTCCGAAGATGACGACACTAGTGCTGGAACAGACTCCGCAAGCGATAATGACAGTGACACCACTGCCGGCGCCGAAGATGACGACACTAGTGCTGGAACAGACTCCGCAAGCGATGATGACAGTGACACCACTGCCGGCGCCGAAGATGACGACACAAGTGCTGGAACAGACTCGACCAGCGATGATGACAGTGACACCACTGCCGGCGCCGACGATGACGACACTAGTGCTGGAACAGACTCCGCAAGCGATGATGACAGTGACACCACTGCCGGCGCCGAAGATGACGACACTAGTGCTGGAACAGACTCCGCAAGCGATGATGACAGTGACACCACTGCCGGCGCCGAAGATGACGACACAAGTGCTGGAACAGACTCGACCAGCGATGATGACAGTGACACCACTGCCGGCGCCGACGATGACGACACTAGTGCTGGAACAGACTCCGCAAGCGATGATGACAGTGACACCACTGCCGGCGCCGAAGATGACGACACTAGTGCTGGAACAGACTCCGCAAGCGATGGTGACAGTGACACCACTGCCGGCTCCGAAGATGACAACACTAGTGCTGGAACAGACTCGACCAACGAAGATGACAGTGACACAGCCGGCTCTGAAGACGACCACACTAGTGCTGAAACGGACTCGACCAACGATGATGACAGTGACACCACTGCCGGCTCCGAAGATGACGACACAAGTGCTGGAACAGACTCGACCAGCGACGATGACAGTGACACCACTGCCGGCGCCGACGATGACGACACTAGTGCTGGAACAGACTCGACCAGCGATGATGACAGTGACACCACCGGCGCCGAAGATGACGACACTAGTGCTGGAACAGACTCGACCAGCGATGATGACAGTGACACCACTGCCGGCACCGAAGATGACGACACTAGTGCTGGAACAGACTCGACCAGCGATGATGACAGTGACACCACTGCCGGCGCCGAAGATGACGACACTAGTGCTGGAACAGACTCCGCAAGCGACGATGACAGTGACACCACTGCCGGCGCCGACGATGACGACAATAGTGCTGGAACAGACTCGACCAGCGATGATGACAGTGACACCACTGCCGGCTCCGAAGATGACGACACTAGTGCTGGAACAGACTCCGCAAGCGACGATGACAGTGACACCACTGCCGGCGCCGACGATGACGACAATAGTGCTGGAACAGACTCCGCAAGCGATGATGACAGTGACACCACTGCCGGCGCCGACGATGACGACAATAGTGCTGGAACAGACTCCGCAAGCGATGATGACAGTGACACCACTGCCGGCTCCGAAGATGACGACACTAGTGCTGGAACAGACTCCGCAAGCGATAATGACAGTGACACCACTGCCGGCGCCGAAGATGACGACACAAGTGCTGGAACAGACTCGACCAGCGATGATGACAGTGACACCACTGCCGGCGCCGACGATGACGACACTAGTGCTGGAACAGACTCCGCAAGCGATGGTGACAGTGACACCACTGCCGGCACCGAAGATGACGGCACTAGTGCTGGAACAGACTCGACCAGCGATGATGACAGTGACACCACAGTCAGCTCCGAAGATGACAATACTAGTGATGGAACAGACTCGACCAGCGACAACGACAGCGATGGAGCCGACGATGGCTCCGCCAACGAGGAAGAGAGTGACGCCAACAGTTTCGAAGGTGACGACAATGATCTAGCAGACTCCTTGCCTAATATAGAAAGAAAATGCTAGAATAGATTTCTTTAGTTACATTGGCCTTAGAGTCGAACAGCAAAGTCATCCAGCAAGTTAAACAAACAAAACTCTTTGGCCCAAACTTTATGTATGGCTTTTTTTTGGCAGGCACTTAAAAGTAACCGCAAGGAAAATGGCCTGCGCACTGGGAATGATAAAGAAATATGACATTTACCTGGACTCATCACTGCTTAAGCTGCTAACAGAATCCGACTCACTGTCGCACATTGATTACTAGTATATACTGCTCACCAGTTTGATACGCCGCTTGGTAATATTGAGCTACTGCAAGTCATGCAAAACAAAGCAGCACGCCTGGCTTCCGTGACTTCAAAATCCCATTACAACATTTTCACGCGTCTCTTTAATGGCGGGCTGTTAAAGAAAGGATGCAAGTAAACCCTGTCGCTCAGTTCCATAGGATCATTACCACGGAACAACAAGATACAAAACACGCCACGCAAGCAGGAGCACATACAGTACGACGAAACCAAAAACAAACGCACTGAAAAAGAATTTCATGTACGGATCTGTATCTATGTTGAAAAGTTTGCCAAACCGGATAAAACGACAATAAAGCAAGAAAAGACAGGAGATCATAAGGCACATGTTTATAAGCTAGTCAACTTTAATATTATATATATATAATTCCGCAAAATATGGTTGCTAGGCGAGCTGCCAACCCGCTGAGCCATAGAGCAAATTCTCCCCTGTTGATAGTCAGCATCATTTTCCATTTTACCTCACCAGATATTGATGACTGTGCCTCTGATCCATGTCAAAACGGGGGTATATGCAGTGATGGTGTGGATTCCTACTCTTGTTTCTGTCGACCAGGTTTTGAAGGAGATGAGTGTGAAACAAGTATGTCGATTTTCTTTTCGCTTTTATGTTTTAATAACTATATAACATGACATTTCTTTATTTAACCGTAAATATACAAAGAAATTACCAAAATAATGTCAACTATCCTGACAAGTTAGTAGTTGTCACTATATTAGAGAAACCTGGAAAAACTACATAATGTGAGTAGATATCTGAGAATCGCCATTTTTCCGAAGGATGACAATTGTGTCCTTAAAGAAACGAATGAAAATGAAGGTCAATTTCCTGGCGTTAACCATACAGTGATCACTGAGCGTCAAAAACCCCATTACTAGTTCAAAGGAATTTCATTGATAAAGAACTGTGTTTTGTAAGTCTTCTCTGCGATATGTTATTGTCTTTTAAATCATATTATTACATCAAACATCAAATTCATAGAGTCGAAGGTAGCATGTAAAATATCATTGTTATAATATCTAGTCACGACCATACTGAGAAGACCTAATCTGATATCACGAAGGTTACATTGTGGACGGTCAAACATTAGGAGACTTCGAAAGAAATTTAACTGTTTGCTAGTACCTTACATTATAATGTTAGCTAAATCCCATTTTGTCCTTTTAACGAAAAAGACATAGATGACTGCGACCCAAATCCATGTCAGAATGGAGGCAACTGCACTGACCGTGTTAACTCGTACATCTGTGCTTGTGTCGAGGGATTCTTTGGACTCAACTGTGACTCATGTACGTGGTTTTAATATCAACGTCCTTTCTCACACGTAACATTGTTGTGGTTTGGATGGTTATTGACTTAGAATCTAAAGAATTTGTGTTCGAAACCCAAACAGGACCCAGTGTTGTACCCTTAAGCCCACCTCTCATTGGACCCGTGGAACGCTGGCGGCGTTGCTAGCATGCTGTGTTCTAAATTGGATTTGTTTTACACTTGACTTTATAATGGGAATGTCATTCAAAACGTGCAAATATGACCAGAAAGACAACAAAACACACAAAGCTTAAAAGATTCATTTTTAGTCGATGAAATTCGTTGAGTGCTTTGTCAATTCGATCGGCCGCAGCGAGTAGGCTTTAGGAAAGTAACTTTGAACCTATTTTCCAACTAGATCGGAAAATACGTCTAGCTGCAGTTAGCGATGTTCTGTTTGATAGGCCGTGCAAATCAGGAGGTCCATTGTTTAAGGAGAGACATAACCCTTCATAGTGTAAGTCGACAAGAATTTTACAGCCTGGTCTAACGTAGCTTAAGCAAACTGTTTAAGACAAAAGGGGATCGACCACTGTATTGTATAAAAATATGGTACGACCTTCACCTACGGGGATATTGACTATAATTTAGAGAAAAAAACTCTCTGTTTTATTTCTTTTTACAGTTTTTGATTTCTGCGACCCCAACCCTTGTCAAAACGAAGGCGTATGTAAACCTAATGATGAAGGTTGGTACAAATGTACCTGTGGATCAGGATTCACTGGGAACTGGTGTGAGGAAGGTTGGTGATTTTATGGAAATGATATTCCCTGAATTCTATATATTGTATTCTATTGAAGAATGACGAATTAGCAATTGTTTGTGTATTAGTTTGGAAATAAACTCTCAAACAATGTCAAGAGAAAGTGACAAGACCGCAAAGTCCTCCACAGTATATAAGGAAAATGAATCCAGATTAAGATGAATGAACATGCATGATTTTAATGAGAACTATATACCACTATATATATAGGACTGATACCGAATTTTAAATATATAGGACTAATACCGAATTTTGAATTGTATATAATTGTGATCATTGTGTATTATGTCTGTGCATTGTATGTGTATCCAAGGAGCCCGAAAAACAGGTCAAGAGACCTGAGTGTGTCTTCTGGTTGAAAATATCAATATATAGCTGGCAATAAAAAAAAACAGCTAAAACAACGTGCTTAATGTAAAATAAATGAGAGCTTTATTCCTTACATCATAGAAATTGAAGATAATGAAGATGTGGTGGAAAGTGATACCACAAGCTCTGAAGGTCAGGACGATACAGATACGACAGACTCCAGCAACGCTGAAGAAAGTGGTAGCAGAAGTTCTGTCAGCTCTGAAGGTGAGGAGGCTGAAGACTCGACTGCCTCTAGTAACGAGGATGGAAGTGACAGCGGCAGCTCTGATGGTGGGGAGGACAATGAATCAACTGCCTCCGATAATGATGAAGGAAGTGACAGCGGCAGCTCTGAAGGTGGGGAAGATGATGAATCAACTGCCTCCAGTAGCGATGAAGGAAGTGACAGCGGCAGCTCTGAAGGTGAGAGTGATGATGAATCAACTGCCTCCAGTAGCGATGAAAGAAGTGACAGTGGCAGCTCTGAAGGTGAGAGTGGTGATGAATCAACTGCCTCCAGTAGCGATGAAGGAAGTGAGAGCGGCAGCTCTGAAGGTGGGTTGAATAATGAATCAACTGCCTCCAGTAGCGATGAAGGAAGTGACAGCGGCAGCTCTGAAGGTGAGAGTGATGATGAATCAACTGCCTCCAGTAGCGATGAAGGAAGTAACAGCGGCAGCTCTGAAGGTGTGAGTGGTGATGAATCAATTGAAGGAAGTGACGGCGGCAGCTCTGAAGGTGGGGAGGATAATGAATCCACTGCCTCCAGTAGCGATGAAGGAAGTGAGAGCGGCAGCTCTGAAGGTGAGAGTGATGATGAATCAACTGCCTCCAGTAGCGATGAAGGAAGTGACAGCGGCAGCTCTGAAGGTGGGGAGGATAATGAATCAACTGCCTCCAGTAGCGATGAAGGAAGTGACAGCGGCAGCTCTGATGGTGGGGAGGACAATGAATCAACTGCCTCCGACAATGATGTAGGAAGTGACAGCGGCAGCTCTGAAGGTGGGGAAGATGATGAATCAACTGCCTCCAGTAGCGATGAAGGAAGTGACAGCGGCAGCTCTGAAGGTGAGAGTGATGATGAATCAACTGCCTCCAGTAGCGATGAAGGAAGTGAGAGCGGCAGCTCTGAAGGTGTGAGTGGTGATGAATCAATTGAAGGAAGTGACGGCGGCAGCTCTGAAGGTGGGGAGGATAATGAATCCACTGCCTCCAGTAGCGATGAAGGAAGTGAGAGCGGCAGCTCTGAAGGTGAGAGTGATGATGAATCAACTGCCTCCAGTAGCGATGAAGGAAGTGACAGCGGCAGCTCTGAAGGTAGGGAGGATAATGAATCAACTGCCTCCAGTAGCGATGAAGGAAGTGACAGCGGCAGCTCTGATGGTGGGGAGGACAATGAATCAACTGCCTCCGACAATGATGTAGGAAGTGACAGCGGCAGCTCTGAAGGTGGGGAAGATGATGAATCAACTGCCTCCAGTAGCGATGAAGGAAGTGACAGCGGCAGCACTGAAGGTGAGAGTGATGATGAATCAACTGCCTCCAGTAGCGATGAAGGAAGTGACAGCGGCAGCTCTGAAGGTGTGAGGGGTGATGAATCAATTGAAGGAAGTGACGGCGGCAGCTCTGAAGGTGGGGAGGATAATAAATCAACTGCCTCCAGTAGCGATGAAGGAAGGGAGAGCGGCAGCTCTCAAGGTGGGGTGGATACTGAATCAACTGCCTCCAGTAGCGATGAAGGAAGTGAGAGCGGCAGCTCTGAAGGTGGAGAGGATAATGAATCCACTGCCTCCGATAATGATGAAGGAAGTGACAGCGGCAGCTCTGAAGGTGGGGAAGATGATGAATCAACTGCCTCCAGTAGCGATGAAGGAAGTGACAGCGGCAGCACTGAAGGTGAGAGTGATGATGAATCAACTGCCTCCAGTAGCGATGAAGGAAGTGACAGCGGCAGCTCTGAAGGTGTGAGGGGTGATGAATCAATTGAAGGAAGTGACGGCGGCAGCTCTGAAGGTGGGGAGGATAATAAATCAACTGCCTCCAGTAGCGATGAAGGAAGGGAGAGCGGCAGCTCTCAAGGTGGGGTGGATACTGAATCAACTGCCTCCAGTAGCGATGAAGGAAGTGACAGCGGCAGCTCTGAAGGTGAGAGTGATGATGAATCCACTGCCTCCAGTAGCGATGAAGGAAGTGACAGCGGCAACTCTGAAGGTGGGGAGGCTATTGAATCAACTGCCTCCGGTAGCGATGAAGGCAGTGACAGCGGCAGCTCTGAAGGTGGGGAGGCTATTGAATCAACTGCCTCCGGTAGCGATGAAGGAAGTGACAGCGGCAGCTCTGAAGGTGGGGAGGCTATTGAATCAACTGCCTCCGGTAGCGATGAAGGCAGTGACAGCGGCAGCTCTGAAGGTGGGGAGGCTATTGAATCAACTGCCTCCGGTAGCGATGAAGGCAGTGACAGCGGCAGCTCTGAAGGTGGGGAGGCTATTGAATCAACTGCCTCCGGTAGCGATGAAGGCAGTGACGGCGGCAGCTCTGAAGGTGGGGAGGATAATGAATCCACTGCCTCCAGTAGCGATGAAGGAAGTGACAGCGGCAGCTCTGAAGGTGAGAGTGGTGATGAATCCACTGCCTCCAGTAGCGATGAAGGAAGTGACAGCGGCAGCACTGAAGGTGGGGAGGATGATAAATCCACTGCATCCAGTAGCGATGAGGGAAGTGACAGCGGCAGCTCTGATGGTGAGAGTGGTGATGAATCAACTGCCTCCAGTAGCGATGAAAGAAGTGACGGCGGCAACTCTGAAGGCGGGGAGGATGATGAATCAACTGCCTCCAGTAGCGATGAAGGAAGTGACAGCGGCAGCTCTGAAGGTGAGGAGGATAATGAATCCACTGCCTCCGATAATGATGAAGGAAGTGACAGCGGCAGCTCTGAAGGTGAGAGTGGTGATGAATCAACTGCCTCCAACAGCGATGAAGGAAGTGACGGCGGCAGCTCTGAAGGTGGGGAGAATGATGAATCAACTGCCTCCGATAATGATGAAGGAAGTGACGGCGGCAACTCTGAAGGTGGGGAGGATGATGAATCAACTGCCTCCAGTAGCGTTGAAGGAAGTGACAGCGGCAGCTCTCAAGGTGAGAGTGGTAATGAATCCACTGCCTCCAGTAACGATGAAGGAAGTGACAGCGGCAGCTCTGAAGGTGAGGAGGATAATGGATCAACTGCCTCCAGTAGCGATGAAGGAAGTGACAGCGGCAACTCTGATGGTAAGGGGGGAAATGAATCAACTGCCTCCAGTAGCGATGAAGGAAGTGACAGCGGCAGCTCTGAAGGTGAGGAGGATAATGGATCAACTGCCTCCAGTAGCGATGAAGGAAGTGACAGCGGCAGCTCTGAAGATGGGGAGGATAATGAATCAACTGCCTCCAGTAGCGATGAAGGAAGTGACGGCGGCAACTCTGAAGGTGGGGAGGATGATGAATCAACTGCCTCCAGTAGCGATGAAGGAAATGACGGCGGCAGCTCTGAAGGTGGAGAGAATAATGAATCCACTGCATCCAGTAGCAATGAAGGAAGTGACAGCGGCAGCTCTGATGGTGAGAGTGGTGATGAATCAACTGCCTCCAGTAGCGATGAAGGAAGTGACAGCGGCAGCTCTGAAGCTGGGCAGGATAATGAATCAACTGCCCCCAGTAGCAATGAAGGAAGTGACAGCGGCAGCTCTGAAGGTGTGAATGGTGATGAATCAATTGAAGGAAGTGACGGCGGCAGCTCTGAAGGTGGGGAGGATAATGAATCCACTGCCTCCAGTAACGATGAAGGAAGTGACAGCGGCAGCTCTGAAGGTGAGGAGGATAATGGATCAACTGCCTCCAGTAGCGATGAAGAAAGTGACAGCGGAAACTCTGAAGGTGGGGAGGATAATGAATCTTTTGGCTCCAGCAGCGATGAAGGAAGTGACAGCGGCAGCTCTGAAGTTGAGAGTGGTGATGAATCGACTGCCTCCAGTAGCGATGAAGGAAGTGACAGCGGCAGCTCTGAAGGTGGGGAGGATGATGAATCAACTGCCTCCAGTAGCGATGAAGGAAGTGACGGCGGCAACTCTAAAGGTGGGGAGGATGATGAATCAACTGCCTCCGGTAGCGATGAAGGAAGTGACAGTGGCAGCTCTGAAGGTGGGGAGGATGATGAATCAACTGCCTCCAGTAGCGATGAAGGAAGTGACGGCGGCAACTCTGAAGGTGGGGAGGATGATGAATCAACTGCCTCCGGTAGCGATGAAGGAAGTGACAGCGGCAGCTCTGAAGGTGGGGAGGATAATGAATCAACTGCCTCCAGTAGCGATGAAGGAAGTGACAGCGGCAGCTCTGAAGGTGAGGAGGATAATGGATCAACTGCCTCCAGTAGCGATGAAGGAAGTGAGAGCGGCAGCTCTGAAGGTGAGAGTGGTGATGAATCAACTGCCTCCAGTAGCGATGAAGGAAGTGACAGCGGGAGCTCTGAAGATGGGGAGGATAATGAATCAACTGCCTCCAGTAGTGATGAAGGAAGTGAGAGCGGCAGCTCTGAAGGTGAGAGTGGTGATGAATCAACTGCCTCCAGTAGCGATGAAGGAAGTGACAGCGGCAGCTCTGAAGGTGGGGAGGATAATGAATCAACTGCCTCCAGTAGCGATGAAGAAAGTGACGGCGGCAGCTCTGAAGGTGGAAAGGATAATGAATCCACTGCCTCCAGTAATGATGAAGGAAGTGACAGTGGCAGCTCTGAAGGTGAGAGTGGTGATGAATCAACTGCCTCCAGTAGGGATGAAGGAAGTGACGGCGGCAACTCTGAAGGTGGGGAGGATGATGAATCAACTGCCTCCGGTAGCGATGAAGGAAGTGACAACGGCAGCTCTGAAGGTGGGGAGGATAATGAATCAACTGCCTCCAGTAGCGATGAAGGAAGTGACAGCGGCAGCTCTGAAGGTGAGGAGGATAATGGATCAACTGCCTCCAGTAGCGATGAAGGAAGTGAGAGCGGCAGCTCTGAAGGTGAGAGTGGTGATGAATCAACTGCCTCCAGTAGCGATGAAGGAAGTGACAGCGGCAGCTCTGAAGGTGGGGAGGATAATGAATCAACTGCCTCCAGTAGCGATGAAGGAAGTGAGAGCGGCAGCTCTGAAGGTGAGAGTGGTGATGAATCAACTGCCTCCAGTAGCGATGAAGGAAGTGACAGCGGCAACTCTGAAGGTGAGAGTGGTGATGAATCCACTGCCTCCAGTAGCGATGAAGGAAGTGACAGCGGCAACTCTGAAGGTGGGGAGGATAATGAATCAACTGCCTCCAGTAGCGATGAAGGAAGTGACAGCGGCAACTCTGAAGGTGGGGAGGATAATGGATCAACTGCCTCCGGTAACGATAAAGGAAGTGACAGCGGCAGCTCTGAAGGTGGGGAGGATAATGAATCAACTGCCTCCGATAATGATGAAGGAAGTGACAGCGGGAGCTCTGAAGATGGGGAGGATAATGAATCCACTGCCTCCAGTAGCGATGAAGGAAGTGACAGCGGCAGCTCTGAAGGTGGAAAGGATAATGAATCCACTGCCTCCAGTAATGATGAAGGAAGTGACAGTGGCAGCTCTGAAGGTGAGAGTGGTGATGAATCAACTGCCTCCAGTAGGGATGAAGGAAGTGACAGCGGCAGCCCTGAAGGTGGGGAGGATAATGTATCAACTGCCTCAAGTAGCGATGAAGGAAGTGACAGCGGCAGCTCTGAAGGTGAGGGTGGTGATGAATCGACTGCCTCAAGTAGCGATGAAGAAAGTGACGGCGGCAACTCTGAAGGTGTGAGTGGTGATGAATCTATTGAAGGAATTGACAGCGGCAGCTCTGAAGATGGGGAGGATAATGGATCAACTGCCTCCAGTAGCGATGAAGGAAGTCACAGCGGAAACTCTGAAGGTGGGGAGGATAATGAATCCACTGCCTCCAGTAGCGATGAAGGAAGTGACAGCGGCAGCTCTGAAGGTGGGGAGGATAATGGATCAACTGCCTCCAGTAGCGATGAAGGAAGTGATAGCGGCAGCTCTGAAGGTGAGGAGGATAATGAATCCACTGCCTCCAGTAGCGATGAAGGAAGTGACAGCGGCAGCTCTGAAGGTGGGGAGGATAATGAATTCACTGCCTCCAGTAGCGATGAAGGAAGTGACAGCGGCAGCTCTGAAGGTGGGGAGGATAATGGATCAACTGCCTCCAGTAGCAATAAAGGAAGTGACAGCGGCAGCTCAGAAGGTGGGGAGGATAATGAATCAACTGCCTCCAGTAGCGATGAAGGAAGTGACAGCGGCAGCTCAGAAGGTGGGGAGGATAATGAATCAACTGCCTCCAGTAACGATGGAGGAAGTGACAGCGGCAGCTCTGAAGGTGAGAGTGGTGATGAATCCACTGCCTCCAGTAGCGATAAAGGAAGTGACAGCGGCAACTCTGAAGGTGAGAGTGGTGATGAATCCACTGCCTCCAGTAGCGATGAAGGAAGTGACAGCGGCAACCCTGAAGGTGGGGAGGATAATGAATCATCTGCCTCCAGTAGCGATAAAGGAAGTGACAGCGGCAGCTCTGAAGGTGGGGAGGATAATGAATCATCTGCCTCCGGTAACGATGAAGGAAGTGACAGCGGCAGCTCTGAAGGTGAGAGTGGTGATGAATCGACTGCCTCCAGTAGCGATGAAGGAAGTGACAGCGGCAGCTCTGAAGGTGCGAGTGGTGATGAATCAACTGCCTCCAGTAGCGATGAAGGAAGTGACAGCGGCAGCTCTGAAGGTGGGGAGGATAATGAATCAACTGCCTCCAGTAGCGATGAAGGAAGTGACAGCGGCAGCTCTGAAGGTGGGGAGGATAATGGATTAACTGCCTCCAGTAGCGATGAAGGAAATGACAGCGGCAACTCTGAAGGTGGGGAGGATATTGGATCAACTGCCTTCAGTAGCGATGAAGGAAGTGACGGCGGCAACTCTGAAGGTGGGGAGGATGATGAATCAACTGCTTCCAGTAGCGATGAAGGAAGTGACAGCGGCAGCTCTGAAGGTGGGGAGGATAATGAATCAACTGCCTCCAGTAGCGATGAAGGAAGTGACAGCGGCAGCTCTGAAGGTGAGGAGGAAAATGGATCAACTGCCTCCAGTAGCGATGAAGGAAGTGACAGCGGCAGCTCTGAAGGTGGGGAGGATAATGGATCAACAGCCTCCAGTAGCGATGAAGGAAGTGACAGCGGCAGCTCTGAAGGTGAGAGTGGTGATGAATCAACTGCCTCCAGTAGCGATGAAGGAAGTGACAGCGGGAGCTCTGAAGATGGGGAGGATAATGAATCAACTGCCTCCAGTAGCGATGAAGGAAGTGACAGCGGCAGCTCTGAAGGTGAGAGTGGTGATGAATCAACTGCCTCCAGTAGCGATGAAGGAAGTGACAGCGGCAGCTCTGAAGGTGGGGAGGATAATGAATCAACTGCCTCCAGTAGCGATGAAGGAAGTGACAGCGGCAGCTCTGAAGGTGGAAAGGATAATGAATCCACTGCCTCCATTAAGGATGAAGGAAGTGACAGTGGCAGCTCTGAAGGTGAGAGTGGTGATGAATCAACTGCCTCCAGTAGGGATGAAGGAAGTGACAGCGGCAGCTCTGAAGGTGAGGGTGGTGATGAATCGACTGCCTCAAGTAGCGATGAAGAAAGTGACACCGGCAGCTCTGAAGGTGTGAGTGGTGATGAATCTATTGAAGGAATTGACAGCGGCAGCTCTGAAGATGGGGAGGATAATGGATCAATTGCCTCCAGTAGCGATGAAGGAAGTCACAGCGGAAACTCTGAAGGTGGGGAGGATAATGAATCAACTGCCTCCAGTAGCGATGAAGGAAGTGACAGCGGAAGCTCTGAAGGTGGGGAGGATGATGAATCCACTGCCTCCAGTAGCGATGAAGGAAGTGACAGCGGCAGCTCTGAAGGTGAGGAGGATAATGGATCAACTGCCTCCAGTAGCGATGAAGGAAGTGATAGCGGCAGCTCTGAAGGTGAGGAGGATAATGAATCCACTGCCTCCAGTAGCGATGAAAGAAGTGACAGCGGCAGCTCTGAAGGTGGGGAGGATAATGGATCCACTGCCTCCGGTAACGATGAAGGAAGTGACAGCGGCAGCTCTGAAGGTGAGAGTGGTGATGAATCGACTGCCTCCAGTAGCTATGAAGGAAGTGACAGCGGCAACTCTGAAGGTGGGGAGGATAATGAATCATCTGCCTCCAGTAGCGATGAAGGAAGTGACAGCGGCAGCTCTGAAGGTGGGGAGGATAATGAATCCACTGCCTCCGGTAACGATAAAGGAAGTGACAGCGGCAGCTCTGAAGGTGAGAGTGGTGATGAATCGACTGCCTCCAGTAGCGATGAAGGAAGTGACAGCGGCAGCTCTGAAGGTGGGGAGGATAATGAATCCACTGCCTCCGGTAACGATGAAGGAAGTGACAGAGGCAGCTCTGAAGGTGAGAGTGGTGATGAATCAACTGCCTCCGGTAGCGATGAAGGAAGTGACAGCGGCAGCTCTGAAGGTGAGACTGGTGATGAATCAACTGCCTCCGGTATCGATGAAGGAGGTGACAGCGGCAGCTCTGAAGATGAAGAGGATAATGAATCACCTGCCTCCAGTAGCGTTCAAGAAAGTGAGATCGGCAGCTCTCAAGGTGAGAGTGGTGATGAATCAACTGCCTCCAGTAGCGATGAAGGAAGTGACAGCGGCAGCTCAGAAGGTGGGGAGGATAATGGATCAACTGCCTCCAGTAGCGATGAAGGAAATGACAGCGGCAACTCTGAAGGTGGGGAGGATAATGGATCAACTGCCTCCAGTAGCGATGAAGGAAGTGACAGCGGCAGCTCTGAAGGTGGGGAGGATAATGAATCCACTGCCTCCGGTAACGATGAAGGAAGTGACAGCGGCAGCTCTGAAGGTGGGGAGGATAATGAATCAAATGCCTACAGTAACGATGAAGGAAGTGACAGCGGCAGCTCTGAAGGTGAGAGTGGTGATGAATCAACTGCCTCCAGTAGCGATGACGGAAGTGACAGCGGCAGCTCTGAAGGCGGGGAGGATAATGAATCACCTGCCTCCAGTAGCGATGAAGGAAGTGACAGCGGCAGCTCTGAAGGTGAGAGTGGTGATGAATCAACTGCCTCCAGTAGCGATGAAGGAAGTGACAGCGGGAGCTCTGAAGATGGGGAGGATAATGAATCACCTGCCTCCAGTAGCGTTCAAGAAAGTGAGATCGGCAGCTCTCAAGGTGAGAGTGGTGACGAATCAACTGCCTTCAGTAGCGATGAAGGAAGTGACAGCGGCAGCTCTGAAGGTGGGGAGGATAATGGATCAACTGCCTCCAGTAGCGATGAAGGAAATGACAGCGGC
The DNA here is from genome assembly GCA_035149815.1 of Branchiostoma lanceolatum. Lineage (NCBI taxonomy): Eukaryota > Metazoa > Chordata > Leptocardii > Amphioxiformes > Branchiostomatidae > Branchiostoma > Branchiostoma lanceolatum. The sequence goes on from CM068874.1 coordinate 18,084,022, forward strand.
AACTCTGAAGGTGGGGAGGATAATGGATCAACTGCCTCCAGTAGTGATGAAGGAAGTGACAGTGGCAGCTCTGAAGGTGAAGAGGATAATGAATCAACTGCCTCCAGCAGTGATGAAGGAAGTGACAGCGGCAGCTCTGAAGGTGGGGAAGATGATGAATCAACTGCCTCCAGTAGCGATGAAGGAAGTGACAGCGGCAGCTCTGAAGGCGGGGAGGATAATGAATTAACTGCCTCCAGTAGCGATGAAGGAAGTGACAGCGGCAGCTCTGAAGGTGAGAGTGGTGATGAATCAACTGCCTCCAGTAGCGATGAAGGAAGTGACAGCGGCAGCTCTGAAGGTGGGGAGGATAATGAATCCACTGCCTCCAGTAGCGATGAAGGAAGTGACAGCGGCAGCTCTGAAGGCGGGGAGGATAATGAATCAACTGCCTCCAGCAGCGATGAAGGAAGTGACAGCGGCAGCTCTGAAGGTGAAGAGGATAATGAATCAACTGCCTCCAGTAGCGATGAAGGAAGTGACAGCGGCAGCTCTGAAGGTGAGGAGGATAATGAATCAACTGCCTCCAGTAGCGATGAAGGAAGTGACAGCGGCAGCTCTGAAGGTGAGAGTGATCATGAATCAACTGCCTCCAGTAGCGATGAAGGAAGTGACAGCGGCAGCTCTGAAGGTTGGGAGGATAATGAATCAAATGCCTCCAGTAGCGATGAAGGAAGTGACAGCGGCAGCTCTGAAGGTGGGGAGGATAATGGATCAACTGCCTCCAGTATCGATGAAGGAAGTAACAGCGGCAGCTCTGAAGGTGGGGAGGATAATGAATCAACTGCCTCCAGTAGCGATGAAGGAAGTGACAGCGGCAGCTCTGAAGGTGGGGAGGATAATGAATTAGCTGCCTCTGGTAACGATGAAGGAAGTGACAGCGGCAGCTCTGAAGGTGGGGAGGATAATGGATCAACTGCCTCCAGTATCGATGAAGGAAGTGACAGCGGCAGCTCTGAAGGTGGGGAGGATAATGAATCAACTGCCTCCAGTAGCGATGAAGGAAGTGACAGCGGCAGCTCTGAAGGTGGGGAGGATAATGGATCAACTGCCTCCAGTAGTGATGAAGGAAGTGACAGCGGCAGCTCTGAAGGTGGGGAGGATAATGAATCCACTGCCTCCGGTAACGATGAAGGAAGTGAAAGCGGCAGCTCTGAAGGTGAGAGTGGTAATGAATCCACTGCCTCCAGTAGCGATGAAGGAAGTGACAGCGGCAGCTCTGAAGGTGGGGAGGATAATGAATTAACTGCCTCCGGTAACGATGAAGGAAGTGACAGCGGCAGCTCTGAAGGTGAGAGTGGTGATGAATCGACTGCCTCCAGTAGCGATGAAGGAAGTGACAGCGGCAGCTCTGAAGGTGGGGAGGATAATGAATCCACTGCCTCCGGTAACGATGAAGGAAGTGACAGCGGCAGCTCTGAAGGTGAGAGTGGTAATGAATCAACTGCCTCCAGTAGCGATGAAGGAAGTGACAGCGGCAGCTCTGAAGGTGGGGAGGATAATGAATTAACTGCCTCCGGTAACGATGAAGGAAGTGACAGCGGCACCTCTGAAGGTGAGAGTGGTGATGAATCGACTGCCTCCAGTAGCGATGAAGGAAGTGACAGCGGCAGCTCTGAAGGTGGGGAGGATAATGAATCAACTGCCTCCAGTAGCGATGAAGGAAGTGACAGCGGCAGCTCTGAAGGTGGGGAGGATAATGGATCAACAGCCTCCAGTAGCGATGAAGGAAGTGACAGCGGCAGCTCTGAAGGTGGGGAGGATAATGAATTAACTGCCTCCGGTAACGATGAAGGAAGTGACAGCGGCAGCTCTGAAGGTGAGAGTGGTGATGAATCGACTGCCTCCAGTAGCGATGAAGGAAGTGACAGCGGCAGCTCTGAAGGTAAAGAGGATAATGAATCAACTGCCTCCAGTAGCGTTGAAGAAAATGACATTGGCAGCTCTGAAGGTGAGAGTGGTGATGAATCAACTGCCTCCAGTAGCGATGAAGGAGGTGACAGCGGCAGCACTGAAGGTGGGGAGGATAATGAATCAACTGCCTCCAGTAGCGATGAAGGAAGTGAGAGCGGCAGCTCTGAAGGTGGAGAGGATAATGAATCAACTGCCCCCGGAAGCGATGAAGGAAGTGAAAGCTTCATCTCTGTAGGTGAGAGTGACGATGCATCAACTGCTTCCAGCAGCGATAATGAAGTTGAGAGTGGTAGGTCCAGCGGAGTGGATGCCGAGGACTCAAATGTTTCCGATAATGACGACTTTATTGACGTAAGCAACTCCTCAAACAACGATGAAAGTGACACACCCTTCCCCGTTGATGAAAATGAAAGTAGCACCGCCAACTCTGACGATTACGGCGGTGATTACACCTTCAACTTTTGTATGCCGAACCCATGTGCTAATGGTGGCACGTGCACGTCTGATGGCTTACATTACGAGTGTTCCTGCAGTCCAGGATTTACTGGTTATTGGTGTGAACTTGGTACGTATTGTTGGACATTTTTTCCTTCTTCATTTCATATTTCTACAGTTGTAGACACTTGGTGAAATTATGTTTAGATAATGAAGTGGATTAATTTCTAAACATCTATCTATAGTTCGACTTTACTTTTTGACCTCGTCATTACCATTGTCAAAATGATATGCAGCAGAACATGGACTGACACTTCTGCGCGTTTTTTTTTCAATCAAAAGTTGACGTGAGCTCCGACAATGAGGATGAAAGCAACGCTGACACGTCTGAAAATGGAGAAGAAAGCGACTCCTCCCCGTCCAACGATGAGGAGGGAATTGGCGCATCTACCTCTGACAATGAGGTTGAAAGTGACGCATCAATGTCTGACGATGAAGATGGAAGTGATGTTCTAACGTCTAATGCTGACGATGAAAGTGACAACGAAAGTAACGCCTCAACCCCAGACGATGAAGATGAAAGTGACACATCCACGTCCGAAGATGACGACGAAAGTGAATCTACCACTTCCGACAATGAAGATGAAAGTGGCGCCTCCACTTCCGACTATGACAGTGAAGACAAATGCGACCCTAACCCATGCCAGAATGGAGGCACGTGTTCCGATGACGGGACTTGTACCTGCAGGCCCGGATTTGAGGGCTCCTTGTGTGAAATAGGTACGTACATTTAAGAGTAATTTTGATAGACATGCGATTCCTGTGTCCAACAATATCAGCAATCTAACATAGACATTTATCTCAAGTAAGGTTAAGATCGTGTAAAATGCTTTAATTTGATCATTCGCTGCATATCTGCTCTTTGTGTTACAAAAAAAAAAGGATTTGCAAACAGTTTAAATTTCGGTATTGATAGTGTGTGAAACTCTCTATTAGTTATAACCTTGACTTAATTTTTTTTCTCTGACCTATAGAGATAGATTACTGCGACCCTAACCCATGCCAGAATGGAGCGACGTGTAAGGAGGGTGATAACACATTTATCTGTGTGTGTGCTCCAGGATACATCGGGCCCACCTGTGATATAAGTACGTGTTTGTATCATACTTTGTTTTTATTCTCAAGCCATCAAACATTATTTCATGCCTCCGTGTACATGTTCAGAGGCTTTGTCTTCTGTGAGTGTGATTACTAGTACTGTATTCTTGTTCGTGGTTGTCAAAGTAAAGTAAATCAAGTACATTGGCAAAAAGTTAGTCGGTAGATGCTGTCAGTGAAATGACGTTTATCAGAAGTAACAGGTATTCCAGGTCACGGGGTCCGGGTCAAAGGAAGAGGCTACAAATTCATCGGGAGTGTTTGTTTCTGATCTGTCTTTGTTTTGACAGTTACATAATTTTCGTATTGTAGTCACGGTTACTTTAGAATGAAGTGGAATGATGAACGGACACAACTTATATTATTCAAAATCTTATTTGGATAAGTTACGAACTGCAATCAGACATGGGATACAATAAAGATATCCATGTATCTCACGGAGGCGTGATATCTTCTAACTCTTTTTTTTTTATTGCAGCAACCGCAGTCTGCATGGTCTATGGAGACCCTCACCACAAAACGTTTGACGGATATCACCACCACTTCCAAGGCTGGTGCAGGTACACCCTGGCTAAAGATCTGGGGCTCGGTGCCGACTTTAACATAGAGGTACAGAACGAGAAGCTACCGTGGATTCCCAGTGCTTCCGTTGCAAGGGAAGTGTACCTGGATGCCTACGGGTACCGCATTGGCATTATTCAAGGCAAGACCGTGACGGTAAGTAATCATGTATGATGTTTGAAAATTAGTTAGAATCGGCGCGGTAACCGCTTACTTCCTCTCCAAAAGTGACTGAGGACAGAATGCATAAATCTTTTACAATTCCAACACATCTCAATCATTTGATCAGACCATCCGTTCATAATAGAGATTTAAAAACACAAATTTTCCAGTTTCATCATAACAAAGGGTGCAGAAATTTGCCCGCGACGGGTGAGGTCGTAAAGGTGCTCTACTGCTTCGCCCACTACTTCCAACTCGTCATTGTCATAAACGTACAAAAATGTACTAAACAACTGTTTGGGTCTAAGAAAGAATCCATTCCTTGTCATTGTCCGTTTTTCCGACTCTTCTTTTCTTCTCCTTTACTCTACTTGCTTACATTACTTTCGCACGTTTGCTAGCTTCTGCTGACATGACCACACCTTCATATGGACAGTGTTTAGGAGGTTTGGCTTTCGCTATAGGTGTGTCTCTGTGTTTGCTTGTGTGCCAAAATCTATTTGAATTCAGTAGAGTGAGCTGCTTCCAAGGCTCGCCGGGGATACTAACAGGAAGCTACAATGTAGGTCAAATTTTCCAGAAAAGTCCCTGCATAAGCTAGTTCTTGTCCTGCTAATCTCATATATTTTACCTTCTCAGAGCCAGCAGGAAAATGCATCAGACAGAATTACCTTTAAAATTCACAATAATGAATGAAACAAAAAGTAACAAAAAAAGTGAAATATCTCCGATTTCTTGTTACACCATGACATGGCTCTAAACGGAATCGTTTTCATGTTTACGAAACAGGTTGGCGGGAAAGTCTCCTCTTTACCTATCGTCCTGGATGGCGGCAAGATCACGGCCGATGTGAGCGGGCGGTTCGTTAAGATCCAGACGGAACTTGGAGTGGAGCTCTCCTATGATGGGTACCACTATGCTAAGGTAAGGAAATGTACATTGGATGTTGCCATTTAGTCAGTTTATACTGTATCATTCTGATTGGAGTAGTGAATGTTTTAGAAACGTTTGACGTACACTTAGCGACCTAGCGGCATGTACACTTTGCATCAGCTAATAAATGTACACTTTGCATCAGCTAATAAATGTTGTTTAAAGCTATCTAATGAGGATGCTTCTGCAATTAATGGTGGCAACGAGTTCCACTCTACGATATAGCTGTAGGGTAAATGATGATTCGGATTCACACTTTTGGTTAGTCATAATACAATCATAAGCTAGCCGTGGGATGTTCCTATACCTCAATTGGTAGCAGCCTCATAGTTGAGCTTCTGATTCCAATCGGTTACTTGCTGAGAGACCCTGGTTCAATATTGGGTCAGGACATCTCGTATTGGACTACACCTGTCCTTCGGATGGGCGTAAATGGGGTATTGTGCCTCTAGCACGTTAAAGGGGAAGGGACAAACGACCCCTCCATGTAAATACATACAATGCTATTGAAACAGTAAGATGACTTGCTGCTCTATGTGTCACCGCTACAAGGGTCTGAACGAACGAACGAAAAAATGATGACCTAGTTGCATCCAAAATGATTATCAATACCCATTCAAGTATTTAAGTTATAACGTCACGGTACTTCCCCCTTCCTGCTGTAGGTGGTGGTTCCGTCTAATTACAAGAACCAGGTGGGCGGTCTGTGCGGTAACTACAACGGCGACCCGAGTGACGAGTTCATGTCACCAGACGGAAGAATCGCGAACGATTGGAACACCTTCGGACAGAGCTGGATCACAGATATATCGAGGTATGCGTATCTGCATAATAGACACACTTAAGAGGAGCTGGTATGTCAATGGACTGCAAAAAATTGGGTTCAAACTCTCATAAACTGGCTCCATTGGTCGCATGATTTTTTTTCTTCCAGAAGAATCGCAAATGTTAATTAAGATGGCGGACAAAATGGTGAACATCATTGCTTAGATGCACTTCAACCAGCCAAGCAATCATTTTAACATTCATTCCTGTATATAAAACACTGATGCCTAGCATTTCAAAACAAAAGTCTTGACACTGTCGTTTGGGTATTCTAATGCAATATTTGTAATATTTTTATACAAACTAATAACAAAACTTGTCAAGGTCCGCGAGAAATACAGCAGAACGATTAATTTCCACGTGCTAGGCAGGGGACATTGACAGGAATCTAGCTGAAAAGTACCAGGCAGAGCACTTAATAATTTTTTTTTTTCATTTCCTTTGTCCAATATCCCGCCAGTTAATTGATTTGTCTGGAAAGGTAAGCTATTTTGAAGTACGAGTAACATTCCGATATGCGGTACACTGATAATGAGACCAATATCTTTCAGTTGTCCTGATGGTATCATCGGTCCGACCGGCGAGAATCCCAGCTGCGACAGCGACGTGCAGGCAGCTGCCGAGTCGAGCGACGGGTGTGCACGGGTCAAAGATTCTGACAGTCCGTTCGCTGTCTGCCATGGTACCGTGGAGCCCGAAGCTTACGTGTCGGCGTGCGTGTTCGACATGTGCGCTCGGAACGGAGACATCCAAGGTCTCTGCGAGAACCTGGAGGCTTACGCCGCCGCCTGTGTGGAGGCGGGCGTGCCGTCATTTGCCTGGAGGACCGCTGATCTCTGCCGTGAGTTTTATTGCAGAACTGATATGACAATGGCATGGAATACATCCAAATGCCAATGTAATATTGTATATGAATTTGATGCTATTATTATAAAAAGAAAATATTTTCTTGCCACACTCAAAGTTTAGCGCTTAGCAACAAGCTTTCAAACAGCCCTCTGTTCCTAAACGGAAGTGTAAAAGGTGAAAAGCAGTAATTATCGGCCCGCCACTTTTTCGGGAAAATATGCTTCATTTCATTTCAATTTGAGAGGGGTCGGAAGACTGGTTGAAAATCCGTTGATAAGCGCTTTACGGTGTGTACGAACATGGCGTATAAAATATTTGTGTCAATACAGCAAAACACAGATTTTTATTCCAGTTTTTCTGTCCTTTTAACTTTTTTTGTTTTCAATTTGTCACAGCCATGCAATGTCAAGCCAACAGCACGTTCTCTTCATGTGCAAGTGCATGCCCTGCTACCTGCTCCAACCCCAATGCTCCCGACAACTGTGCCCATAAATGTGTGGAAGGCTGCGAATGCAACCCTGGCTTCGTCCTGAGCGGACAAGACTGCGTCCCGGAAGAACAGTGCGGCTGTACCAATGACGACGGACGCTATCATGTGGTTAGTATCAATATTTCTTATACAAGAATCTCACAAAAGTTATGTAAAATAAAGAAATACTATAAGTCATTTTATTTGACTCTGTGGATTGTGTTGGGTAGTTCTTTTAGGAATGTGTTGGTTACATTCGTCTTTCGATCGCCGTACGATTGCAAACTAACGGCATTCTTGGGGTAGTCGTGTTTTTGTCATAGTTCAAATGTCTCATTACCGCAAAGGCTGCCTTAAAACCCTATCGGTGGAACGATCATGAATAGCCATCTCAATGATAAAAGGATATGTATAAAAAGCATTAACAAACAAAAAATTACAATGGGAGATGTGCTATATTTCTCTTACTGTGTGGACACACCAACCCCACCCACACTAACCCAATCCCATTACACACACGCACAAACACATACACACAAAGTCCCTGTGGCATTTTTCTCAACAAGTGAACAGTTTATAGACCGTTCAGACAATGTGTAGAAATCAAGGCAATATTTTTTTCCTAGCTCGGAGAAAGCTGGGCAGAAGATGGCCAAGAATGCCTCTGTGAAGAGGGAAATATCATCACATGTGGTAAGATATAACGTTATATAAAACACACACACATACACATACACACATACAAACACACAAAGAAAATATTGTTACTGTGTAAAGTTTTATGATTTCAAGCTTTGATGCAGTGCGTTGCCATTATGGAGTCATATCTGTACGTTGCCATCAAAAAAATGTAAGGGGAATGATTCTTGAGTCCGTTATCTTGAAATTTGAAAATTAAAAAAAAATGTTACTGCCCACTACATATTTCTATACGTGATGTATCAATAATGCCTGTTTTATCATCTCTTCATTGGTCTATACTTACATTTAGAAATCGGTGGTTTGTATCTTTATTTCGACAAATCAGCGACGCAGTTGATACTTTGATACTAGCATTTATTACTATTACCTGGTCTTTTTTAACTTGAATAACGTACTTAGTTGGTATATGAATCAATTTCTTTGGGTTTTTTTTCCTTAATTGTGTGGACATTCTTGCTCCGCCAACTTCGAGCGAACTAAAACTTGTCTTTGAACACCACAGAAATCGACAGGTGCCTCGATGTTGACTGTGGAGACAAGAAGAGAGAATGCAAGAACGTCCCTGGCGGGTACGAGTGTCAATGCAAGCAGCCACATTACAAGGAACTGGCCGGAAAGTGCAGAGGTAAAACGTTATTTTCGCAATCAGGTTTAGACTTCAGTAGAGTCTGCAACGGTGCTTGTATTTCAGCGGCATAGCTTAAGAAGCTACAGATGGATTAGTTTGCTATTAGATCGTGACCTATCAAAGCAAAGGTTTCATTTGAGTTGCCCTGGCGGTTTTAAATAGTACTACAGCAGAACTTCCACTTTCTGTATCTCGTTGATATGTTATACATTTGAGTAGTCTGCCAGTACATTTGAAAACCAAAAACGTGATTGATTAAATGCGGCAAAATCTACACCTTGTAATTACTTGAATGAATAAAGATTCAGAGGCAGTGTGTTCAACCAAATAACACCAAAAAATACAAGTAATGATTATTAAACGCATGAAGAAGTTGTTTATACTTCGCAATGCAGCTAAGTGTCTCTGTTAACAGATGCTATCCAAAATGTAAAGTATTCACATATTTGAGGCTTTGGCAATGCAATACTTTTATTTTATCTTTAGGTTTCCTTACTTACACTGTGGCAACACGTATGCTGGCGCATGACTTTTACGATGAGCTGTACGACAGTAACTCCAAAGAGTTCAGAAAGCTTGTGAAGGAACTCCGGGATGTGGTGAGTGTGATATTCTTTCATTTATGTTTTCTTTACTTAGAATCAATAGGTTTTGGCGTCACCCTAATCAATGCGAGGGTCACATATCCGCCGGTGACCGTACGGTGTGTAAACCCGGCTTGGCCCTTAAGCTACAAAGTCCAGATGACTGCCGCCCCCCCCCCCCCAATGACTCGTTCTACTTCGTACTGCAGCTATGAGGTCCCAAACGTACCCGCTGATCCCCTTTCTTAGTAGCAGTCCAATTTTTTTTCTGCTGCTGCAGTTGTCGTACCATCCTGCAGCCGCAATCAGTCTTTCTTCAATCTTTTCCACTTAGTCCGATTCATCGCAAGCTTCCTTAGCTCCCGTAGGTGTCTTTCTGACCGCAACGGTGCTTGTCTCCTTTCTTGTCTGATGTAAATTGTCTGTCCTAGACTTCCTCTTGGTTGTGTTGGAAGAAGCATCAACCTGATGACACTATTTACGGTTTCACATTTCTTCGCAGCTACGAGACCTGTACGCCGAGGGTTCGCTGACAAAGGACGAGTTTCTGGACATGGACATCCGCACGTTCCTCCCGGGAAGCATCATCGCCCACTACAAAATCTACCTGCCGGACGACAGCCCCCTGTTCCAGCGAGCAGGCGACGACGTGCCGTACATCCTCCAGGAGACGCTGAAGGAACGGGCCAAGGCGCACAACGGGACCTACCTGCTGATTGAACACGAACAGGGACACAAAGTCTCAGGTACGTTAAGCCCCAGGGCCACACAGTCGCGACCACTCACGACCCTACTTCCGACCAATCCGTAGCTAAAGTCGGCAGTAGCATTTGATTCATTCTACTCTTAGCTCCAGTTTGCTCCTCTGATCGTATCTTAACAGAATACAGAATATCTATCAGAATATACGAGTTTCTACAGTACTGTTATAGTCGGCTGGAGACGAAGACTTTTACAGACTTGTAGGGAACCTCTCCTGCCAGCTCTAACTCACACATAGCCTTCATCACGACTACCTCCCAACCATAGTCAGGAGAGGGTCGGGACGACATTTTTGGCTTTGTGTAATATTCAGTTACTTAAAGTACGAAGCGATGCAAAAGCAGAGTGCAAATGAGAACACTACAGTAGAGCAACGTGTGAATGAATTGATTTTTACCTTGCAAATTGTAGTCTTTGAGATTCTTTGTCCAGGTGAATCATAACTGAAAACATCGCACATGTTGTACTGTCCAGATCATGACGAGTGTGCATCACTGGAGGACAACAACTGCTCACCCTTCGCCACGTGCCACAACACTGTCGGCTCCTTCAAGTGCGCCTGTCTGGATGGCTTTGAGGATCATTCAGCGGAATATGATGATCCTCCTGGACGTGTGTGCAAAGAAGGTGCAATATTTTTTTCTTTGTTTTATTTTGAAGGTGGCAAAGTAGTCTTACAGTCAGTGTTGTTGACTTATAATCTAAAGGTTCCGAGTTAGAATCCCTAACAAGTAAAAGTGTTGTGCCCTTGGGAAAGGCACTTATTACGTTTCCTCAAACGACTAGAATATTAGTACATAACTTGCGGTTAGGGACGTCCCGCGGTTAGAAAATCCTTCATAACAGTAACTCTACTCTGATAGATATATGGTAAAAGTTAACGTTGTATGAAATAGAATCTGCCTGCAATTTTTTTCTACTAATATATGGAAAATATATACGGGGTAGCATTTTCTACCATCCAACTCCGGTCTTTGTCAATGATTGAGCCATCCACCGACACGTTTTGCCGATAGAACACATGAACATTGCATCATAAGTTGTATAAGTTACACAGGCACTAGGTACTACTGCTTCTTTGGCATTTGTAGACGTTACTACGGTAAAACATATTTTCCTCCTCTCGTCCCTCCAGCCACGGTGCCCCCCTCCCCAGCGATGTGGGTGGTGTTGGCTGTAGGCCTGGGTCTGCTGACTGCAGTTCTCGCACTACTCGCCTGGCGCGTCCGTCTGGGACGTGCAGAGAACCACAAGGATGTGGAAGGTGGGTTGAAATAACATTTTACGCCTTATCAGCTAGGCGTCTTGAATAGATTGCTACATTTTGTACTGACGTCATGGAATGTGTAGCTGTCAGCGAAACCTAGTGGTTTAAAAAACATTACGGCCTTTCATCCTGGCATAGCTGTTCAAAGAATGTTCCTGGGAAAGGCTTCCATTTTCTTAGCCTTTGTGTGTTTTGTTGTATTTCGAATCATATTGCTTCTACATCTTGGCCCATTCCAATTGATAAAGTCACGGATCATAAATCCAAAATCGTTTGATCAAATGTCAGTCATCGTCCCTTTGTACAATAGAAGGCGATCGCTGAGTGACCATGCAGTGACCAAAGTTGGATCTGTGTGACCCTTGATGTTGTTATTGATGACAATGCACGATGGAAAAGAAGTTATTAAAAGGGATCAAAGCATACAAAAGTGAAAAGATTTATAATTCGGTGAGCAATCTTCACATTGCTTGGGGGCATATCCTCTTGTTGATATGGGCTGTTATCAAAATGAAATGTCTTTTTGTATTTCAAAGGTAACAAAGTTTTTTCTCAAATTCACAAGGGTTCAAGAACATGGGCGCGTCTCCGAGGCTGTTGCTGTTGACTCCGAATACTGCCGAAGTTGTTACCGAGGAGGCCTAAAGATGACGAAAACCCGGAACGGACAGAAACACGATATCTGGAATGATTTCATATATTCTCTGCTTGTAGATGAAGTATATAACATATATATATGTGAAGTATATAATGATCTTTGTCTATTCTACTTGTCTTTAAAGATTATCTATAAACTGTCAAGATTAATTAATAATTAAATCATATAAACATAGAGAATAAAGAATAAGGTAGAAATGATGTTGATGATAATAATATAGAATATAATAACTTATAAAGATTTAGAATTATGATATAGAAATACCAACTATTTTTCTGTCTTCAGCCTTCCTATAGATTGTTACATTTGTATAACTATATAAACTATCGATATAGATTTTAGCATTAATGGACCGGAATAGACGCACTATTCGACTTTGAACTGAAAAGAACATGAAAGAAGGAAAACTTATGGCAAATTATACCCCCAAACCAAATTGG